>QEPC01008833.1:416827-488449 GCA_003113815.1 Sphenodon punctatus
GGGGGGGGGGGGAGGGTGTAGTGGGTCTTTTTATCTCCCCTATCCTATTTATTGTTTTATGTATCCTGGGCCCTGTTTTTTTATGTAATATTTGATAGTGTATTTTTTATCTGTTTTAAATTGTTTATATTACTGTTTTATATTGTTGGAAGCCGCCCTAAGTTGTGTTCAGGAAGGACGGGGTACAAATGAAATAAATAAATAAATAAATGTCATTATGGAGAACGCAACGCCTGGGAAAGAGCAAGTGTCGAGCCATACTGCCGACCAGGAAGAGCTGGGAGAGTGCAGGTTTGAAAATGGTGTGGTGGGCTTTTAAGGCAGACATTACGTACGCACCAGTGGGAGTGAGAGGGGCCAGAAGTGACAGTCCTGCGGAGCACTCTAGGCTTTTTCTCCCATGACTCAATGGTGCTGACCGACCTGGATGCGATGAGGTTGCACACAACCTAACTGATGGGACACAGCCATCTAGGGATACTTCAGTTCGCATTTGCCCACACGGCAGGATATACACACTCCAGGGTCCTGCCATGAGTGTGGGCTGCGTGTACAGTGGTTGACGGCCACATGGCCGGTAGAGGCAAATACCTAATAAATGAGCAGGTGGACGCCCACCTTGTGTGAGCTATCATCTTATTTGTCGTTGCCCACTGCTGGCAGCAAAAGGGTCTAATGTGCGCCCATGTGTCCATGCCCCATCAATTAGGTTGTGTGCAGCACCTCCCCACATACTGGTGCCCCAGCACCATAGAGTTGTGGGCAAAGAGTCTAGAGCATTCCAAGGAGCAACCACTTCCAGCCCCTTTCCACTCTTGCTTTCACTGGCATGCATGCAATGTCTGCGTTAAAAGTCTCCCGTGCCATTTTCAAATATGTGTTCTCCCAGCTCATCCTTATTGGTGGAGTGCTCTAAATTAATGGCTTTCCTTGTTGCCTTGCTACCAGCACCAGGGCCGACCCTACCGTGGAGATCTAGGACACCATGGCCAGGGAGCATAGGTAGCTGATGTGTCAGAACACTGTACAATGCAAAGCCTTTGCTGCCAAGGCCCATCTGGACCACTGGCAGGACAGGCACTGGGTCCACCTCTGGCAAAGTTAGAGGGGTTGGACAGCATAATCGAGATGGCGAGCAAGAGATGAGTGAGATGTGGGTGGACAGAAAGCAGCTCCAGAGCTCCCTGTTTGAGCATGTTGCTGCCACTACTGCGAGCACTGTTGTTATGGGGCAAGCACAATTTCTTAACCCCCATCAACCATTCAGACCTGCCTACATGAAGCCCAGTCAACCACCCTGGGTCCCCCCCTCTCCCCATGCCCCCCAGGAAAAGCACAGGGTCCCCCCCAAGCCCTCTCTTCGCTATGCTCACCCCAGGGGACAGTTCCTGGGCCAGGTATGTGATGAGACTGGAGCTCCTCTGCGCCCTCCAGGCCAGTCATGACCTAGTCTCCTCATTTACAGTCCCCACTGGACTCAGCTACCTTCAGAACTGCCCCAGCCTGAAAAGAGGTCACTCTACTTACCACCCGTAATGCTGGAGTTTCCCAAATCCCATAAATTGGGCTAATGGTTTGCTCAAGTCTCTAGCCTGGGGCTCCCCTGAGCTGTCACCCAATGTCAGCAACATACACATAGGGCTTAATTACAAAAAAATTGCTATTTGTAAAATCAAATCAAGTACAGTGCAAGATTGATTCAAGAGTGCAAGTCAAAATAAAATAAAATAAAGGTAACACAAAGTTACAACATTTTATGAAAACCCCAAGCTAAAGTCTTACCCTACATGAGTTTATGTTAAAGTAGATACGTATCAACCAAATGATAAGGCTGAGTGACATTCCTTTGTTAGTTGAGAAGCTTTTTAGTCCATGCCCTTGCTTGAGTCTTGCAAAATGAAGGAATCTCTTTACCTTTGATGGCTTAAATACCTTTCTGGTGGCCCTTCCAGACTGTAGTGGGGGGTCTCTCCCAGAGCCCACGGGGTGCGGGAGAGTACACAGGGGAATTAGCAGCCCCCCTGCTATAACCTTCGCCCTCCCCCCATTGGAGGGGTCTGCTATGTGGGGTACCCCAGGAGGGGTCCCACCCTTGGCCTCCAACCTCCCCTTTTAGCCAAGGCCTACGCCACCAAAAAGTGTCTATATAAGGCTTAAAACCCTGCGGGGTCCTTCAACCAGTCCTGAAAAGGGGCGCCCACCCGGAGAGGTCTGGCCCCAATATCTGGGTCCCTCTGGGGTCTCTGCTAGGCCTGTCCCTCCTGACCTGCTCGGTCTCTGGATCCCATAGGAGGTTGCTCAGGTCCGGGTTCCTGAAGTTCCAGTCTGGAGGGTGAAGGGAGCTTGGGTAGTGAGCTCCTTCCCTAGCCCTCCTCCTATGTAAATGAGCTCCAAGCCTTTATAGGCTACTGAGCAAGCTCCAGCGTTCCTACCTAGGCCTACCGGGCTTCCTGGCCAGGCCTTGTGGTCAAGGGGCTTCCCGGCCAGGAAAGCCACACTACTACACCCCCGCCCCGTTTAAAAAAATCAAGGGCACCAGAAGTGACCTTGGGCACTTGTTAACGAACAACTTAACAGGGTGGGAAATTCCCACCCAACCCTCTACTGCAGGCAGGAAACAAAATAATAAGCGAGGCCTCCCCCTACCACGGGTTAACATCACCCAGTCGCAGGGTGAAACCCTGGAGGGCTCTCGTTCCAGCCGAGTAATGAGAGAGGAAGTCCACATGCTTCAGGTCTCTGCCTGGCACATGGCAAATAGAAGAAGAATAGGTCTGTAAGGCCAACGGGTCAATCGGGCATTGGTCAATCCAACCATTTGAGATGGGCATGATCTGTGGTCACCCAAAAGGGCCGTCCCAATAAATAATATTTAAAGGTGTCTAAGGCCCAGCGGATGGCTAAGCAGTCCGGTTCAATTGTAGAATAATTTCGTTCAGCGGGAAGTAGTTTTTGACTGATGTAGGCAACCGCGTGGTCGCCATCAGCTCACTCTTGGGACAAGACAGCTGCAATAGCGACAGAAGAGGCATCGGTGGCCACATCGAAGGGCCGAGTGAAGTCAGGACAGTGGAGGACCGGGTACAAAGTAAGTAACTTCTTAAGGGTTTGGTACGCCTGGTACGCCGCCTGGTCCCTCAACAGCCTGGCTGGAGCATTCTTCCATAATCATTGAATGAGGGGAAAGGAGATGTTGGCACAGTTGGAGATGTACTTCCTTTAGAAGTTCACCGAGCCTAACAAGGAGGCGAGATCCTTCTTGGTTACCGGCCAGCAGCTGCCTCATATGGCCTGTATTTTGGACTCTTGAGGTTGTATGACACCTTTACCAACAAAATGTCCCAGAAAATTGGTTTCTATGCCCTATGCAGCTCTTTTTTGTTTTGGCCGCTAGTCGGGCTTCACGGAGGGTATCCAGGACCCTCTGTAAGTGTGTTACATGCTCTTCCCATGAGCAACTAAAGATCAGTACATCATCCAGGTAGGCCAGGGCGTAGCGACTATGATTTCGCAGGATTTTATTGATGAGACACTGGAAGGTGGCTGGTGCTCCATGCAGTCCAAACGGCATTTTAATAAACTGGAACAACCCTTGTGGGGTTGAGAAGGCCGTTAGGTGTCTAGAAGAGGGGGATTTGCCAGTACCCCTTTGTTAAATCGAGGGTGGTTATAAACTGGGCGGACTCTAATTTTTCCAGGAGGTCCTCTACCCTCGGCATCGGGTAGGCATCCATGTGGGATACCGAATTGAGGTACCGAAAGTTGACACAGAGTCTGATTGAACCATCAGGCTTGGGGATGATGACCAGTTGGCTACACATGGGCTGGACAATCTCTCAATTATGCCCCATTTTAGCATATTCCGAATTTCCTTTTGCAGTGGTTCTTGGTGTCCTATGGAGATTCGGTAATTGCGATGTCGCGGCAAGGCCCCAGGGACCAGAGTAATATGGTGCGTAGCCTGGTTGGTCTGCCCCAGTATGGAGGAGAACACATCAGGGTATCCCTGAATTAGGTCCCGTATTCTTTGTTTCTGGTGGGCGGTGAGGTCTTCTCTGAGGGTGACCGATGGCTCCTCGTAGTCCACGCGTTGGTCGGGGCCAAGAAATTTCTCTGTGGGTCTCTGGTACACACAGAACACCTCCCGCTCTTGCCACTCCTTTAAGAGGTTGACATGGAGGATTTTTTTCCCCCCTTCCCCGCACCCAATCCCGTAATCTACGGGGCCAATTAATTGGAGTAATTCAAACCGCCCCTGCCAGTTGGCATACAGCTTACTGGCGATTGTAGGTAGCAGCAGAAGGACTCGGTCTCCTGGTCAGAACTCCCACGTCCGGGCTTTTAGATTATAGTTCCGTTGCCGCTGTTGAGCCGCTTGGACATTGCCATGTGCCCATTCTGCGCAGAGTCATAGCCATTCCCACAGGTGGTTCACATGTTGAAGAAGATTCTGGGACGGGGAGCGGTTTTGGGTCCATGCTTCCTTAACCAGATGTAGGATTCCCTTGGGTTGCCTCCCATAGAACAATTCAAAGGGGGAGAACTCTGTCGAGGTCTGCTGTACTTCGCATACAGCAAACAATAAAAAGGGAAGCAGATGATCCCACTCATTGGGATGGTCCTGAACAAAGCGCAGCATCATTGCTTTTAGGGTGCGATTAAACCTCTCGATGAGCCCATCTGTCTGGGGATCGTAAATAGGGGTTGTTTTATGCTGTACCTGCAGCAGGGTCCAGAGGTTCTGGAGCACCTCGGCCATCAGATTGGGCCCCTGATCAGTGACAAGGACATCAGGCAGACCCACCCACAAAAACATGATCATTAGCTCACGGGCAATGATTGGGGCCGAGACTCATCGGAGGGGTACAGCATCTGGGTACTTACTCGCATAGTTGACCATCACAAGAATGAAGTGATGACCATGGGTACTGGGCTGCAGGGGTCCCATCAAATCGACCCCAACCCTTGAAAAGGGTCTCGTCACTAGAGTCAGGGGTATTAGGGGGGCTCTCACAGTCCCTTTTGGTTGGGTCCTTTGGCATTGCAGGCAAGACTGGCAGTACCTCTCTACTTCTTTATGAATCCCGGGCCAGTAGAAGTGATATAGGAGGTGCTCCAGGGTCTTGTCCCAGCCTAGATGCCCGGCCAAGGGAACGTCATGGGCAACGCATAGCAGCATTGATTTGGCTGACTTGGTGACTACTATTTGGGATGTGGGCTCCCTCTTTGGGTCCAGTTGCGACATTCTCCACAACACATCCTCCCATATTTCTAGTCTGGGGAGCATCTGCATGGCCTCGGAACACACCGCATGGCCATTAATCTTCACCACCTGGTTTCTGCATTCCATCATTACTGGGTCATTGGCTTGCTCCCAGGGGAGATCAAAGTCACTGCCGAGTACTGCTCAGTCCAGGGATCCTGCAGCCATATTGCACTATTAAACAGCAGCAGTACCCAGTAATTCCAGTTCCTGCCTGCGGGTGGTGCTATGCCCGCATTCTCCACCACTCTGTAGGGGGGGAGGGTCTCTCCCAGAGCCCACAGGCCATGGGAGAGCACACAGGGGAATTAGCAGCCCCCCTGCTATGACCTTCACCCCCCCATCGGGGGGGTCTGCTATGTGGGGTACCCCAGGAGGGGTCCCACCCTTGGTCTCCAACCTCCCCTTTTAGCCAAGGCCTACGCCACCAAATAGCGTCTATATAAGGCTTAAAGCCCTGCGGGGTCCCTCAACCAGTCCTGAAAAGGGGTGCCCACCCGGGGAGGTCTGACCCCAATATCTGGGTCCCTCTGGGGTCTCTGCTAGGCCCGTCCCTCCTGACCTGCTCCGTCTCTGGATCCCACGGGAGGTTGCTCAGGTCCGGGTCCCTGAAGTTCCAGTCTGGAGGGGGAAGGGAGCTTGGGTAGCAAGCTCCTTCCCCTAGCCCTTGCAACTGAGCTCCAGGCCTTTATAGGCCTTGAGCACGCTCAGTGCAAGCCAGCCCCACTGAGCATGCTCCAGCTTGTAGCGTTCCTACCTAGGCCTTGTGGTCCAGGGACTTCCTGGCCAGGCCTTGTGGTCAAGGGACTTCCTGGTCAGGAAAGCCACCCTACTACACAGACATTTCCAGAAGCTTCTGTGCTTGGTTAGCATATAGGTTACGTCTCAGTCATTAAGGCTCCATTTACATTTCTATTGTCTTATCTGTCTGATACAACACTTATTTTGGGGCTCACAATATACTTCTTACATACAAGCTTTCAGCCTGACTAATTTCTCTTTTAATTATAAGTTGACTGATATCAGACATTTCCATGATACCTGAACACAGTGCACTCACACCAAGAACATGTATGTTGTTTTCACAAGTCCCGTCACAAGGTATGATTCCTCCCCCCATCAATCATTCCCATACACCTCCCACAAACACTTCTTCAGCCAGATCCGCGAGAGGAGGATTGGGATGATGCCCCCCCCCCCCCCCCGCCAATTCCACCACCCAAGCGAATGTGCCAAGCTGCCCCCAAAAAGAGCAGGCAAAAAAGAAACAGTTATAATAGTCATTTATAGTTCCTTAATTTAATAAAGTTTAATGTTATTTTTCATAATCCATGCATTCCATGCTTCTTCTGGGAAAGGAGGAATGTTTGGGGGAGAGGCAGCCTTGGAGAACAGCTGAATGGCATAGCAATAAGCTGCTCTGAGAGTTGGAAGGGGTGGGTGGAGGGGGTGCAGGGAAAGGGGTGTTGTGGAGAATAGCGCTTTGGCAGAGCAATAAACCGCTTTGGAGGCTGGGGGTTAGAAGGGAAGGGGGTGGCTGGCAGGGGTGCAGGGAAGGAAAGATGGGGAGAGGAAGCTACGGAGAATAGTGGTATGGTATAGCAATTAACCACTGTGGGGGCTGGGGGTTGGAAGGGAAAGGTGGGGAGTGGGCTGGCCATGCACTTGCACTTGAGGGCACTGGGGGGAGCACAGTAGCTGGCTGCAGGCCTGTGCCTCTACGCTTCCTATTGCCATTTCTGGACCTGACTAGTCTGCAAATGCCAATAGGAAAACACAGAGGTTCAGGTCTTCAGCTGTCTAGCCTGCAAATGTCAATAAGGAATGCAAGGGAAAGGCTGTCTGGTGGAAAAATAGCAGTGGGAGGGGGCAAGGAGTAGGTTGTCTTTGTGCTGGGGCAGAGAGCTGGATGGGACAGAGGAAAACACAGTGACACACACAGGAATCATTTTTAAAGGCTTTATTGATATTACAAAAATATCGTTTAAAACAAGTCACTAATGTTCATCAAACTGTCACTGAAAGTGGGTGTTGGGGATAGCTTTGTAGTTAATGTGCTGACACAAGGTGTCCCAGATCTCTCCAGCTAAGCACTGCTCTGCTCAGTTCAGCTGGTCCCAGAACAGAGGCACTGGCTTGCTGCTGCAGCTAACTGCTGGGGGGTTCTCCAACGCTGCCCTGCTGGTCTTGCAGATGTTGTGGAGAACACAGGCAGCGGTTGTTAGCAGGGGAGCAGTCTCTAATAGCTGGAAATCAATCCTAGCAGCTATTGATCTCCAATGATGCTTTAAAAATCCCAAAGCCCTCTCCAGAACGGAATGGGTGTCACTGAGCTGGCAGTTAGGCAACACTGTATGCCTTCATGAACCACAGCTTCAGGGGGTAGGCAGGGTCCCCCAAAACAATAGGCCTCATGAGCACCCCCACAATGCTTGTTTCAGTGGAGGGTCCAAAATCTTCTGTGTACATGCAGCCAAACAAGGGGGACTGGCAGAATGCAATTTGCCAATTTCCCCTGCACAATGCCACCTAGTGGCAGATTAATAGAATGGCAGTTTGTGTCATATTTAAAAAGCTGTAGTTCAATAAAATTGTTGTTTGGTTAGTGTTCCAGAAAAATGTGCCTGAATCTTTTGGTGCTGATTTGATCCAGTGGAGACACTCCACATCTTCCAAGAGTCTTTTTGCAGTCTGAATCTCTAATTCCAATTACAACTTGATCCCTTATAAAGGATTCAGTTAACCACCAATAACTGCAGTCCTGACTCATCAGCTTCAGGTCTGTTAAGAATTCCTTGAAGGACTCACCCTCTTTTTGCATTTGTTTATGGAACATCTCTCTTTCAAATGTCTCACTTGGCTTGGGTATGCATTATTCTACAAATTTCTGTAATACAGTCTCATAGCTGTCCCTGCAGTCTTGGTGCTTTACCCATTACCTGGCTGCTGTTGGGGACTGAATGAAGGTGAGCTGATTGAGGCTGAATCCAGATAAGACTGAGGTGATGATGGCTGGCCAATCTTGTGGCCTGGAGGGGATTGGTAGGGATGGGCAAACGCAGTTCGGATGTTCGGAGTTCAGACCGAACTCGGTCTGTTCAGACGTCCAAACCGAACGTCCGCACCGAACTCTCGAATGACCAAACAGTTCGGTCGTGTTCGGGTAAGTTCGGATGAGTTCGGGGGCAGGGAAAATGTCTTTTCAGGGGCAAAAAATAGGTTTCGGTTTCGTTTCAGTTTCGATAGCGCTATTTTTTTTACTGTTTGGCCAAGTTTGGCCAACTCGAACTCGGCTGAACCGAACCATCGATCCCAAACCCAGGTTTCGAACCGAACGACCGAACATCCGAACAGCATTCTGTTCGCCCATCCCTAGGGATTGGGACTTCTCTTATTGAAGGGGACCAGCCCCCTCTGATTGATCGGGTTCGCAGTCTTGGAGTGCTCCTGGATTGTCAGGTTGCGGTGGTGGCCAGAAGTGCTTTTCACCAACTCCATCTGGTAAGAAGGCTGCAGCCTTTTCTTTCTGGTTCAGATCTGGCCACCGTCATCCATGCTTTCATCACCTCGAGGATAGATTACTGCAACATGCTCTATGTGAGGCTGCCTTTGATGATTGTTCAGAAGCTACAGCTGGTGCAGAATGCAGTGGCTCGCCTCCTGTCGGGGGTGAGATGCCTTGAGTACATCACGCCGGTACTCCATCGTCTGCACTGGCTTCTTATAGCTTTCCAGGCACAATTCAAGGTGCTGGTTTTGACCTTTAAACCCCTAAATGGTCTAGGCCCCATATATCTGAGAGACTGCCTGTTCTTCTATGCCCCGTTGCAGTCCCTGTGATAGCTGGGAGTGCCTGCAATTGGCTGGGTACAATTGGCCTGCAATCGGCCGGGTACCATTGGTTAGTCTTGTTTGTACAGCAAAGGCTTGCAGGGGGGCGGGGGCGTACTCGGTTGCTGCCGCAGTTCTGTGGAACTCCCTTCCCCCAGAGGTTCAGTTGAGTGAAAGCCTGAACATCTTACAGAGGCAGTGTAAGACCTTTCTCTTTATAAAGTTATTTGGCAGGCAGGGATAGGGGATTGGGGGTGGAGCTTACTGGGTGGTTTGGGGTAGAATTGTGAGGGGAGTTGGAGTGGAATATGGGGAGGTGTTTTCGGGGGGGGCTGTGGAATGGTTGGGGACTTCTTTTGTATTTTGCTTTTATGGATTTTTTTTACATGTTGTTAGCCACCCTGAGTCTTTGGGGAAGGGTGGGATACAAATTTAAATTAAATTAATAAATAAATAGCTGTGGGAAGGGGCTTGGCTGTATGAGGGCTGTCTTCCTCTCCCTGAAGCTTGGGTGACTGAGGGTTGGTACCATCTGCTTTTCCCTTCAGGTACAGCCTTCATAAGGGGTTCAAGCTGCCCCACCATCAGGTGTCGGGCCAAAGGGTGTCGACCATTCTTGGGCCATTCATGGACAATGTGGCCACCACTACAAAGCTCTGCTGTCCTGAAAGAGTTGTCATCTTCTTGCTGCTGCTTTTAGCCCTTCCTTCTACTACTGCTTTGTTTTTTTGCATTGTATTGTTATGAGGATATGTTTGTATTTTATGTGGATGGATAGGTCATGGGTAGTGAAAGTGGGAAGGATGGGTGTGTGGGGTTGTTTGGGCAGCCTCCCTCAGGGGAGTGGGAAGGAGGCAGGTTGAGTAGCTTTATAGTTTAGCTATGACCCCTCTGTGGAGGGGGGTGGGTAGTAGGCTGGTGGAGGGAATTCCTCCAAGTAAGAGTTGGAAGACTGGGAGTGGGAGGGTTGGGTTGCTGGGGGATTGCAAGGTGGAGAACACATTTTATAGGTATTTTTGAACTGATAGTGTTTAAAGGGGTTTGGGTGTGTGAATAATTTGGTGGGGGTGGGATGTAGCCACAACCCCTCTGTGAGAGGGTGGGGCACAACTTGTGTGGTGGGTGCTCTCCCAGGTGAGAGATATGGGAGTGCCTGGGGGTTGGGAACTCCCTTGTGTGAGAAGCAAGGGAGTGAGAATGGGTTGGATGGAAAGATTGGTGTATGTACAATACATTTAATTGTTTCAATTATTGTAAGTTCTTTGGGGATGGGATGTATTAATATGTTTTACATTCCCACCCACCCAAAACAAAAATTTGTTGTAAGCTGCCCTGAGCCAGTTTTTGGGATAGGGCAGAGTACAAGTCAAAAATAAATAATAATAAATAGCCTGCTCTCTCAGCCTGGCTTAGCTCCATGTTATTAAAAACATCAACAGCCTCAGATCCAGCTATATTCGAGACGATGGCTATCTTCTGTTCATCTTCCTTTTCACCATAACCTGCTGCTTGTATATTTATATCAAAACTTCGTTTGATTTTTTCCCATGTTTCTGCAGCACTACCTGATGGGTTCGTATCCTTTGGATTTTTAGGTGCTCCATCTTCTCTACAGCTCCTTTTCTTCTGCCTCACTTTTCCCTTTTACCCCACTCCTGGTACCATGGGATGATTAGTAGGGGTGGGGAACACACCCTTTTTTCGGTTTTCAGATCCCTGTTTTTCAGTTCTTGTTTCGGTTCTGAGTTCTCTTTCTTTCCCCATTAAACTCAATGGAAAATCTGTTCCCGTTGACTTCACTGGGAAGGGGAACTGGACTGAAGTACCAACCAGCCCACCCCAAAAAAAACCAGGGGTCCAGGACAGGAAAAACCTCACTAAACCCCACCAAATCCATTCCCTGGGACAGGGTGTCCAACCATTCTTCGTCTTCCCGGGACATCACGTGTGGAGTTCTGCAAGGTTCTATTCTGTCCTCTCTCTTGTTCAGTGTGTACATGCAGCCTTTGGGGGAGGTTGTGAGAGGGTTTGATGTTTGAGGTCATCAATATGCTGATGACACCCAACTCTACCTCTGCAGTCTCGGTGCTTATGGTGCCTGGCAGCTGTGGGGGACTGGATGAGGGCGAGCCGTCTGAAATAGAATCCTGACAAGACGGAGGTGATGTTAGTGGGAGGGCTGGGGGAGTTGGTGACTCCCATCATTGATGGGGTTCACCCCTCCCTGGCCCCCCAGGTTCAAAGTCTGGGGGTGCTCCTTGCCTCCTGGCTTCACCTGGATGCTCAAGTGATGGCGGTGGCAAGGAGCACCGTTAGCTGTATAGCTCAGACTCTGACATGGCCACTATCATGCATGCCTTCAACACCTCAAGACTGGACTACTACGCTCTACGTGGGGCTACCCTTGGTGATGGTTCAGAGACTGCAGCTGGTGCAGAACGCGGTGGCTTGTCTCCTCGTGGGGACGGGGTGCCGGAAGCATATAAAAGTAGTGCTCCATTTTTGCACTGTCTTCCTGGCCTGATTCAAGGTGTTGGTACAGACCTTTAAAGCCCTACATGGTCTGGGTCCCATATACTTGAGAGATCGCCTCATTCCCCAGGTCCTGGATCGGCCCCTGCGGTCTTCCGGGAGTGCACTCCTTAAAGTCCCCTGGGTGGCAACCATGGAGAGGGTATTCTCATTAGCCGCCCCAAAGCTGAGGAACTCCCTTCCAGTAGAGGTCCGTTTGTCCCCGGATTTGCCCTCCTTCTGTCACCAGTGCAAGACCTAGCTGTTCTGCCAGGATTTTGGCAAGGGAGACAGGTAGTGGGAGGGGGGTTGGGTTGGTTGGGGGTTCTTTTTTCTTTTTGTTAGCTCCAGTTTCATGATAATCAGTTGTTATGCATTATATTTATATTTATGTGGTTTTTTTACTTTGTTAGCTGCCCCAAGCTGCCTGTGGCAGGATGGGTTGCAGGGTACTAAATGCAAAATAATAAATAAATAAATAAATAAAATTAAAATCTCCTCTACCCCAATTCCCCGGGGCCCATTACTGGCCTCGGAGGATGGGATGGGAATTTGCATCTCCACCCCTGGAGCTCATCTTTACCCCAACCCCCAGGGATCTGCTGGCTGGCATGTACTGAATGGTCTATGGACCTCGGAGAGGAGGAGACACCGTCTCCACTGCCCTCAGGGCTGCCTCCACTGCCAGCGGGGCTGGGCCGAGTTGTGCTGACTCTGTGTCTTACCCCTACTTAACACTGTTTAGCAAGGCTGTGGGCTTCTCTCCTTTACACTCATCATTAGGGGAGGGAATTTTAGTTTTAACTGAAACAGCCCCAAAACAGTTGTTTTGGTTTAAAACCAAAGGGTCTGAAAATCGGGCTGTTTTGGTTCCTGACCTTTGACTTCAATGGGAAGGGGAACCAGGGTGCAGCCTCCCCACATCCCCTTTCCCCATGACCCACTACTGACTTCAGAGGGCGGGGGTGGGCATCCGCGTCCCTTTTACCCCCAGAGCCCTGCCGGCTGGCAAGTACTTACTGGTCCACAGCCTCCAAAGATGGAGTTGAGGAGCCACTGTCTTCACTGCTGGTGGGGCCGCCTCCACAGCCAGGTGGCCTGCTTTCCAGGGCGCACTGCTGAAGCATAGAGCCATTTTACGCATGCATAGAAAGACTTCCCTTTTCCAAAATGGCACCGACACTGCCATTTCCCCATTGACCTCAATGGTAAGACACCAAACTGAAAATTGGGAACCAAAATGGCCCAATTTTGGGTTCCTTCAGTTTTAAACTGAAACAGCCATTTTCAGGCTGTTTCGGTTAAAACCGAACCCCCCACCCCTTAGTGTTAAGCCTTTATCATAGTTTTGTAAATCTCTCTGTATCATGAGGTCCCTCTTCCAGTGAGCTACAGACCTTTCTGGAAGCTCTGGACCTCACACATGCTCAGTCCATTACAGATGCAAGTCTGTTCTTAAAGATACAGTAATCTATTCCAACAGCTCCCTTCTATTGCCCCTATACAGTTTGGAAACCTCTCCCACCGAAAGCCCTCCATCAGGTCAGCCAACTCCACCACTCGATCCAGCAGCACTTACACAATCACTATGCAGAATGTGGCAGCCCGCCTCCTGATGGGGGTGGGTCGATGGGACCATATTACACCAGTTCTCTGCTCTCTGTACTGGCTGCCGATAGTTTTCTGGGCCTGATTCAAGATGTTGGTACTTGCCTATAAAGCTCTAAACGGTCTAGGCCCTACCTATCTGTGGGACCGCCTCACTCCCTGGGTCCTGGAGCAGCCCCTGTGGTCATCCAGGGACACCCTCCTCGAGGTCCCCCGAGTTCTTTGGGGGGCCACGCAGGCGAAGGCGTTCTCGGTGGCTGCATCACAGCTACTTCTGGTGGAGGTCCAGTACACCCTTCTGGTGGAGGTCCAGTTGGCCCCAGATCTCCCTTCGTTTAGAAGAATGTGTAAGACCTGGCTGTTCCGCCAGGTGTTTGACGAGGGAGATGAGTGAGGGGGGTGGGAGGGGGGTTTAGGGGGGTTCAGATGGAGGTTGGGTTCGGGTGGGTGATGGAGTTTTGTGGGTTATTTTCATCCTTTTTTATGAATAGGTTTGAATGGATTATTGTTTTAAATATGGTTTTAACTTTATTGTGATTTTATCTAGTTGTTATTGTAAGCCTCCCCAAGCTGCCCACTGTGGAAGGAGGGGTGGGGTAGTAAAACCATTAAAATAAATAAATAATTAAAAATAATGCCTCCCTTCTAGGGCATTTTGGCAGCCTCCTTTAAATCTACAACCAGAAAATCTAAAGCAGCTGCTTTTCCAGAGCATCCCCATGGCCCCATAGCTATATGCAATGGTAGAGTGCACAATGGACACTCGCAGGGAGAGCTAAGCAGGGAGGTTTTCCTTTAGCACTTCGGCCGTGTAGTGGCACCTATTGGCCCTGTTCCACAGCCATGTTGTACTGGACGCTGTACAGACTCCTAGGAATGCATGGTACCTCCAACAAACAGTTGATAACATAGACAAGGCAGATGGATAAACAGCAGCACGTCTGAGCTGACGATAGGAATATGTTTTTTTATTCTCATTTCCCAAATCTCATCTCTCCCTCCATCTAACTAGGTGCCTCAGTCAACATGCTTAGCAACTAATGCCTCCTCGCGATCCTCCCTTCCCAGTGCAAGTGACAGGCTCTGGCCGAGCATGATGAAATACCGACCAAGCTCTTGAGTTTTTGTTCCTGCTGTCCCACATCAGGATGCCATGAAAGAATTAAGTTAGTGGAGATCCCAGCCTGACCAAGGAGGGGGCTGTGCTTGGGGAGGGGGCGGGAGGGAAGGGAGTGCCACAAATAGGTTACTCCTTGTAGCAAGAAGAGTCCTAAGAAGAGGGACACATTGACAGGCACGTCTGGAAAATGTCAGCCTGTTTAGGGTCACTGGTTTGAGGCAGGGATCTGTCCTTTACAAAATGGAAAATGTCTATTTAACAGCAGGGCAGACTTACTGCTTTGTTCTGTGCTGTGAGGAGAACTAGTGCTACAGACAGAGCATGACCACAGTCTTCAGAGATCCCAAGCTCCAAGGCACTCCAGCTTCCCAGAGAACCCCATCCCAAGGAGGTTGCATACATTATACCTACATATCTGTGGGGATGCTGCAGTCCACACTGAGAGAAAAGGATTCCCCAGAAACTGCCAGTACTAGCGTGTGCCACTGATTATCTGCTAAGGAAACGTCTTGGAAGGTGACCCGCGTCTGCCAGCCATTGAAGAGCTGTCTGCTCCAGAAGAGGAAGTGAAGTTTGTTCTGTGAGTATCGGAGCCCAACCAATAACGTGTCACTGTCTTCCTCCAGCACAGTGAATATGTACTCGTTCCTCTGAAAGTGCAAGAAAAGGATTAGAATGTCAGAGTTGGAAGGGATAGAAGTTGAATTAATAGAATGTCAGAGTCAGAAAGCACCTTGAGGGTCATCTTGTTCAACCCCCTGCTTGGATACAGGATGACACCATCCCCGAAAGATGTCTGATCAGCCTTTTTTTGAAAAACCTCCAGTGATGGAGAGCCTATAGGCCTCCCTAGGTAATTTGTTCCACTGCCAAACAGCTCTTTTTGTTAGGAAATTTCCCCCTGACATTTAACTGAAATCTCCCTTCCTATAATTTGAACCCATTGTTTCTAGTCCTGCCCTCTGAAGCAAAGCAGAACAGTTCCTTAGCCTCTTCTTGGTGGCAGCCCTTTTAGATACTTGAAGACTACTATCATGTCTCCCTTAATCTTCTATTTGCTAGACTAAACATATCCAGTTCCTTCAACCTTTCCACATAAGACTTGCTTTACAGACCCTTTACCATCTTCGTTCCCCTCCCCTGAACCTACTCCAATTTGTCAAAGTCCTTTATAAAAGAGATGCCCAAAAAAGAGGAGCACTGGACACAGTACTCAAAGTGAGGTCTGACCAGTGCTGAATAGAGTGGAATTATTATCTCTGCTGACTTGGGGGGAAATGCTTCTATTAATGCAGCCTAAAATTGCATGAGGCCACTTGCACATGAAACAGGACGGTGGGGTGGGGTGGGGTGGGGTGGGGATGTGAGGGGACTGCAGCAATCATATATCACGTCAGGCGGATAGCACAAAGCTCTGCTCGTGAGCATCAGCTTTTATATTTATTTATTATTATTATTTATTATTAAAATGTATATGCCACCCCCTCCTGCTACAAGCATCTTGGTGCAGCTAACAACATTTTAAAACACATTCACAACTAAAATAAATTAAAACAACCTAAAATCCCCAGATTAAGATAACCCATACCCAAACCCTCCCTAACCCAACCCGACCCCCCGCCCACTCCCCGTCTCCCCCATCCCTACCCACTCCCTTCCCCGAAGGCCTGGACGAACAGCCAGGTCTTACAGGCCCAGCAGAAGGCCAGCAGACTTGGGGCCAGCCGAGCTTCCTCCAGGAGGGAGTTCCACAGCCGCGGTGCGGCCACAGAGAATGCCCTCTCCATTGTGGCCCACCGGCTAACCCGGGGGACCTCCAAGAAGGCGCCCCGGTGGACCACAAGGATTGCCCCAGGACCCGAGGAGTGAGGTGGTATCTCAGATAGGAGAGGCCCAAGCCGTGTAGGGTTTTAAAGGTTAAAACCAGCACCTTGAATCGGGCTCAGAACGCTATAGGCAACCAATGCAGAGCTCAGAGCACGTATTATGTGCTCCCTACAGTCTGTCTCTGTAAAAAGACGGACCTCCGCATTCTGCACCAGGGGCAGCCCCACGTAGAGTGCACTGCAGTAATCCAGCTTCGAGGTGATGAATGCATGGATGCGGTTGGCCAGGTCAGAGTCTGAAACATATGGCAGGAGCTATACTATGGCCTATGGCTACGTAAATAAATAAATATTTGAATATTTCTGTGGAATATTTGAATATTTCTATGGCCGGAGCCTTCGCACAAGATGTAAATGGCAAAAGGCTCCCTTCGCCACCACCTCAACCTGGCAATCCAGCCAAAGGCTGGGGTCTAACAGGACTCCCAACCTTTGGACCCAGGGAGCCAGTGGGGGCGAACCCCCTCAACGAGGGGAGCCATCACCCCCGTCGTCCAACCCACCAACATCACCTCCATCTTATCAGGATTCAGCCTCAGTCTGCTCCGCCACATCCAGTCAGCCTCCAGGAAAGCACCGAGACTGCAGAGCCTGGGTCAGGTGAAAACGAGAGGTATTGCTGGGTGTCATCAGCATATTGGTGGCAAGGTACACCAAACCATCTCACAACCTCCCCCAGGCGTTGCATATAGATGTTAAACAATAATGGAGACAAAATAGAACCTTGCGGTACGCCACAAGAGAGCTCCCGGGGGCTAGATGTCTCAGCCCCCAACACCACCCACTGGCTCTTTCCTGAGAGGAATGAGCGGAACCATCCAAGGACTGTACCATCCGCCCCCCACAGGAACCGCAATTGTCTCAGCAATAACCCATGGCCTGCTGTATCAAAAGCAGCCGAGAGATCTAACAGGACGAGTAGCGTTGAACGCCCTGAATCCATCTCTTAGCGGAGGAGATCATCCACCAAGGCCACCAATGCAGTCTCGGTGCCATACCCTGGGCGAAACCCGATTGAAAGGAGTCTAGAAAACTGACGCCATCCAGGTGACCCCGAAGCTGCGGTTCCACAACCCATTCAATAACCTTCCCTAAAAAGGGAAGGTTAGAGACAGGGCAGTAACTGGCCGGTGCATCAACGTCCAAAGATGGTTTCTTTAACAGGGGCTGCACCACCGCCTCCTTGAGACAGTTCGGCACCCTACCCTCCCAAAAGGTTGATCACCCCCACCAGCACCGGCCCCAGGATCTCCCTGGAGGCTTTCACCAACCAGGATGGGCATGGATCTAATTTGCAAAAGGTGGCCCTAACAGACCCCAGGAAGGACACCCTCGGCATCAGTCGCGTCACTTCCTGAAACTGATCCCACAAAGATGGACCAGATGGGGCATCCATAACCCCAAGTTCTCCTTCCTCTGCATCAATCCCGGCTCCGAAATCACGCTGATTCCAAGCGATCTTCTCTGCAAAGTAGGTGACAAACTCCTCACAGCAGGCCTGGGATATCTCCCCTTCCAAGCAGAGGGAGGCCGGACTGACCAGTCCCCTCACCACCCAGAAGAGCTCCACTGGACGCGACTTTGCAGCAGCTATGAGGGTGGCTAAGAATTCCTTCTTTGCCACCCTCACGGCCACAGCATAGAATCGCAAATGAGCCCGATGCTGTAGCCGATCAGATTGAGTGCGAGAATGACTCCA
Organism: Sphenodon punctatus; assembly: GCA_003113815.1. Taxonomy (NCBI): domain Eukaryota; kingdom Metazoa; phylum Chordata; class Lepidosauria; order Sphenodontia; family Sphenodontidae; genus Sphenodon; species Sphenodon punctatus. Next base: position 434,746 of record QEPC01008833.1, read on the forward strand.
GCATCGCTCTAACCACTGTCCCTCCCGCTTCATACACCGCAGTCCCTCAGTAAACCAAGGAGCCCTACGATGACGAAGCGGTGGCAGCGGATGCCTCAGAGCCACCTGGTCGATGACCCCCTCTAGCAAGATGTTCCATGCTTGGATGAGATCATCAGCTCAGCGGCCATCAAGGTCCAAGGACACCTCCCCCAGCGCATCTTGGAACCGTTGAGGTTCCATCAGCCTCTGGGGGTGGACCATTCTAATAGGTCCCACTTGTTTCCGGGGGCTATTGTGCGCTAGGAGTCTGGTCTGCAGGAGGTAATGATCAGACCATGACAAGGGCATAGAACTAACCTCCCCCACTACGGGATCACCCGCCTCAAGGCCAGAGCAGAATACCAGGTCGAGCATATGCCCCTCCCTTGTGTGTCAGGCCATAGAGCATTTGGGATGTGCCCATGGTTGCCATGGCAGCCATAAACTCACACTCTGCCCCTGCAAGGCCGGTGCTGGCGTGTATGTTGAGATCCCCCAGGACCAAGGCCCTCGGGGAGCGCAACACCACCTCTGACACCAGTTCCGCTAGAGCGGAGAGGGATGCCGCTGGGCAGGAAGGAGCCCGGTACACCAGCAGCACCCCAATTTTGTACCCCCCGCCAAATCAAACACCACCATGTGGAGAGCCTCAATTCCTGGGATAGACTGCACTGGATACCTCCTAGCAGTCCAAGACTCCTTAAAAACCATAGCTACACTGCCCCCCTGGTCCTCAAGTTGAGGCTGGTGCTGCACGAAGTACCCTGCCGGAATGAGGTCTGCCAATATCAGGCCCGCCTCCCTGTCCACCCAGGTCTCGAGGTCTGCAGCCCGATCCAGGATTAAGTCCCAGATCACTGGTGCTTTATTAGCCACAGACCTCACGTTCAACAGCAGCAGCTCTGAACTGAGGAACCTCAGACCTTGATCCATCCTCCCATCTGAGGGGGGGCTGGCTGGCTCTGGGAATAGGCACCACGCACATTGGTCCCTGGGCCACCCATACCCTTTGCCCCCCACTACCATACCTCCCCCGTCCCAGAACGATTCCCAACGGCTGCTTCACACACACACACCTCCACTCTAGTCCGACCCCAACTGCCGGCTGCCCTGCCCAGGCCCCAGGGGAACCCCTACCCCCCACCCCCACTTAAACTGCTACCAAGTGGTCCCCTCCAACGTTTGCCCCCCCTCACATCAGGGTGCCCCACCTCAGAACCTCCCTGCTCCCTAGCCCAATTCCCCCTCTCCCCCACTAAAGTTGAGGTCCCAATCCCAAGGGCCATACCCCAACCCCAGCCCCCCACCTACTGTTCCCCTTAATGTAATGAACTGGGGTTCAGTCCCTAAAACCAAGTAAAAAACTAAAATTACAATAAAAATAGTACAAATAAAGCTGCTCCTTCAAGGATGTCACTCCCGGCTACACGTCCCAAGTTGCCATTGCTACAGAAGCTGCTGCAACACGTGATTTTTCCACGTGATTTTCATGATTATTCCATTTCTGCTGTGATTTCAGTGATGGGAGACAGCCCTGTGGAACGATGAGGAGGAGGGGGGTGGCCTGACCAGAACTTGGGGGGGCTTTAGCTCTTTTCTTATCCCTGCCTTAACCCCAAGTGTAGCCGTCCTCTGTGAAATAGGAGATCAATATGCTGTCTCCTGTCACTGAAGTCACAGCGGAAATGGGCTAATCACATGAAAAAGTCAAAGCACACGAGTGGAACTTTGCATGATCCTCCTGACGTGATTTATGATCATGGCAGTCCCCCCGCCCCCCCCAGTCCCGTGTGCAAGCACCCAGTCTTTTTTGCAGCTGCATCACATTACTGACTCATGTTCAGTTTGTGATCAACCATAATCCCTAGATCTTTTTCACATGTTAGTCTTGAAAGAACGTCTTGGGCTGAGATTCAGGAGTTGCCCATGAGTTGGTATAAATAAAAAACACATTGGTCCCATATTTCACAGAGTTAACAGAGAGGACAGTTGTGCTTGGGGTTAAGACAGGGGTGGGAAAAGGTTTTCCCAAGAGCAGCTTTCCTTTTCCCACCACCATGGCTGGACATTTTCAAACTCAGATCCTGCTGGGGGCTGAGATTTCAGACATTCCCCACCATTCATCACTGCCCAAGTCAAGGCCTTTAGTTCAGCAATCAGGTCCATCTTTGCAGATGCAGCAACATTTACCTTAGGTGGAATATGCAGGGCTTTCAGGGTAACTATGATGGAGAACTCCTCTGGGAAGAGATCACAGTAGAGGAATATCCTTGATGCTTGGAAACTCAGGAAGTGGGGGTGTGATTCAGAGAGCTGAAAGCCACGTGCTCCCTGCACTTGGATCATCCTTATTCCGTTCTTCATCCCATTCGCAGGAACCACCTCTGAGAGAATATCCAGGGGCCGCAGGTCTATACCAGAGAAAACAGAAAGTCACATTACTGAAAGACTGCAACATCCCTGGTACCCAACCTTACAGCATAGATTCCAGAATGATTAGTCATCTAACTGGGGCAGCAGCAGGCAGTGCAAAACCCAGCTGTGCACATGCTTTAGCAGCCCAAAGCACTGCACAGGACTGGTCCTGCCCTCCTCACTCCATCCCAGTTCACCCTCAGGCTCCCATAGTAGTTTGAGTGTTAGCTTAGCACTCTTCTAGGCAGGAACTTCCATGTTGTGTGTGCTCAGAAATGATGCTGACTAATAATGGACACTGGGCTGAAACATTTACTAGGAGTTGTATCATCACTCACTGGTTTGAGATAGTCATGTCCATCCAGAGTCAGCCACGAGACCCATCACACCCTGTCACCAGAATGCCTAAAGCTATCTCCACAAGAATTCAGCCACAAATTGTAAACGTCTTTAAACAATCAGCTGTCCTACCAAGATTAGAGGGGCTTCCAACCTAGCAGAGCCTCCAGCAAATTTTTGCCTCCGAAATGGAACCAGAGCTGGATGAACATGTTTACATCTGAGCATTAGAATTCAGATCCCCCTGAAAAGTGAAGGAATCTGGAATAGAGGTTGTAGGACTTGGGGTCCACACCTAAGTAATTACCTCTGTTGTGCACAATCGTACTATGGCTGTGATCCACAGACCAGTATTTCAGAGTACTCTGGGCAACTCCAGAGTAAGTAGTTTGTGGTTCATGCCCTGTGCCTCCCATGTGCCTGTGACTCCCACACAGAGAGAGACAAAGCTTCAAATAACCATCCCCCATTATTCATAGAAGAAAGCAAGACATTTGGGGCCTCAGGGGATCACAGGGACTGAGACAGACAGGAGAATCCCCTTTGATTGAATACAACTGGTAAACAGCGAAGCACAGACAACAGCTTGCTGCTCTAGGATGTGCAAAACCTGTCTGTAGCGTTTTAAACAAATGCCAGTAACCGAAATTACATCAATTTAGCAGCAGTGAAACCACCCACGTTTTGATGTCTTCACAAACGTCCTGAGAGGCACCTGGGGATGGTTTAGCTTTTCCTGGATGCTCCTCATGTTTAGGCAGGGCCTACATTGCTTTACTGATTTATTTACTTATTTTTAAACTACCAGCTCGAGCTACTGCCATTTTTTTCCTATATAATGAAGGCAAACCCAGCTCATAGCTTCTGGCAGCAGGTTTAGAACACGCAAAAGGAAGTACTGTGTCACAGAACACATACTTTATCCTTGGGACTCATTGCTAGGTAATGATGAGAAGGTCAATATACTATAGCTAGGTTCAAAGAAAGAAAGAAAGATTCACAGAGGACAGCAGAGCCAAAATGAATTTGCCATTTTAAATTCACAAATAAAGTATAGATATTTGTTACCAGAAACAAAGATCCATTTTAATAGCCACTACACTTGCAAAATTAGTCTTGACTGCACCCCATTGCCCTCGCAATAAGCAGCACCGTATTTCATCCAACCAAATTCTGAGGGGGTTTGGGTGTTTAGATCTAACTTTACCACAAGTCAAGCCACTTTTAGACGAGTGGCAGGATCTAGCGTGCTGTAAAACACGCTTTGAGAAAAGTTGCGCGGGGGGGGAGGGGCTTTTAAGATGAGCCAGCCATTGCCAATCGCGACTCACATATTTTTAAAAGCACATTTGAAAGACCTCGTTTTCAAATGCGCTTTTAAAAATAATGTGCAAGCCGCAACTGCAATGACTGGCGACTTCTAGCTTGTCTAAAAGCCTGCCCCCCGCACTATCTTTCTCAAAGCACATTTTTTTCAACGCGCTAGATCCTGCCGCTCGTCTAAAAGTGGTCTAAGTCTCTGTTTTTTTCCCCCCAAGCATCACGTCTTGTGCTTTTCTGCGTTCGAGCCAAAGCATTCCATTACTTGCTTGCATTATCACTAAAGCAGCACTATAGTTAGATCAGGTGGTAATTTCAAAAGCAGTGCTTAGCGCTGCCCTTCTTGGCTTCAATGAGAGCAGAGTTAGACCAAAGCTGTAACCTTTAGACAGTCCTATCCAAATGCATACACTGGATTTGTGCTCTAGTGGTTGGGAATACACAATCTACAGCTAATATCAGTTCTTTGGCTTATGTGGCAGAGGCTTGTGAGATCGGTGTAGTACATGGATTCACAAAATTACACAACACACCTCTCTACAGCTGGTCTGAATGCATGTATTAAATCACAGTGAGTTAGCTGTGTGTAGTTTGCTGAGGTGACTCTTCAGTGAGATCGGATGGAGGAATGGCTTTTCTCCAAGCCAATTTCAATTTAAAGCCACAGCTGTCATTTTTGGTTCACTTCCCACGTTACAGGCACTGTTAATGATTAAAGCACAGCTGGGGATTATAGAGAACCTCATTAATGATTACAACAGCACCAGGGAAGTGAGAGCAGGTTGGGCAGCTTAAGTCTGAGACGAGCTATATTTTTTCTAAGAGGGGGAAGCACCGTAAAGACCAAGGAAAAGCTTGAGAGTGCATATAGAAAGCACGAGTGCTTTAGGAGTCTACGGCCCTTTTCACACGGGCCACAGTGGGTGGGGAGATGGGTGAGCGTCGGAGGGGGGGGCAGTGCATGGGGGTGCATTCCCAACCACCTCCACCCATCTCCACACATAGAGCATTGGGCATTGGTGTCTGTTGCTCCATGCATGGGTGATGGGTGGAGGTGGATGGAGCGCGGGAGCATGCATGCACCCCCACCCACTACCCGCAGTGTTCCCATGGATGCTCACCCATCGCCCCACCCCCCGTACCCGCCATGGTGTTTGAATGGGTGCCCCCCACCCCACCCACACACTTGCGAAAGGGTGGGTGTCGCCCATGTGAAAAGGGCCTAAATCCCATTGGCCACATTCACAGATGACAAAACCCACTCTAAACTGTTTCCCACAGGTGTTTTTCAATTGTGTGAAAAGATCAGACTTCAAAATGCCTCAGAAAAAACAATCTTCTTAACTATCTTCTTCAGATTTAGTTATCTTCATGCCCATTGCTCGTAATGCAAGAAGGAACACTCCTAGGCACATTCACAAGAGTGCCTTCTCTCGCATTTTAAATTACTTGCAGGCGAGAACAATTGTAGCTGCATTCACAAGAGACAAAAAACTATGGACTTAAACTGCTTCCCCTGCATTTTTATTGCCCATGTAAATGCATTATCTCACAAGAGTCTGCACGAGCAAGTCCACATTTGCATGAGCCTTTTCTCTTGGCTCTTTAGTTACCTGCAAGAGACTAGGTGCTGCTGCTGCTGCATTTCATCATCCCTCACACATGCTGTCAAATCTCCCTCCCCTGCATTAAATCTTGCCTCAAATTATCCCTTATGAGCTGCTAACAATCCCGTCATTCACAGCAGCTGTTATCGGGGCCCATTCCCAAAAATGTCTTCTCAGCAGCTATTGTCTTCTCTATGAGGGTGGAGGGGTGAAAGCCACATAAGTGTCCTTCACACATGACAAGCAATGCACAGGAGGGACTTTACTCCTGTCACACAAGATGGTGTCTCCCGCTATTTTCTTGTTCCTGCAATCTTACAGTCATGCAATTTATTTTCTGGGCACCCTTCTCATGAGATGCATCTCCTGCAATTTTTTACTTTGCGTGTTTTACTAGGATATCACTAAGGGTGGGATCTTCCATTCTCATAAGGGCAAATTTTGCACAATTTTTGTCCTTCCCCCTTCTGCCCTCCTCCTGCTGCCCACCTGACCACAGAGCAGGATTAAAATTAACAAATCGCCTTGGAGCTGGGTGAAATTAACAAACTGAAAGCAGAGAGAGGTGAAATTAACAAGTCAACTGAAATGAGCTACCCAGGAATGAACCATGGCTCTATCCTACTGGATAGTGCCTACTATCCTGAGTTTGTAATACTGACAGGTATTCCCATGTTCCCAGTTTTGTACATAACACCAATCACCATAAAAGTAGGATTTCAGAGTCTGGTAATGCGTGAACACTCAAGGCATACCTCACAGGGTGAAGGCAAACATAAATAGTGCACTCACACATGCATTTAATTTGCAGGAGCAAATTACAATCCTGCAATTAGTGTCTCATGTGAAAGTAGCCTTAGGCCACTTTCTCAAATTACATGGGAGGAAGGGAAATTTCCATAAGGGCAATTGCTGCTGTATTCATGGGAATTAGCACACATAGGAATGCTCTATTCCACTTTTATGCCACAAGAACACCCATGCTTATAAAAGCTAAGCCATTCTCACACAGTCCCAGGGAGGCAGGAAACTTCCATGAATGGCAGCGGTACATGTGGAAAGGATCTAGGGGTTGCAGGTGATCACAAGCTGAACATAAGTCAGCAGTCTGGTGCAGCTGCTAAAAAGGCTAATGCAATTTTAGGCTACATTAACAGAAGCATAGTGTCCAGGTCACAAGAAGTAATAATTTCACTCTATTCTGTACTGGTCAGTCCTCATCTGGAGTACTGTGTCCAGTTTAACCCTCAAGCATTCCCTTGAAAAGAATGTCATTAGTTAATTTTGGGGTACATTTGTACCCAGATGCAGATCTAGTAAACGATGACAATTTATTTCAAAACGAGTAGTTTTATTTCAAAAAGTAACTCAAAAGGGTTCAAACAACATTAACTATGTCTTTAAAATCAGTGTATATGCAAAATGGCAGCAATTTTGGAAAATGCACACCTGGAATGTAGTCATTTGCATTTCAAAAGAGGCCATTTTGGCCCATTGGAAGGAAACTCAGTCATGATGACCTAAAGGCATATGGAGTAGGAATATACCCCTCAAGACACACACAGCCAGTGCAGTGACAGTGTGGAAGACTGTGTCTGCTGGGGGATGGGTTTGTGGGTGTGGCTTCTGTTGTAACTTATGCAAATTGATTTGGGTGGAGACGACTGTATGGCTCTGTGTGCGCGTGTGCCTGCAGGGGGGATGGGTTTGTGTGTGTACTGTGATCTATACTGGCTTTTGTTGTCACATAAAATAACTGATTGGGATCCTTTTATCCCCATGGTTATATTAGCTGGGGTACAAATGTACCCCATAGGGCAATTTCTATTGTGTTTGTGGTACAAATGTACCCCAGAGCCTCTTTTCGTTCACAGGAAAGAAATGGTTAATGGTATCTCACTGTCCTTTGGGTATAATGGGCCCCTGGGAGTAGGTGACAATGTCCTAAAAGAGCCAAGCTGGAGAGCCACTAACTTGTGAGTTATTACAGCATCTACATGTCTGGGGTACAAAACTACTCCAGAATTCTGCATAAGGATTAAGAAGAACACTGACAAATTGGAACAGGTTCAGAGGAGAGCAACAAAGATGTTCCTGGGTCTGGAAACAAAGTCCTATGAGGAAAGGTTGATGGAGCTGGGTATGTTCAGCCTAGAGAAGACTACAGGGAGACATGATAGCTGCCTTCAAATATCTGAAGGGCTGTCACATAGAAGGTGGAGCAAACTTGTTCTCTGTTACTACTGAGGGCAGGACTAGAACCAATGAACTCAAATTACAAGAAAGCAGTTTTTGGCTAAACATTAGGAAGAACTTCCTAACAGTTGTAAGAGCTGTTTGACAATGATACAGACTGTCTAGGGTGGTGGTGGGTTCTCCTTCACTGGAAGTTTTCAAACAGAGGTTGGACAGCCATCTGTCGGGTATGCTGTAGCTGTGGATTTCCTGCACTGAGTTGGACTAGATGGCCTCTGAGGTCCCTTCCAACTCTAAGATACTATGATTCTATGAATGCAATTGCAGCTCTGTTCTCATGGGAATTAGCGCATGTGGGAATGTGCTATTCTGCTTTTATCCCACGAGAACACCTGTCATTGTAAAAGCTACATTGGGGGACCTGGTCATGCACGAGTGTTCTCTCAAGATAAAAGTGGAATAGCGCATTCCCACGTGCACTAACTCCCATCAGAATAGAGCTGTGATTGCANTCACACATGACAAGCAATGCACAGGAGGGACTTTACTCCTGTCACACAAGATGGTGTCTCCCGCTATTTTCTTGTTCCTGCAATCTTACAGTCATGCAATTTATTTTCTGGGCACCCTTCTCATGAGATGCATCTCCTGCAATTTTTTTCTTTGCGTGTTTTACTAGGATATCACTAAGGGTGGGATCTTCCATTCTCATAAGGGCAAATTTTGCACAATTTTTGTCCTTCCCCCTTCTGCCCTCCTCCTGCTGCCCACCTGACCACAGAGCAGGATTAAAATTAACAAATCGCCTTGGAGCTGGGTGAAATTAACAAACTGAAAGCAGAGAGAGGTGAAATTAACAAGTCAACTGAAATGAGCTACCCAGGAATGAACCATGGCTCTATCCTACTGGATAGTGCCTACTATCCTGAGTTTGTAATACTGACAGGTATTCCCATGTTCCCAGTTTTGTACATAACACCAATCACCATAAAAGTAGGATTTCAGAGTCTGGTAATGCGTGAACACTCAAGGCATACCTCACAGGGTGAAGGCAAACATAAATAGTGCACTCACACATGCATTTAATTTGCAGGAGCAAATTACAATCCTGCAATTAGTGTCTCATGTGAAAGTAGCCTTAGGCCACTTTCTCAAATTACATGGAAGGAAGGGAAATTTCCATAAGGGCAATTGCTGCTGTATTCATGGGAATTAGCACACATAGGAATGCTCTATTCCACTTTTATGCCACAAGAACACCCATGCTTATAAAAGCTAAGCCATTCTCACACAGTCCCAGGGAGGCAGGAAACTTCCATGAATGGCAGCGGTACATGTGGAAAGGATCTAGGGGTTGCAGGTGATCACAAGCTGAACATAAGTCAGCAGTCTGGTGCAGCTGCTAAAAAGGCTAATGCAATTTTAGGCTACATTAACAGAAGCATAGTGTCCAGGTCACAAGAAGTAATAATTTCACTCTATTCTGTACTGGTCAGTCCTCATCTGGAGTACTGTGTCCAGTTTAACCCTCAAGCATTCCCATGAAAAGAATGTCATTAGTTAATTTTGGGGTACATTTGTACCCAGATGCAGATCTAGTAAACGATGACAATTTATTTCAAAACGAGTAGTTTTATTTCAAAAAGTAACTCAAAAGGGTTCAAACAACATTAACTATGTCTTTAAAATCAGTGTATATGCAAAATGGCAGCAATTTTGGAAAATGCACACCTGGAATGTAGTCATTTGCATTTCAAAAGAGGCCATTTTGGCCCATTGGAAGGAAACTCAGTCATGATGACCTAAAGGCATATGGAGTAGGAATATACCCCTCAAGACACACACAGCCAGTGCAGTGACAGTGTGGAAGACTGTGTCTGCTGGGGGATGGGTTTGTGGGTGTGGCTTCTGTTGTAACTTATGCAAATTGATTTGGGTGGAGACGACTGTATGGCTCTGTGTGCGCGTGTGCCTGCAGGGGGGATGGGTTTGTGTGTGTACTGTGATCTATACTGGCTTTTGTTGTCACATAAAATAACTGATTGGGATCCTTTTATCCCCATGGTTATATTAGCTGGGGTACAAATGTACCCCATAGGGCAATTTCTATTGTGTTTGTGGTACAAATGTACCCCAGAGCCTCTTTTCGTTCACAGGAAAGAAATGGTTAATGGTATCTCACTGTCCTTTGGGTATAATGGGCCCCTGGGAGTAGGTGACAATGTCCTAAAAGAGCCAAGCTGGAGAGCCACTAACTTGTGAGTTATTACAGCATCTACATGTCTGGGGTACAAAACTACTCCAGAATTCTGCATAAGGATTAAGAAGAACACTGACAAATTGGAACAGGTTCAGAGGAGAGCAACAAAGATGTTCCTGGGTCTGGAAACAAAGTCCTATGAGGAAAGGTTGATGGAGCTGGGTATGTTCAGCCTAGAGAAGACTACAGGGAGACATGATAGCTGCCTTCAAATATCTGAAGGGCTGTCACATAGAAGGTGGAGCAAACTTGTTCTCTGTTACTACTGAGGGCAGGACTAGAACCAATGAACTCAAATTACAAGAAAGCAGTTTTTGGCTAAACATTAGGAAGAACTTCCTAACAGTTGTAAGAGCTGTTTGACAATGATACAGACTGTCTAGGGTGGTGGTGGGTTCTCCTTCACTGGAAGTTTTCAAACAGAGGTTGGACAGCCATCTGTCGGGTATGCTGTAGCTGTGGATTTCCTGCACTGAGTTGGACTAGATGGCCTCTGAGGTCCCTTCCAACTCTAAGATACTATGATTCTATGAATGCAATTGCAGCTCTGTTCTCATGGGAATTAGCGCATGTGGGAATGTGCTATTCTGCTTTTATCCCACGAGAACACCTGTCATTGTAAAAGCTACATTGGGGGACCTGGTCATGCACGAGTGTTCTCTCAAGATAAAAGTGGAATAGCGCATTCCCACGTGCACTAACTCCCATCAGAATAGAGCTGTGATTGCAGTCACAGATGCTTCCCTGCCTCCGCGGTAACACGTGAAAGTGGCCCTACGCTGGGGGACCTGGTCATGTGCAAATGTTCTCATGGCATAAAAGCAGGCTAGCACATTCCCACGTGTGCTAATTCCCATAAGAATTGAGCCGCAATTACATTCCCAGAATGGAAGATTCCCTGCCTCCCCAGTAACGTGTGAAAGCGGTCCTACATTAGGGGACCCAGTCATGCACAAGTGTTCTCACGGCATAAAAGCAGAATAGTGCATTCCCACGAGTGCTAATTCCTGTGATAATACAGCCGTGACTGCCCTCATGGAAACTCCCCCCCACTCTTGTGTAACGTAAAGTGGCCTTCGCTCACAAGATCCTGAGCAAGCAAGTCCTATAACTGACACGCTGCAAACCGAGGTTTAACAGTGAAGCTAAACCCCTCCCATGCAAGGGCAATTGACTTTTATTGCCCTTTCTTATTCCTCCACTGTCAGAGATGTGTTTTGGGGAACACTCTGGGTGGTGTGGCTGTCACACACTCTCACCTCAAGTCATTTCTTTGAGCCAGCATTGCCAGTGCACAAAGATCAAAGTGTGCTGCTTCAGCTCCCAGGCTGCTGCTGCGGTCTCCTCCATGTAACAAATGGCCCCCAACTCAAGAGAAGATAACAGCCACTGAGAATGACAGAGTTCTTTGCAGCTCATAGGGGATAACACACAGCAAGACAATGCAGGGGAGGGAGATTTGGCTTTGACAGAACATGTGAAGGATGATAAAGTGCAACAGTACTCTTGTGCAGGAGCCAATTATGAATTGTAGTGTAGTAGTAAACTAAGCCTATCTAATCCCTCCCCCCACCCCCTAGTTACCTTGTCTTATCCACTCCCACCCATATCATTCCATCCCTCCTCATATAGACCTCTCCTACATTTGCTCACTTTATGTATTTTTGACTGGCTGCTGTACATGCCTGAGGAAGGGCCTTGAGAGGCCCAAAAGCTTGCATATTCTCACCACAGAAGTTGGTCCAATAAAAGATATAATTTGAACTACTTGGTCTCCAACTTTTATATGGCAGGCAGGCAGGCAAGCAGGCAGCCAACCAGGAAGCTGGGGGCCTGGAGAAAGGCTATGGGGTATGTGGCTTTACCAGACCAAGGAAGGCCTGCGAGTGGCACTGAGGAGTCCGTTACCACCTCCAGGGCCACAAAGGAGCTGGTTCAAGTCCCAGCCCTTACATGACAAATGTTCACAGGCAACCCCGGTCTTGGATTCCTTGCCTGCTCTCAGCTCAGATCCTGCCCCCATCACCATTGCTACATCCAATCCAGCTCTTCTACCTCGTATTTTGCTCATCCTAGCTTCCAGCCCACTACTCTCCCTTGCCACCTCAAGATCCTCTTTCCCTACTCTCTATTTCAGTGGCTCATCCTTTCTCCCTTCTTTTGGCCACCCCCACCCCAAGTCATGCGACTGAAGTCTGGGCCATATTATTAGTAAGGACTGTCAGGCTCCATTCACACCTATGGAGAGAGAAGAATGAGGTGCCTTCCAGGTGTGTCCCCTCTGCCTAATGTGCCGAGTTCTGCTCTGTTTTGCATGCACTTTCCAACATAGTCCTTGTCATTAGAGGTGTGCACCAGGGGCCCATGTCATTTTTTGTTTTTCATTTTCGTTATTTAAATCTGTAGCTTTAGTTTTCATAAATATCAAATTTTCATTTTTGCTTTTGTTTTTGTTTTCATTGGTTTCAATGGAAAACACATTTTTGACTATACTTTTTTAATGTTCATTATATTTGTCTGAAACCTGGAGGAATTGTACATACAATGGAAGGCATTAAATGTACCAAATGTCAGAAAGATTGGATAAAGGAATCCAATTTTATATGCAGTTGAATTATATTATTTTGCAAAAATCTTCATATACAGTCTTAGCTGTAACTTCTTTGCCTCACATTTAACGTAGATGAAACATGGCAAGTTTATACCCCTTNAAGAACACTGACAAATTGGAACAGGTTCAGAGGAGAGCAACAAAGATGTTCCTGGGTCTGGAAACAAAGTCCTATGAGGAAAGGTTGATGGAGCTGGGTATGTTCAGCCTAGAGAAGACTACAGGGAGACATGATAGCTGCCTTCAAATATCTGAAGGGCTGTCACATAGAAGGTGGAGCAAACTTGTTCTCTGTTACTACTGAGGGCAGGACTAGAACCAATGAACTCAAATTACAAGAAAGCAGTTTTTGGCTAAACATTAGGAAGAACTTCCTAACAGTTGTAAGAGCTGTTTGACAATGATACAGACTGTCTAGGGTGGTGGTGGGTTCTCCTTCACTGGAAGTTTTCAAACAGAGGTTGGACAGCCATCTGTCGGGTATGCTGTAGCTGTGGATTTCCTGCACTGAGTTGGACTAGATGGCCTCTGAGGTCCCTTCCAACTCTAAGATACTATGATTCTATGAATGCAATTGCAGCTCTGTTCTCATGGGAATTAGCGCATGTGGGAATGTGCTATTCTGCTTTTATCCCACGAGAACACCTGTCATTGTAAAAGCTACATTGGGGGACCTGGTCATGCACGAGTGTTCTCTCAAGATAAAAGTGGAATAGCGCATTCCCACGTGCACTAACTCCCATCAGAATAGAGCTGTGATTGCAGTCACAGATGCTTCCCTGCCTCCGCGGTAACACGTGAAAGTGGCCCTACGCTGGGGGACCTGGTCATGTGCAAATGTTCTCATGGCATACAAGCAGGCTAGCACATTCCCACGTGTGCTAATTCCCATAAGAATTGAGCCGCAATTACATTCCCAGAATGGAAGATTCCCTGCCTCCCCAGTAACGTGTGAAAGCGGTCCTACATTAGGGGACCCAGTCATGCACAAGTGTTCTCACGGCATAAAAGCAGAATAGTGCATTCCCACGAGTGCTAATTCCTGTGATAATACAGCCGTGACTGCCCTCATGGAAACTCCCCCCCACTCTTGTGTAACGTAAAGTGGCCTTCGCTCACAAGATCCTGAGCAAGCAAGTCCTATAACTGACACGCTGCAAACCGAGGTTTAACAGTGAAGCTAAACCCCTCCCATGCAAGGGCAATTAACTTTTATTGCCCTTTCTTATTCCTCCACTGTCAGAGATGTGTTTTGGGGAACACTCTGGGTGGTGTGGCTGTCACACACTCTCACCTCAAGTCATTTCTTTGAGCCAGCATTGCCAGTGCACAAAGATCAAAGTGTGCTGCTTCAGCTCCCAGGCTGCTGCTGCGGTCTCCTCCATGTAACAAATGGCCCCCAACTCAAGAGAAGATAACAGCCACTGAGAATGACAGAGTTCTTTGCAGCTCATAGGGGATAACACACAGCAAGACAATGCAGGGGAGGGAGATTTGGCTTTGGCAGAACATGTGAAGGATGATAAAGTGCAACAGTACTCTTGTGCAGGAGCCAATTATGAATTGTAGTGTAGTAGTAAACTAAGCCTATCTAATCCCTCCCCCCACCCCCTAGTTACCTTGTCTTATCCACTCCCACCCATATCATTCCATCCCTCCTCATATAGACCTCTCCTACATTTGCTCACTTTATGTATTTTTGACTGGCTGCTGTACATGCCTGAGGAAGGGCCTTGAGAGGCCCAAAAGCTTGCATATTCTCACCACAGAAGTTGGTCCAATAAAAGATATAATTTGAACTACTTGGTCTCCAACTTTTATATGGCAGGCAGGCAGGCAAGCAGGCAGCCAACCAGGAAGCTGGGGGCCTGGAGAAAGGCTATGGGGTATGTGGCTTTACCAGACCAAGGAAGGCCTGCGAGTGGCACTGAGGAGTCCGTTACCACCTCCAGGGCCACAAAGGAGCTGGTTCAAGTCCCAGCCCTTACATGACAAATGTTCACAGGCAACCCCGGTCTTGGATTCCTTGCCTGCTCTCAGCTCAGATCCTGCCCCCATCACCATTGCTACATCCAATCCAGCTCTTCTACCTCGTATTTTGCTCATCCTAGCTTCCAGCCCACTACTCTCCCTTGCCACCTCAAGATCCTCTTTCCCTACTCTCTATTTCAGTGGCTCATCCTTTCTCCCTTCTTTTGGCCACCCCCACCCCAAGTCATGCGACTGAAGTCTGGGCCATATTATTAGTAAGGACTGTCAGGCTCCATTCACACCTATGGAGAGAGAAGAATGAGGTGCCTTCCATGTGTGTCCCCTCTGCCTAATGTGCCGAGTTCTGCTCTGTTTTGCATGCACTTTCCAACATAGTCCTTGTCATTAGAGGTGTGCACCAGGGGCCCATGTCATTTTTTGTTTTTCATTTTCGTTATTTAAATCTGTAGCTTTAGTTTTCATAAATATCAAATTTTCATTTTTGCTTTTGTTTTTGTTTTCATTGGTTTCAATGGAAAACACATTTTTGACTATACTTTTTTAATGTTCATTATATTTGTCTGAAACCTGGAGGAATTGTACATACAATGGAAGGCATTAAATGTACCAAATGTCAGAAAGATTGGATAAAGGAATCCAATTTTATATGCAGTTGAATTATATTATTTTGCAAAAATCTTCATATACAGTCTTAGCTGTAACTTCTTTGCCTCACATTTAACGTAGATGAAACATGGCAAGTTTATACCCCTTCCCATATTTACTATCTCTGCCAACTTTCAGAAGGATTGGATAAAGAGTCCTGGTGGTATAAGCAATTAACTTATAAATGTATGTCTGACTGTGACATCTTTGTAGTCCAAGCAATGTACATGAAATTTGGCAGGACTGTATATCACACTTTCATGATTATCTCTGCCAAATATCAGAAATATGTGATACTGGGTCCCAATTTTATATGTCTGAACAGCATATGCAGAGAAGGAGCCTATGCCAGGGATTCTCTTACATGTCACTGTGGTATAAGATCGGTTTGTGATGCCAATTGGCCAGCAGAAATGTCAACCAAATATCCTCATTCTAGGCACGGTTTACTTGGTGCTGTGTAGCTCCAGAGTGAGACAAGGACTGATGATTGGCTACCTGGGAGAGTGCTGACACCTAGACCCCCTTCCCCTACAAGTATTTCTTCAGGGTTGGGCCCTGAGGGTGCCAGCCCAAAGGGTGGCGCACAAAGGGCGTTGGCCATTTGTGTGGCTGTTCGTGGGACAGATGTGGCAGTGGCGCCTAGGCCCCTTGTGTGAGGATCACGTGGACGTTCCTGATGCTGTCTACTGAGAAGGGCTAGTACCCTGAGGGACCTCTTCTCCGCTCACCAGCAGAAAGGACTGATTAGCAAGTGAACTTGGCCACGCCTGTTGGGGCTTGAGAGCGGCGGCGCTTGGCGGAGTGGCGAGCTCACTCCCCCCTGGGCCAACTGTCCCCTTACAGGGGCTACCTGATCTGGGAGGGGGCCGGCTGTTTCATCACCAGAAGGATCTCTCCAACTCCGCACCAGCTGCAGGGACTGAACAGTACGTGAACTTGGCCACGCCCTGGCCCCAAGAGTATCTCCAATTAGCCCCATTTGAAGGGGGTTTGGGGTTGTATGAGATTTGTTTATGTGCTATTCAAAAAAAATTTATCTATTGAATTACTGCTAACTCGGGTTTGTAGGTTTTATTATACCTACTACTAATTTATACTATAGAGATTGTTTTGACACATAACCTTGCTAGGAAATTATCCGTTCAATCTAGTTCTTATAATGTGGAGCTCCAGAGGGAGCAGTCCAAGATCACAAATTATTTCCAAGCGAAATGTGTTATAGGAGAAGCAACAGAAAAAGGAGATAGCGTCCATAAAACGCTTAGTTTACCGAATATCCACCAGGGAGCCCAGTCAATTTCTTCTACTCTTGAGCCTGAAGGTCATTGTTTGGCTCATGCCCTTGGCTCTGGGAACCTGGATACCAAGCTAATACAGTTGCATACTGTTGGTAACTTAGGAAATGATAGCCCAAATCACAAATCATGTTCTTCACCCTCTAATTCCTCTGCATTATTATTATTATTATTAACAAACATTTATATAGCGCCAGCAGTGTACCTAGCACTTTACAAAGTAATAAAATAGACAGGGTCCCTGCCCCTAGGGCTTACAATCTCAGAGACAGGAGCTGGGGGAGAGACTTAGGAAGGGGAACAGAGGGAGAGACAAGGGGTCTAACATTCATGAAGATGCGAGGTCTCAAGTGCACATGCTTGGCTTGGTTACAATGAGAATGACAGCAGGCAGGTCCATGTTGCAAGGAAAAGGGTAAACAGATCGTAGGTATAGGAATAGTGGCTCAGCAGGATAAAGAGTCAGACAGAGCAGAGCGAAAGAGGTGAGTTTTAAGGAGAGATTTGAAGGTATGAAGGGAGGGGGCAAGGCGGATGTGGACAGGGAGGGAGTTCCAGGCATGGGGGGCAGCAAGTGAGAAGGGACGAAGGCGCTTAGGGGAGCAGGGAAGGCGTGGAAGGGTGAGAGAAGGGACAGAGGAGGAGCGAAGTGCACGGGCTGGAGTATGGAGGGCGATAAGTGCAGAGAGGTAGGGGGGAGCAAGGTTGTGAAGAGCTTTATAGGTGAAGACTAGGAGCTTGTGCAGGATTCGTTCAGGAAGGGGAAGCCAGTGAAGCGAAGAGAGGAGGGGCTGCACATGGTCGAAGCGACTGGCGAGGTAGATGACCCTGGCAGCAGAGTTTTGGACAGAGATGAGGGGAGAAAGGTGAGACCGGGGAAGGCCAGTGAGAAGGAGGTTACAGTAATCGAGGCGAGAGATGACCAGAGCATGAACAAGAGTTTTGGCAGACGAGACAGAGAGAAAAGGGCGAATCTTAGCAATGTTATGGAGGGAGAAGCGACAGGATTTAGCAACAGAGTCAATGTAGGGTTTAAAAGAAAGGGCTGAGTCAAAGATGAAGCCTAGGCTACGGGCTTGGGGGACAGGCAGGATGGTGACTCCATCAATAGTTATTGACAGTGAGGAAGGAGAGGAAGGATGAGGGGGGAAGATAAGGAGTTCAGTTTTAGCCATGTTGAGTTTGAGTTGACGTTGAGACATCCAGGTAGAGATGTCAGAGAGACAGTTGATGAGACGAGCTTGAACAGAGGGAGAGAGAGAAGGAGTAGAGAGATAGAGTTGAGTGTCATTAGAGAGTCCCTCAATTATCGAGGTTTGTGCCTCCCAGTGCCAATTAATTGGTGATGCTTCTTTGGTTGTTTTTAGGGAATTAAAAGAAGTCAAGAATTTGGCAACAGATTGCAGAGATTTTTAATAACAATTGTAGACTCTCTCAATAAGGATACTACATTGAACCAGATCAAACAGGAGGAGAAGGACTCGAAGTTGCAAACAACCCTCTTTGCCGATAATTACTCTCACAGGAGTAAACCAAGGGGGGGAAAGGAGATGGTACAAGTTAGGAAAAGCAAAAATATCACTAACACGCAAGCATGGAATAAAAAATACCTAGGAAGGAAAATGAACTTTACAAAATTATTTCAGCTCTTAGAGAATAAACTAGTGGCTAAGAGTCAAATCTCTACTACGAAACGAAGAAAACAGAATACTAGTCAGACATCACCAATAACTAATACATTTAAACTAGATTTCATCTCTCCTTCTATAGGTTTGAATGTGGGACTCCAAGCAGATTCCTGCCAGGATCCCTGGTCTTTTGTTCCTGCAAAGGCACTTTCTCCCCCGAGGTGCAGTGGTGCGGAACCAGCCAGCTTTTCCAACTATTACAACTTGATGCTGGTAAGACAGCAGTTAGTGTTCGTTAACCTTCCCAAACCATATGGTTTGTTGTCCCAGGAGGCTCGTAAAAAGCACCTACAGTCTTTAGCCAAGGATATTTCTCTGGGCTGTTTGTCCCTAGACGAGATCAGCAAGGTAGAATATCTTTCTTATCATTATAATAAGGTTTGAGCTAGGGTTACTTTTTTCTCCAATAAGACTGTTTCTTTTCTGCTCAGCAGACAGGTAGTCTTTTCAAAATCAGGCATTCATATTGCCCAAGTGTTTGTCGACCATTCCCCTCCCAAACCTTTAAGGTTCGGGGGAGATATGGCCAAGGGAACCATGCAGGGTACACAAGTTGTCGTCCCCCCCGGTCCCCTCCACTTGCAATCCTCCAGTGGGTACCTTTGTGAGTATGGAAAATGTAGTTCCAAGGCAGCTAACAAGCAGCAACCAGAAACATGTAGACAAAGTGGCAGTGATAGAGGAATAGCTAGAGGAGTACTCAGAGATTTCTCTGATTACTTCGTTTCAAAAGCTTCCCCCAGAAAAGCAAAGGGACATTATGTCCCAGTTATCAGGACTGATTTCCACCTTGGGGAAAATAATGCACCCCATGGCCCCCGTGCATTTAGAACCCCAAGTTAATTTAATTAGGATGGACGATGCCTCAGAGCCAAATTCAGTTATAGTGAATAGAACCTTAGCTCCTTGATATGAGAAGGTCCCAGTAGCTACAGGTGGCATCCAGTCAACAGAAGAGTGGATGGCAACTAGATATTTGTCGTCTGCAGAATTAGGCTCTTCTTCCATTTCATCATCGTTGCCTCCACCAGATTCCCAGTTTTGCCATAGCAAACATAATAAATTGACTCTGCCATTATCAAATGTTGCTGCGCGTAGTGGAGATGCAATAGTTGCTTCAGAGAATCCTTTAAAAGCCACCGCAGCCAATTGTGCGGCTAAATCGCAGAAGGGCTTGTTGGATACCAATCCAGGGAGGGTTGCTTTGTCAACACCTACATCAACAGGCACAGTAAAGAGTTGGAGTGATCCAATGCCTAATTGTAAGACGGTGCTTCAAGACACAAAGGGGTTGGTCACAAGGGATTCTGGGGAGACCAGGGGCCCAGAAAGCTCAGTTAGTTCTCCATCCAAGTGATTGCAATTGGATATATCTTTTATATCTTGGAACGTGGCTGGCTTACCAAAGAAAGCCAGCAATTATGATTGGGTCTCTTTTCGGTCTTCCGACATCATGCTCCTCCAGGAGACTTGGTGTTCCAACCCTTTTTATTTACCTGGATATCAGTCCTATAACCCTTTAGGAACCTCCCCCCAAAAGGGGGGCTATCCTAAAGCAGGTCTATTGACATTAGTTAAAACTACCCTGGATCTAACCGTTAAACAACTACCCACATTTAGAGAGCACAGTTTGGCTTTAAGAATCTCTGGGAATACCAGCCAAGCATGGGTGATTATCAATAGCTATTTTCCACCCTCTTCATCTGGATCCGATAGTGGGATCTTATGGGCTGAATTCCACCAATATCTGGAGACTCTTTGTTTCCAGTACCCTAGTGACAAATTTCTTCTCGCAGGCAATTTCAATGCAAGAATGGGGGGGGGGGGTCTACCTTGGGAGGAGGAGGATTATTTAACTCTCAATGAAATTTGGGGTATCCCCTCACCAGTATTGCGAGACCCTAGTGCTAACATCTCAGGGAAGTATCTTTTCTCCTTACTCCACTCCTTTAATATGAGGATACTCAATGGTGCCTACCCTAGTGCCTCTTCTGGTGATAAGACATATGCTTCAAACAGAGGTGCCAGTATCATAGACTATGTGATAGTTGATTTAGAATTGTGGTGTTCAAAAAGAAATTTCAGTGTAGGGTCTAGACCCGAAGGTGACCATCTCCCCCTCTGCTGGACGTTGGAAATTGCTTTATATGGCCTTCTGACTAAGGCCTTGTCGCCTTCTTCTTCAGCTGGTGAGCCACCTTTTGTGGTCCTTAACAAGAAGAGATTAAAATGGGACCCTAGTGTGGCTAGGATAGTCGCTGCCCAATTAGATGATGAGGACCTGAACTTGCTGAGGGACCAGATCCTGATCGACCGGGCCCAAGATGAATTTCAGCTTCCATTCAGCAGATCTTCAACAAGCTATATACTTGCCTGACATCTACTGCTTCCCACAAACCCAGGAGTCTACCCCCCAGTAGGGGCGCTTCATGGTTTGATAAGTACTGTATTTGGAAAAAGAAATGGCTAAACTCTGAAGTCAAGGCCTTAAGGAAGTTGGAAGTGTTTCGTTAGGAAGTCTTTTGTGAAATAAGGATTACAAATCTTTCTTGAGGAAGAAAGAACAAGCCTACAGTGTTGCCCAATGGGGTAAATTACAGAATGACATTAAATCCAAAGACGATAGATCCTTTTGGAAATTGGTTGCAAAAGGTACGTCCAATTATGACCTCAACTTCGATGGAAACATCTCACAAGAGCAATGGGTTCGCTACTTTTCCACACAGTTCCACCATGAGGGAGCTAGGCCTCCTGAATCAGAGTTAGTTGTAACCCCCCCAAGCCCATTCTCGTTATTTTATCAATGAAGAGCAGATTCAATCTCTGATAAATCTACAGAAAGGCAATAAAGCACCTGGCGCAGATGGGATCCCTGCTGAAGTTTTTCAACAGAACATGGCTCCTGTTTTAGTTGCCTGGTTCAATAGTATCATGACAAATTATAGCGTCCCAGAATCCTGGAGAGGTTCCACCATCATTGCTATTTACAAAAGAGGGTCCAGGAGTGACCCTGGTGCATATCACCCTATAAGTCTGACAAACATCGCAGTCAAAATCTTTGGACGACATCTATTAGTTCATCTGCAACTGTGGGCTAGGGAGAATTCCCTTTTGGCTGAAGCTCAGGCAGGCTTCAGAGAGGGTTATTCCACTCTGGATCATTTATTTACACTCCAGTATCTTAGGCACAAGTATGTACAAGTGAGGAAATCTTCCCTTTATGTGGTGTTTATTGATCTATCTGCCGCATTTGACTCCCTGGATAGGGAACTTCTTTGAGCTAAATTGGCAACTTTGGGCATTGACCTGTCGTTGTTCAAACTATTAATGGCCTACCATAGGGACAATTGGGCCCAAGTTCGATATGGGAGGCAGGGAGAATTTACAGCCAGATTTCCAGTGTGCAAGGGTGTGAGACAGGGATGTGTTCTAGCCCCCTTACTTTATAACCTTTATGTCAATGATCTGATCCTCAAGATGGTCAACCCTGATTTCCATCCACCCACAGTGTTAAATACCTCTATAGTCGTTTTGATGTTTGCAGACGACACAGTTATTCTCTCTAGGTCCCCAGTTGGGTTACAAAGAGCCCTTAATTATTTTTCAACTCTTTGTAAGACAAATGGGTTAATAATTAACTGAACAAAGACCAAGGTAGCTAGATGGGGTAGAAGCGGGAGGTGTAAACGAACCCCTTTTTGGCTCTTGGACAATGCTCCGTTGGAGGTGGTGAAGATCTTTAGATACCTCGACATTTTTTCCTCCTCTCTGTCATGGTCCAGCCACATAGCATTTGCTAAAGCAAAAGCCAATTCCTCTGCTTATGCTATTAGACGCTTCCATAATTCCACAACAGGGAGATCACCCATGGCTGCCTACAAGGCCTTCTGTGCAAAAACTATTGCCCAAATAGTCTATGGGGCTGAAATTTGGGGCTATAGTGCAGCGGAAGACATCAATATTCCCCAGAACAAAGTCTTGCGAGCTATTCTGGGACTGCCTCCCTCACTTCCAGCCACCTTTGCCAGATTAGAGGCTGGGGCAGAATCTATTCTACCGTCTATTGCAATCCGAGTCCTGTCCTATTGGATCAAAATTCTTTAATTATCTCCTTTAAGATTGCCCAAAATGTGCAACCTAGAAGAAATCGAAAGGGCTGGTTCTGGGCACTCACCCTGGCTGAGGTTTGTCATCCTGCAGCTCCAACACCTGGGCTTTAGTTAGCTATACGTTTTGTACACCCAGCTGAACAGGCCCAGATAGGTCAGAGGCTTAAAGATCAAGCCACCCAGAAGGACTTTGCTACTGTGTGTTATTTATTTATTTATTTATTTATTTATTTATTAAATTTATACCCCACCCCTCCTGCCAGGCAGCCCAGGGCAGCTAACAAAATTGATCAATAAAAATACAATAAAATATATAAAAGCATTAAACAACGTACAACAATAAAATGGGGAGAACAAAACCCACAACACCCCTCCCCCCTCACCCACCCTTATTCCCCACCAAATGCCTGACGAAACAGCCAGGTCTTACAATTCCTGTGGAAATTGCTAGGGTTATGCTAGGGTTGCACCACATTTTATATTGTGGGAAACCATGGGGGGTCCTAGTCAGTTTTTGCTCAGTGATATAAGACCGCATTTGAGAACAGCTTTGGCGAGATTATGTACCGAGCAAATGCCATCAGCACTGGTTCTGAGGCAAAGGATGGGGTGGGAGGTAAGACAGAGGACATGCCCATGTGGTTGTGCTCATGTGCCATTGAGGACATATTTCATTATTTAATGGATTGCTTTTTTTATTCAGTAATAAGAGAAAACCTTCTGAATCCTTCTTTAACCAAGTTGAGCTGGCTAACAGTGAAGGAGAAGGCTATCTGGCTTCTGCAGCAGGAAGATCACACCCTGATCCATAAAACTGCATTTTTTGCATTCAAAGCAGAGCTTATTCGCGCTACATTTTTTGATCCAGCACTCACAGTCATATGGTCTGGATTCCTTATTTGACATTCATTTTATTAGCAGACCTTTTGTTAGCCCTGGGTTAGTGCCAATCCCCTAGTCTGTTTGTCCCACTGCAGAGGCTTCCAGGGTGCCAGGGTCGGGCGCTTGGTGGAGGGTGGGTTCAGATCCCACCTTTCCCCTTTTTTAATTTCCTGTTAAACTTAGCTTGGGTTATTGGATTTTGTTATTTTGTACTATATTATACTTATGTTTTTTTAGTAGCCTTTTACTGTATTCTTTAAGGGCTCGGTGCCATGTGACCATCCCAGCATCTCTCCCCCACTTGTTAGTGGGAAGTCAGAAAGATCTGTTTAGGAAAGAGTCAACAGAGATTCTCTTATGTCCTCTGTCACAGTGCTGCAGGATGTGATTGTGATGATAATTGGCCAACCTGGATGTGTAAACTATGTCTCCTGATTGCTTGGATACTATCCCCAAAGTCCCAGTTATGTCCCTTCTATGCCTGCCTGAGGGCTGCCCCCATGCCCGCTTCGAAGCCACTACCAATTGGTCCTGTAAAGCTGGAAGCATGCAGTAATTGGCCAATGAATGTGTCTGTCAGTCTTCTGGGTTGCTACACATCCTCCCTCCTACAGCATCCCTCCCCTTGCTATGCCAGGTGCCTGCCTGTGACTGGTGCTGCTATTTATCTGAATAATGGTCTTCAAGGGGACAACTTCAACTGCTTATAAAATTGGGTCCCTTTATCAAATTGTCCTGTAGTTTGGCAGAGATGACAGGGACGGAATGTGATACATTCCTGCCACATGACTTGTAAACAGGATGGAATATAAAAATGATACCGCTGAAAATGTATTTTCTAGTTAATGGGTTATAATATCAGAACACTTTATCCAATCTTTCTGAAAATTGGCAGGAGTGTTAAGCTTGTGGAAGGACATAATATTTCACAGGTTTCATGAAAACTGGGTGGAAGATAAAGACGTTGTAGCCATGCATGCGTATGGAGCTTTTCTTAAAATCACAACATTCAATTGCTTCTAAAATCGGTTCCTTTTATCTAATTATTTTGAAAATTGGTACATATAGTGACCTCCATTGGTGGTACAATATCCCTAAGTCTCATCAGAACTGAAAAAAGATATAGCTGGAAATACATTCTTCAGTTTTTTCCCTTTGTTTCAAAAACAATAAATCATTTTCATTTCTATTTTTATTATTATTATTAGTCATTTTTGTTATTGCAACAACAACAAAAATGACAATTATCTTTATTGTTATTGTAACAACAAAATTGACATACACACCCCTACTTGTCATAACAGCAAGATTTGTGCTACTGCATGGGAAGCTTCCTCTTCTTTTGCAGAGAATATGCTCAGGCAAGGCATCAGAGCTGCTCACAGCTTGAGAAAGTGAATGGAAAGAGAAAGAGAAAGGGGGAGTATTTGTATTGTAGTGTCTGGAGGTCTCTGGGCAGTAGTGAAGCATTCGAATGGTTTATCAATAGCAGCATGCTTAGGGCTAAGTGAAAAAAATGTAAGCTTCGTCCAGCACAAGATTCATTAGAAATTCTTCCTAGGATGTTTTTATGGGTTTTCTGGCCTTTTTATTTTTGGTAGAAGTGGGAGGCAGGAAAAGAGCCCAAACAAAAGAAAGCGGAGTAATCCAGTACTTGCACGTGCATTGTGTGCACACGCAAATGTTGCACAAGTGTTGCTCAACTGTTGCACACTGCGGGCTCATTCCGACGTGCGTCTAAATCGCACAGCCACGGCGGCGGCATCGTGCGATTTAAAGCACCCCGCACTTCCGGGTTGGTGTGAATGCGGTGAGTGCGCACATTGCAGCCTAACCCGAACTGTTGGAGTGCGGTTTTGAAAGCTGCTCGGAGCAGTGTGGGGTACTTTAAATCGCACGATGCTGCCGCCACGGCTGTGCGATTTAAACGCTCGTCTGAATGAGCTCTGCATGTACAGCCTGCACAGGGCTGTGTGTGGTGCATGCTGATAGTTACGCAACATTTGTATGCACGCACCGTGTACACAGTGCATGCGCAAGTACTGGATTAACAGCAATGAAAAAATCCATTTACTATGACAACATAGAAATTCTCAAATATTTCAATATTTAATTCAAAGGTTCAAAAAATTCCATTGGAAATAAAAATTTAACCAAAATTCTTATTTTAGCCAAAAGCCGATTTATCATTTTAAAAATGTTAAAAGATGCTGGTCAAATCTAGGTAAACATGATCTACAGCAGAGTGATGTAGGACCCAATGAGTGGTGCTGGGGGATAAGTCATCTTCCCTTCGTTACCTCTCATGTGGTGTCCTGCAAGGTTCTATTCTGTCCCCGCTTTTGTTCAACTTGTACATGCAGCCATTAGATGAGTTTGTGAGGCGTTCGGAGTGAGTTGTCATCAATACTCTGATGACACTCAGCTGTACCTCTCATTTTCATCGGACCCAGGCCTGGCATTCTCTGTGCTTTCCCAGTGTTTGACGGCTGTGGGGGACTGGATGAGGCAGAGGGGGACTGGATGCGGCAGAGTCAACTGAAGCGGAATCCTGACAAGATGGAGGTAATGTTGGTGGGGAAAGTAGTGGGTGTGACTTCCCCAGTCGCTGATGGGGTTTGTCCCCTGATGGTCTCCCAGGTCTAGAGTCTAGGGGTGCTCCTGGATTCCCGGCTCCGCTTGGATATCCAAGCAGAGATGGTGGCAAAGGTGGCTTTCCACCACTTACATCTGGTTTGGCGGCTTGGGCCTTATGTCTCGGTCTCCGACCTGGCCACCAACATTCATGCTTTTGTTACCTTGAGACTGGACTACTGCAACGTGCTCTACATAGGGCTACCCTTGGTGATGGTCCGGAGACTGCAGCTAGTGCAGAATGCGGCGGCCCAGCTTCTTACGGGGTTGGGTCACTGGGAGCACATTACACCAGTGCTCCATTTGCTGCACTAGTAGCTGTCTATTTTATTCTGGGCCCGATTCAAGGTGTTAGTTTCCACCTTTAAAGCCCGACATGGCCTCGGCCCAACCTAACTGCAGGATCGCCTCGCTCCCTGAGTCCTGGATTGGCCCCTGTGGTTCACTGGGGGTGCCTTCTTGGAGGTTCCATGAGTAAATCGGGGGGCCACTATGGAAAGGGCATTTTCAGTGGCTGCACCTCAGCTGTGGAACTTCCTCCCAGAGGAGGCTCACCTAGCCCCAGACCTGCTGAAATTTCATCGGACTTGTAAAATCTGGCTGTTCTGCCAGGCGGAGGGAATGGGTGAGGGAGGAATGGGATGCGGGAGCAAAGGGGGGAGATGGGATGATGGGGAATTTTATATTATGTTGCATTTTAATTGAATTTTAATTGAATTATGATTGTTAATTAGTTTTATTGTTGTAAGCTGCCCCGAGCCGCGGCGGGGTATAAGAGTTTTTAATAAATAATACATATATAATAAATAAATAACCCAGGAGTCCCAGCCCCCTGGCCAAAATTTAATTTGATTCCATTTAAATTTATCTAACAGACTGATCCTCTATCAGGTAACGCACTCGCACCCACCTACTCCTACAAGCACATCTAGCAGCCTCCATCCCCACACCTGGAAATACTGCCGCTGCTGCAGCCCTGGCCAGTGCCAGCAGAACCAGTCCCCAGGATACCACACTGCAGCAGGAACCAACTTCCAGAGTGCCACACCTCCACCCAAGAGTCTCAGGATGCTGCTGCCACCTGAACTAACCCTCAGGAGTCCTCTTGCAGTCTGATGATCTGGTTCCAGGGGCTGCTGCGCTGCCACAACTGGAACATGCTCCTGGGATTCGTCCTTGCTGCTGCAAAAAGTGGCCCGAAGACTCCTGAGTAGCTGCTGCTGCAGGAGCTAGGGAGATACTGGCACCACTGGAGCTGGCCCTCAGGATTCTTGGCTATTTTCTATTGCTGACAGAACTGATGCTCAGGAATCACTAAACAGCCAGCAACCCTGGAGACCTGCAGGTGTCACACTGGAGCTGCTCTCCCCTGCCCCAGCTGCCAACCCCACAAGGGGGTGCTCCATACTGCTCCCTTTTGGCATTGGAGTTCCCAGCCCAAATGCTAGGGGGAAGCACCATGGGGGCAGGGGGTTCTCCCTTGCACCAGTGTCAGCAGCAGCTCCGCAGGGAAACACCAGCTTTGTAGGCTACAGATAATAGCCGACATTGTAGGTCAATTGTCTGAGGGCTGCATGGAATGGTTTTACAGGCCCATGTGCAGCCCCTAGTACGTGTTGAGCACCCCAGATTTACAGTTTTCAACAAACACAAGAGACCAGGGAGTTGTTAGACTGCATTTCTTTGTAGATTAAAACAATGAAACTATTGGCCACATCCTATAGAGCACCCTCCAAAGGGAACCATACCAGTTCAGACACAGACTGCCGGCTGCTTTATTATCTAATTTATTTTTAGCTGAAACTAGTACAGCACATGCTATTAATTAGTGGATTTGGCATATTTTTAAGTACTGTACAATAATCATGTCATCTAATAAATTACGTTACCCCAAACTCAAAGACACCAGCAGTTAAACTCTGGCTAAGCCACATGCACCAGTGACCTTATTTCAACTCTAATTAACACTTTTTCTTTTAGTGTGGGTTTTAGTAAAAATTCAGGTTTCATTGAATTGCACTTCAGGTTACGACACTAATAGCCACCAAAAGCCAACCAAACACTAAAGCAAATCAAACTATTCCTGGAGGCAGCACCTCCAGGAATAAAGATAAATGAGATAAATAAGATCCTCAACAGAAAAAGACAAATGGGATCTCCTTGGAACATAAGCCACCAAAACCAAAGTAGCAGATTGATTTCAAGTACATCACAGCACAACTTCATTTATTTTAAATTGAATGGAAATGTATGTTAGTAACCATGTTAGCTGTTCTGGGCTTGGTTTGTTTCCATGGTACAAGCTCCAGTTTTCCTCAGAAAGCAGATGACACCCTAGCACTACAATACAAAAAGGATTTCCATCCCTCAAAAAAGTGCTGAAAGTTTTCAATCTTCCTTCACTCTGAATTAAAACATAATTCTTATGAAAATTAAAATCTCCAAATTGAACTGAATCACTTTGTTTTGGCTGAGTAAAATTTTTAACTTGACTGAATTTCTTCCTAGAAAAATATTTCATTAAACAGTTTTGAAAAAATAAAATAAAATTGAAGTCTGACAAAAGTTTTTCATACAAAGCTTTCCAGCCAACCCTATCTGGCAGCTTTGTAATTGAACAGTGTGCTTCAATTTAGAAGGCGGAGGAGGGGGCTGGAAATAGAGATGAATGTGGGAAACACAGATAAACTTATCCCACCCCCATCAAAGAACTGGTATAGAAAGCCATGTTCCTACCTGTGCAGTGTTCCCATGACTTCCCTCCTCTAGCCACAGAGCTGTCGATCCCTGAGGGCAGGAGCACAGCCCAGACCAGCAGCAAAGCAGACATTAGGGGACCTTCTCACGCAGGTCCATCCACAGGAACCCTCCTGGTCATACAGTAACCAGCTCTGGGAACCTCCTCATTCTACACAGCAGGCACCCTCAAGGGCAGTCTAGCAGGAGCCTTCCGAAACGTCCTGAGCCTGGCACACTCCCAAACCGCTCCACAGCTGCTTACTGGGAGCCAAGCCAGTGATTGCTGTCTGCCGTATCACTTCCTTACTGGCCTCAGATATTCCTCTCACGGCGGCTGCAGATGCCAGCTGACACCACGCTTTCCTCGGGAGGCATGAAGCACCTTCCCAAAAGGAAGCACAAAGTAACGAGCACCCGTGGAGGATCAGTGAAGGAGGAAGCATGGAAGGATTTTTCTTCGGCTAGCTTGTAACTAGCTGTTTAAAGGTTTCATACCTGAGTAGAAACTTCCTAGCAACCACAAAGGACACTACGGAAGGAGCCTGTGTTTGCAAACACTTAAATGAAAAGTCATTTGCAGAGAGGAGGAGTCCTGCTGACTTGGTGAGCTTTTTATCTTTTGCCCAGCCCTCCTGAGGCTGGATTTGGGATTTTTAAAAATGTTTTTAAGTAGAGGAATTTCCCTCCTCATCAGAGACAGCTACGAGAGGGGGAAGGCGGAGACTCTGGTTTGTGCACCTGAGGAACTCGCACTGGTTTAGTATGGGTGTGTGTATAATTGGGTACAAAAAGGATTTTAAAACAAAAGTTTACTGGCTAGGTACTGCTGCCCAGCTGCTGTTCAGCTCCCTTTGAATATTCTTATAGTTCAAGGAAATAGCTGCCGCCTGCCTAAATTAGACACAAAAAAGGCAAATCATTGATCTGCGCAAAGTAAAAGACTTTAGAAAAGGAAACCACAGCGAGCTTGCTCATGGGGAATTTACTCCCCCGGATAAACAGCTTCTGCATCCGGGAGAAAAATTTGCACATGATTGGTGAAAAATGCGCATGTTTTAATGCTCGTTTAAACACCTAAACCGTTTTAAATGAGCATTTGCCATGATCGTGTAAAAGCCCAAACCGTTTTGAATGTGTTTTTTAAATAATGCGCATTTTTAAAAACCCAT
This sequence comes from Sphenodon punctatus, assembly GCA_003113815.1. Classification (NCBI taxonomy): domain Eukaryota; kingdom Metazoa; phylum Chordata; class Lepidosauria; order Sphenodontia; family Sphenodontidae; genus Sphenodon; species Sphenodon punctatus. Next base: position 464,671 of record QEPC01008833.1, read on the forward strand.
TTTGGCATCCCCCATCATCAAAGGGGCTCAAAACTAGTTTTCAAAAATGCGCATTATTTAAAAACCACATTCAAAATGGTTTGGGCTTTTACACGATGATGGCAAATGTGCATTTTAAATGGTTTAGGTGTTTAAATGAGCATTAAAACACACATTTTCACCAATCATGCACAAATTTGTCTCCTCTAAAAGCAGCCCAGCTGCAACAAGGACTGACACTGCTGGAGATAATCTAAAATTCTCTCCCCCACTCAATATGTAAGTGACAAAGTGCCCCAGGAGTAGGCTGTGTGAATGCTCTGGCTGTGGCTGGTACCTTAGAGTAACTGTATTGTGTGACTAAACCAGAGGTGGGGAACTTTTTCCATCAGAGGACCACTTGGAAAATTGGTATAAGCTCCCACAGCCACATAGAAGGAGGTGCATAGGGATTGTGCTCTAGAAAAGGAGGATCTAGATCATTGATCTGGGCCATGAATCTGTTTCCTATCCTTGTGTGCAGGCCCTCATCTATGCTTGCTAAACCTGAGCTCAGTTTTTCCCTGTTGTGGAGTAGGAACTGGATCCAGGGGCCAGATCCAGGAATTGGAAAAGGGCCACATAAAAACTTGCTGGGGGTTGTATTTGGCCCTGAGCTTCCCGCCCCTACCCCTGGACTAAACCCTTGAACTCTTGACAGCCCCCAAACCCCATCCCTCAGTTGCTGGCCCCTCCGCCCTCCCTGCCCATGTTATTTTAATTTTATGCTAATTACAGCAAGGAGACCTGGTCCTTTTTTCATAGCTTTAGGTGGGGTATGATAAAGTCCTCCCTTCTGCAATATCTGAGGGCAGAATTCTGGGAATCCCACATGATTAAAGGTTTTGCAAGAGTTGTAGGCAGAATGTTATTGAAACCCTTTTACATGTTGTTCTTGACTGTCAGCTCTATTCTGGTTTAGGAACTATCCATCTTGCCTCTGTAATTTTTAATATAAAGCCTTGTGGTCAATTAGAACTAATGATTTATTTACTTTCTGGTCAGGATCAGGTTTTGATGGCCTGAGTGGCCGTGTTTTTAGTGGCCTTGACCACACTTAGATCTGCAACTTTGAAGAAGTCTTAATTTTATGTATTTATTTGGATATTTCTAGCTTTTTCCCTTATTATTGTATTATTATTGCTTTGTGATGGCTTTTTGGCTTGCAAATAAATGAAATGAAATAAAAATGAAACTATGACAAAGTTTGAGAACCCCTGCTCTAGGTCAAACTATCAGAAGTGGCGACAGATATGGAAACTCTCCCTTTACAACAATGAGCCCCATTTGGCTTTTGTAGCCCCACAACTTTGAACAATGCACTTTGCAGTTCTTCCATGAGACAACTTCCAGAATGGAAACTGATGTCCAGAAAGAACTGCAAAACAGAGTAATTTAAAACATAATGTTTCTGTGTGAAGAACTCCAAGAATATGATTCTACTACGCCCTTTTCCTAATCTGACAGTGCACACTTGGGTCCTGTTCCTGTAATGAGCATTCTGAGTTCAGACAGCCCATGTGGCTGAAGAAGCAGAGCCACAAGCAGGCGTTTGGTGGGGAGGAGGAGAGGGAAGAGGGTGTAATAGTATGTTTTATAGTTTTATGATTTTAATTGTTGTACACTGTTGTGAGCCGCCCCGAGCTGCCTGTGGCAGGAGGGGTGGGATATTAAATGCTTTTAATAAATAATAAATAAATCCTGGAACTTTGTGCTCTTCCCAATCTCTTTTTGTGTATGCATGGGCCACAGTGAATCTGAAAAGAAATGTAACTTTTCTCACATCCCATCATGCCCCTGTCAGGGAAGGCTACAGACTGGCACGCACTCTTTGCAGGTTGGCTGTGGGAGTTTCAGTCTTCACCAACAGTGTGACTATCTCTGGGAGAGGAGGACCATAATGTACATGTGTTGACCGCAGAGCATACCCCAATCTCTCTCTCTGGAGGTATCCTGTCAACGGCAACTCGGGTCAGCTTACAAGTTAGAAGAGGTATGTACACATGTACATGTTTGCAGGACTGGGGCTTGAATCCTTAAATAAGTACTTCTATAAGTAGCCTAACTTTCATTAGTGCCTAGCACATGGCATCTTCCTTTGAAGTCATAGGGGGTGAAATCTTGACTCCATTCAAAGTAAATGGAAGCAGCACTGAGCTTGAATGTTTAGACTCCGCTCTGAATATGTTTGTGCCACAAACATATTCAGAGTGGAGTCTAAACATTCAAACTCAGTGCTGCTTTACAGTATTTTTATCAGCTTGCATATTGCCTCTCAAACACTCAATTCATTTAACAAATGTATTAAAATATAATAATCAAATGTAACCATACAAATTCTCCAAACGAATCCACAAACAACACCACTCAGAAAGAATACCTGAATCTCCCCTCTCACAGGAACAGTCAAACTGGATCAGACCTGTGGTCCATCTAGCCCTATGTCCTATCTTCACAGCTTCAGAAAATAGTACAAGACTGCTACAGCAGACATGCAGGGTAGCCTGCCCCAAGGGACCTTCCCTTCTAACCCCTAACCTGTTTCAGGGGATAATTTGTTAATTATGCCCTGAAACAGAGGTTGTAGGGTCTGCCTGAAATTTTAATGAAACTCTGATCAAGCATAACTGGATGCCTCCATTCTCTACATAAATGTCCTATACTTTTGAAAATTCCACTCAACTCTTGGCCCCAGTGATAACCTGTGGCAGCAAATTTCCTAAGTTCATTTTGTGCAAAAGGATTTTCTTTTATCAGCTTTACATTACATCTTGTCTTTGTCAGCTTGGTCTGATTTATACAAGCATAAAACTTGCATTGCTGGATGGGTGAGTGAAATGGAAACTGGGGGTCTGGGAAATGGTAGTGCCTGCACAGAAATTTCAAATGACTCCACACATTTCACTGTTCTTCCATTTCTGGGTTGTTCTGAGAAAAAAAGCTGTCTGATGGGGATGCTGGTGTCTCTGGGAACTCTCATCATCACATGGCCATCCTGAAACAAACTGTTCAAGGCCTGCAGACAAACCTTGCAAATTAATCTCAGCAGGAGGCCTGACACACACAGCAGCCAACTGGTAAATTATTAACTCCTTTGGCATGCAGAATACAAGAATGCTAGTTAAAACCCAGCAATCCTTTGAATTTATGAATGTGGCTGCAATATGTATTTCCAGTTGTAATCCTGGTTTGGGAACAAATGCTATAGTCTTTGAGGGGGTGGCAACGAAAGGGGCAGTTATACTCATAAAGCAGGATTTGCGTAATGTCCCAGGCTTCAGCTGAATCAGGATGCCTGTGCCACCACACTGCAAGGCCAGACAATGGGCTCATTCAGACGTGCGTTTAAATCGCACAGCCGCCGCAGCGGCATCATGCGATTTAAAGCACCACGCACTTCCGGGTTGGTGTGAATGCACCAATTCAGCCTAACGCGAACTGTTGGAGTGCGGTTTTAAAAGCTGCTTGGAGCTGCTTTCAAAACCACACTCCAACAGTTCGCGTTAGGCTGAAATGTGCGCAGTTGGTGCATTCACACCAACCCAGAAGTGCGCGGTGCTTTAAATCGCACGATGCCGCCGCCGTAGCTGTGCGATTTAAACGCACGTTTGAATGAGCCCAATGTTCTAGGAGTGGTTCTTGCAAATATCCATGTTTGTAGACAAGCACGGCTCGAGGGGTTGTCTGTCGGTGCATCCAGAATGAGATGAGGACAAACTGCTGGGTTTTAAGGGCCACACTCTTTATTCCAATTAAATTAGGCCAGGTGGGGGTAGGGTCCAGTACAACCCTAATCAAGAGCAGGCCAAAATTAACTATAACTACCAAGGGACTGGACTGGATATACCCTCCACAGTCCCAGTCCCATTATTTATTTATTAATTAAAAATGCTTCTACCCCACCCCTCTCGCACACAGGCCACTCGGGGCAGCTTACCATAAAAAATCAACGTACAGAATGAACACAGCAATATAAATACCAGAAATTAAAAACCATAATACAAATCAAAACTTTACAAAGACCCCAACCCATTACCCCTAACCCCTCCCACACACTCCCTCCTCCTCGCCAAATGCCTGATGAAAGAGCCAGGTCTTGCAACTGCATCAGAAGGCAAGGAGACTCGGGCTGAGGCGAACCTCCACCGGTAGGGCATTCCAACGTGATTCTACCCCCTCTCTCTCCTCTTCTGTCCACTCACGCCTCGTCAACGGCCTCTCTGATATCTCCACCTGGATGTCCCGACGTCAACTCAAGCTCAACATGGCCAAGACCGAACTCCTCATTTTTCCTCCCTCCTCTTCCTCTCCCTCTAACCTGCCCATCTGCATCGATGGAGTCACCATCCATCCTGTTCTCCAAGCCCGTAGCTTGGGCTTCATCTTTGACACGCACCTCTCTTTTAAACCTTACATTGACTCTGTTGCCAAATCCTGCCGATTCGCCCTCCATAACATTGCTCGGATCCGCCCCTTTCTCTCTACCTCCTCGGCCAAAACCCTTGTTCATGCCATGGTTATCTCTCGCCTCGATTACTGCAACCTCCTCCTTGCTGGCCTCCCTCGCTCTCACCTGTCCCCCCTTATCGCAATCCAAAACTCCGCTGCCAAGGTCATTCACTCTGCCCGTCGCTTCGACCATGTGCAGCCTCTCCTCTTCTCTCTTCACTGGCTCCCCCTTCCTGAACGTATCCTGTTTAAACTCCTGGTATTCACGTTCAAAACACTCCACAACCAAGCTCCCCCTTACCTCTCGGACCTAATCTCCCTACGCACTCCTGCACGCGCTCTCCGCTCTTCCTCTGTCCCCTCCCTCACTCTCCCTCGTTTCTCCTGCTCACCTAACCGCCTTCGACCCTTCTCCCTCGCTGCCCCCCATGCCTGGAACTCCCTCCCTACCCACATCCGCCTTGCCCCCTCCCTCCGCTCCTTCAAATCCCTCCTCAAGACCCACTTTTTCCTCGCCGCCTTTCCCAATGCCTGCTAGTCGTTCCCCATATACTTACTGTCTGCCCTCCTCTGCAGACTGCTGCAACCAACCTGATTGTAACCAAGCCAAGCACACGCACCTGAGACTTCGCATCCGCCTGAATGTTTGTTTGTCTTCTCCCCTGTCTCTCCCACTGTCCCCTCTCCCTGTCTCCCCCTCCTTGTCTTTTAGATTGTAAGCCACAGGCAGGGACCGCATCTATTTCTATGTTCTGTACAGCGCCAGACACATGGCTGGTGCTATAGAAATGTTTATTATAATAATTATAATTATAATAATTAATAATATGGACCCACTGGAAGTGAGGGACCTCCAGGAGGGTGCTCCTAGACAACTGCAGGCGTCACCCAGAGGGTGAGGCAATCTTTCAAGTAAGCAGGACCCAGATCATTTAGGGCCTTAAAGGTCAAAACCAACATCTTGAATCAGGCCTGGAAGACAATAGGCAGTGAGTGCAGTGCCCGGAGCACTGGTATAATGTGCTCCCGCGGCCTGGCCCAGTCAAGAGATGGGCCACTGCATTCTGCACCAGCTGCAGCTTCCGAACCATCACCAAGGGCAGCCCCACACAGAGCGCACTGCAATAGTCTAGTTTTGAGGTGACAAATGCGTGGATGATGGTGGCTAGGTCTGAGTCTGAGACACATGGGTGGAGCCTCCTCACCAGACGTAACGGGTGGAAGGCGCCCCTGGCCACGGCCAACACCTGGAAATCCAAGCGCAGCTGCGAGTCCAGGAGCACCCCCAGGCTCCACACAGATGGAACCAAAGGAGGGCGAACACCCCCAATAATACAAGTGTTCCCCTCTCCCAGATCACTGATCCCATCAACCAACGTCCCCTCTGTCTTATCGAGATTGAGCCTCAGTCAGCTCAACCTCATCCAGTCCCCCACAGTGGCCAGACACCGAGATAAAGAGACAGCAGGGCCTGGGTCGGATGAAAAGGATAAATACAGCCGGGTGTCATCCGCATACTGATGACAACAAACTCCCCCGCTGCGTACGACCTCTCCAAGTTGTTGCATATACACGTTAAACAGGAGAGGAACAGAATGGAACACTGCAGGACACCACAAGAGAGAGCCCCAGGGGATGAAGTACAATCCCTTAGAACTAGTCGCTGTGATCTGTCGGGAAGGTAAGAACAGAACCATCGTAAGACGGCTCCATCCATCCCGGCTAGGTCCAGCAGGTGACTCACCAACATCTCGTGGCTAATGGTCTCAAAGGTTGCTGACAAATCCAGTAGAACTAGAAGGTTCATCCAACCGCTATCTAGCTCTACAAGGAGGTCGTCGACCAAAGCCACTAACGCTGTCTCCGTGCCATAGCCCAGATGAAATCCCAACTGCGTGGGGTCAAGAAAGCTGGTGCAATCCAGATGTGCCTGCAGCTGCTGGGCCACCACCCATTCAATAACCGTGCCTAAAAATGGAAGGTTAGAGACTGGCTGATAACTCGCCGGGGCATCCACATCGAGAGATGGTATCTTGAGGAGGGGCAGACCACAACCTCCTTGAGGCAGTCTGGCACCCTCCCCTCCTGAAGGGAGGTGTTAATTACACCGACCAGTACTGGCCCTAACATCGGGGCAGCTTACAAGTTAGATGGAAGTTTGCAGGAGGTGATGGTCCAACCATGGCAAGGGAAAACTTTCTACTCCCCCAATCAACAGACCCTCCACGTCTCCCCTTCTAGCCCGGACGTGAGGCCCTGGTCAAAGGGGACAATGTTCTTCTGGACTGGAGTAAGGTGCCAGAAAACTGGGGACTGTGCCTGTCCCTGCCTGCCCTTGCAAAGCACCCCTCCCAGGGATGCAACCCCAGCGTTTGCCATGCCCTGCTTCTGCACCAGGTGTTGCCTCCCCATCTCATAAGGAGATGACTCCCAATCTACTTATTCTCTATGTAACAGCATAAACAGTACTGTACACCTGCCACTAAGGGGACGAGCCTGACCCCCCACCCACGTCCAACACTTAACCTAATAAACCCACTAAATTAGCTTTCAAAGTGGCTAAATAACAATCCACCCCTTTGCGGGAGGACAGATGTATCCCATCCGAATGGTAGAGCTCAGGCTTCCTGTGTGACGTACCCTGGTGTATTACCCGCTCCCCCCCCATCGGTAACCCACTTCCTGACATCCCTATTCATGTTTTGTCTAGTCCTGTCAACCTTCCCAGGGGACCGTGCTTTATCCCATTTGATCTGGGTGACTAGATTGGTCCAGACAATTTCCACAGTAGGGAAAAGCTTTTTGACCTCAAGCAAGNGCTGTTGCTGTTGCTATGGCGGCTGGGGGCTTCTGGCTGGCTGGGGGCGGAGCCCTGCCGCAATGGCTTCTGGGGGCTTCAGGGGGGTGGGCGGGGCTTCTGGGGGCGGGCGGGCAGCTTTGGCCTGAGGCCTGGGCTGGGCCCTCCCAGGGGGTGGGGCCTCGCTCACCTGCAGGGGATGATCTGTCTGTGCGATCTCAGCTCGCACAGACAGACCCATATGGGTTCCTTAATGAATCTGTTTAGCCGCCTTGGCTGCCCAGCACATGAGGCTATGGCCGATGATCCAGAGAAGGCGTCTCCAGTTGGGCCTCTCAGTACCTGGGAGCACAAACAATAGAGTTGGCAGTTAGTGCTGGGGGTCACAGACATAGGTCTGAAATGCTCACGACTGCCATCCCCCAATGGCCTGGTCGTCCCACTCCAGATACGGCAGCAAAGGTGGCTGCCCCTATCTGGAAAGAATGGGACCTGTAGTCAGAGGGAGGGAGGCCAAGGTGACTCAAGGCCCCCCACAGCAAGGCAGTGAATTGATACCTGGTGAGGTATGCTCCGTTTGAACGTTGGAATGCAAGGTACTCCTACATGGCTCACACCAGGTACAGTTTTGGGGAGCTAGCCCTGTGGAGTGTGACTGTCAAACCCCAACCCCTCTGATTGGTCTTAGAACGCTGCAACCTGAGGCGCAGCAAATGCTGGTCCACCTTGACATCCTCAAGGTGAAGGTCTCTACCTGTACTGTCCTGTGCTGATTCCACTACCACTTCACTGACCTGAAAGACCCCAAAGAAAGCTATCTTATGAACAGTGGGGAAAAGCTTAACTTCAAAATTATCAAAATATATTCCTGGGAGGACACCGCAAAACCTAAGTAGGAGTGGGAGGGTAATGGGGGCTCTAGTGTCTCCTGAACTAATGTGGTTTTGAGACCAACTTTCAAGAAGCCTGTGGGCGAAGAAGTCTATCGGGTGGGGGGAGACCAGCCAGACCGCTCATAAAGCCCAAGGCTGATAGCTTACTAGCTATTGTCCCCACAGCTGCTCCCCTCTGTCTTGAGGCGAGGGCAAATTGCAGCATCTCAGCCTCTGGAATGGGACCACCCTTGTTGAAACAGAAACTCTTGGAAATCCTGGAAGGCCCTGTTATATGCCACCCCGGTGCACAGGGCCAGGAATTCCTGGATGATGGTGAAGAGCTCTAGCGTCCAAGTCTCTACACCATTGGTGGTAGGGGCTCCAGGGTTGAACTGGCTCCAGGTGCCAACGAGCGGAACTGGTCCATCTGAAAGTGAGAGAGGGCATTGGCTATGCCTTTGTTAATACCTGGCACATGCTTCGCTATGAACAAGATGTTATGCCTTAAACAGGCCAGCACAAATGCCCTAACCAGCTTTATGACACAAGGGGATTTTGAGGACAGGGAATTGATAACGTGCACTACTGCCATATTGTCGCACCAGAACAGTGGTTGACAAATTCAGCCACCCAAAGGTCGATCACGTGTACAATGAGAAAAAATTCCAAAAAGGTAAGATCCTTGGTGAGTCCGAACTCCACCCTTTTGGTGGGCCACAGGGCTGCACACCGGTCCTGAAAATACACCACGAAGCCAGCCCCTCCTGCCACATGAGAATGGACCTGTAGTTTAGCTTCTAACAACAGCCACTCCCTCCAAAAACTGACCCCATTCAAATTGGCTAGGAACTGGGACTATGTCCTCAGATTGTCCTTCATCTCCCTGATCACTCGAGTGTTAATACGGGGGGGGGGGCGTAGTTTGCCCTCAAGCCTGGTGTATAAGCGTGAGAGGAAGGTACAGCCAGGCGCAATCACCCTGCAGGTGAAGTTGAGGTTCCCCACCAGGGATTGCATGTCCCTGACCGTTACCTTTGTGACTAACAGGCAGTGGTCAATCTTAGCCGTCAAAGCAACCAACTTATCCGCTGGGAGACGAGAGATGGCACAGACTGTCAGTGTCCAGTTCGGTGCCCAGGTATGTTAGGGTAGTAGAGGGCCCTTCAGTTTTTCTGGTGCCAGAGGAATCCCTAGGATGTCAGCCACCCTCTGGAAGGTCACCATCATACCAATGCACTCAGTAAAAAAAAGCCCTACTCATAAACAGGAAGTCATCGAGATATTTCATGACATCCCCGCCAATCATGTGCTGCCAGACCACCCATTCAATGAGAGAGCTAAACCTCTCAAAGGCCGAACAAGAGGTTGAGCAGCCCATGGGCATTGCTCTATTAAAATAATACTGGCCCGCAAAATGGAAACCTAAGAGGTGAAACCTTTCAGGGTGAACCAGCACCAAGCAAAAAGCTGACTTAATGTTACATTTAGCGAGGAGGCCTCTGTGGCTGAAGGTCTTAACTTTTCCACAGCTGCATCAAATGGTACATATTGGATTGATGTGAGTTCCTTTGGTATAGCATCATTCACCAACCTGCCTCAAGGGTGGGACAGATAGTAAATAAATCTTTTTGGGGACCACTCCTGAGGAGGGAGACTATCAGGTTTAGGAAATGGGGGGGGGGGGGGGGGGGNGGGGCGGGGCCAGCCACTCAACTATCCTTCAATTTCTTGTTTAGCTTGGCCTGAATGACTGCCTCCATCCTGATCACTGACTTCAAATTAGGGGCTATTTTCACTTGCTGAACATTGACAGCAGGTATCTGAAAAGCCTCTGAAACCGTTAACTATATATCTCACTTCATTACAGTTCAGGTGTCTAGAAAGGGCAACTTCCAACTCCTTGAACTTAACTGGGGTTGGGGCCCTTTCCTGCACCCCCACTTGTGGCACTGCCCTGGTTTCCCTTCCCTGAGGGGCCTGAATTGTTCTTTCCCTTTGCCCATGGCTGCTTGACCTTAAAACAGGAGACTGCTGCATGGGATCCCCCGCAATTAGTGCAGGTGTGGCAAAACCTACACCTGGCCCGGGAACATTTACCAACCCAGCTGAATTCCCAGCACTACGCACCCCCCCAGCCTGTTCCCCCTGCAACCCTCAGACTGAAAAGGGTCATTGGCTGGGGCAACCCCTCCCCGGGTCAACACGTGGCCACTATCTGACCTGGAGGCACTGTCTGCACCATTCATGCAGTCAAGCCACAGATCAGGGGCATGCACGTCCCATTGGAGACCCAGGGTAAAGGCAGCCCTGTGGCAGAAAGCCTCATCATACCAAAGCCAGGCCCCAGGGGGGCCTGAATCATATCCCTAGCATACTATGTCTGCATATTCAGCAGATCAGTCCCTCATTCTGGGTATGCTTGGATCATCACCCCCTGGAAGATGGAATAGGCCATGGTCCAGTTGAACCAGTTCCTATCCACCTTGGGACTCTTAAAACTTTACTTTTCTTTGTTTTCTTGTTGGTCAGTCAAGTCCATGATAGGATCACTGATTAGGAGGGCAAATATGTCTATGGATTGGCCCCTCCAGATCCTCTTTCTTGTGGTCGGTAAGAAGTGGGCCCCAATACGCCACAGAATATCTACCGCCTTATGAAGGAGGCAGCCGTGCTGCCTGCCACAACCGGGGGGTTGGGGGAGTGGGCCCAGACCTGGAGGGCATGTGCTCCCTGGCTCCCCACATGGTCTGAAAAGGGAGGGGAAGACCATATAGCCACTGGTGCCTGATTCCTGCAAAGGAGCCGGGGGCGCAGTCACATCAACCACCTGCACCCAGGCCCCGATCCACCACAGGTGGGGGGGCACAACCCTGTTGGCACTGGGAAGGGGACTGCTATTGCTCCTTACTGCAGAGTCTTGGCTATAATCGGCCCCTGCTGACCAGTAGTGATATTGGGCCAGGTCCTGGGGCTGAAAAGGTGCCAGGCGAGGTATAGCCCAGCTGGCTACCTGCTGGGTATGGCTGGTATATCCCCCCACCCCACCCCGGGGATCAAGGTCCTGGTTAGGTGGACAGCCCGCCCCATCCGGGCCCCACATACCTCCTGACCATGCCAGCGGGGCTCCTGCGTTGGTTGTGACCAGGGGGGTCCAGCGCATCTTCCTGGGCCATAGCCCAAAGCACCCACTCCAACTCAACGATCCTGAAAAACGCCTCATGAACTTCAGGGTCCTGGGCCGCAGGCAATGGCCCCTTGCTGATTGTTGCAGAGTAATAACTGATTCGCAATCAGTAAGGACAAATGCAGCTGAAGGTTTAAAAACAGAACTTTACTAAATACTTTCCAGGCATAGATCCTTGGTTGCATCTAGCTAGTAAGAAGGCAAAATGGAGACTGAGACAATGAGAGAGAGAAGGGAAGAAGGAGTGGTTACACAAAGGAATTCAACTTCAAAACCCCATCTCCCTTCCATGTACACATAAACTTAGCAGCGCTATCTGGTGGCTCTATAGTCAATTACTGTTCTTAATACAGCAGACATTAACTTGTGGATGTTGCATATACCAACACTGATATCCACATGGTCTTCGAGGGAGAGGTATATCAGGCCTGTGGGGAGAAGGAGGAGCTGCCCTCCATTCGCCCCACCTCGGTGGGGTGGGTGGGTGGTGCCTGCAGAGTCGGCACCAGGCGAGGCTCAGGGGCCTCAGGCGGCACCTGTTTGGGGTCAGAGTTGCTTTGAGGCATGGGCCCCACGCCCAGGGGATCCAAGTGGTCATGTCCGGCAGGGGGGGGCGTTGCAGGGGTCCATGTCCCCGCAGGCCCTGGTGGGGCAGAGAGTTTGTCCCTTTAACAGGGCACCCACTATCCTGCCCCCCTTCTTGGTGCTACTGCCTGCTGGGGCGATGATGGGCCCAGTCAAATCCCCGGGTGTCACTAGGGTTACAGGCACACTGGCCTGTTGCTCTGGCCCTAGTTTGGACTTTGGGCCTGGCATGCTGCACAGGCAGTCACCATTTCCTGAATTAGGGCCTCACAGCCCACCAGGTGGTCCTGCATTGAATATACTTCTTCAGCCGAATGTACTTCTACTACTACTTCTTCAGCCGGGGGGTCCCTGGCATCCGCAGGGGGTCTCGGGGGTGGGCCCTGGGACTTTCCCTTGGGGTCCTCCTTTCACAGCTTTCCCATCCTGGGAAGTCACCGTGAAGATCAGCCAACCCCTCGCTGTTGGGGGGGGGGGGTTGGTTCCTGGGCAGAGGCCCCTGCTGCTGGCAAAAAGTTGGTCTGGCCACCGGGCCCTTATCTAAACAGGGGCTACCACAGCCCATTTTCTCTGGCTGAGGGAGTGAGGAGTCACCTGTCGCAGCCGCTGGTGCAGTCTTGATCAGGTCTTCGGGCCTAGAGTGTTAGGTGGGGTGGGGGCAAGGACAGTTGTTCAGTGCCCACACCCAGAGGGAAGGGGTCCCCTGTCCGATTCCAAAAGCCAAGGTGTACCACATGGGAGTAAAAAGCCCTCAGGATCTTGTGTGGGCATTCTCTCCAGGACAGAGAAGAACCCAGTTCACCAGGGCAGAGAGGATGGGGACCCTCAGGGGGGAAGAGGGGAACAAAGATGCAATATTTATACATGCTCCAGGGCTATCACCAGAGGGCACCAAGGATGTATGTGTACAAGGTCCCGGGTCCAGGTGTGAGGAGCAGTCGGGGAGGGTCTCCAGGGGGAACCACACACACCAACCTTTCACACTAGCAAGGGGTGTGGGAGTCTGAGGGGGGGAGGGGAGGAAGGCACCCACTTGCACACTGTCACGCACAACCACTCACACATACAGTCACACACACTCTCAGCTACAATACTACTACAGAAACAAGGTTCAATATCACCACTCAAGAAACAAGGTTCAAGACTCTCAAGGTAGGGCCAGCCTCTCGAAAGGATTACCGGTGGGGACTGAGTGTCCTGCCAATTGTTTTTATGTGTTTGTCCCACAGGGCCTCAGATGTTGCTGTTCCTGGGCCCGCCCCCAGGACCCGCCCCCGCGTTGCTCACAACGGAGCGGTTCCCAGGATCTGCAGCGCCACGGCTTCCGACCCGCGCACTGCGTCGCAACTGTGCACCTGGTTGCTGGGCAACCCAGGGAGCCTGCACTGTGACTTCCCCTGATCCTTGTGCCACCGGGCCACACCCCTCAGGCCGTGAGCCGCGACACCATCAGCCTCCAGGTTGCCCAGCAACCAGAGATGCACAGTGGTTGGGCCAGGCTCCAATTGCTCACCTGGCCTGGAGAGCCTGCTGCCAGCCCCAGGGTCTGACAGAGACACTCTGGAAGCCTCCTGCTGCTTTTGCGCTCCAGCCAAAAACTGGCTGGAGTGCAGAGAATGCCCCTTCTAAAAGGGGGCGGGGTTACCTCATCCTCATGACCAGCCCTTTGCACCAGTCAGGGGTTGCGAGGGGAACCCTCACTGGAGAGGTGGCTTTTCCCACCACTCTGCAGTGCTCTCAGTTCTGCTACAGGTGCAAGCTGCAGCAGCCGGTGCTGGCCAGCCCACAGCCTTGTCTTGTTTCCTCAGGGTGCGCAACAAGTGGCCCCGCCATGATTGGCAGGCCAAGGGCAATTCCACTGAGTAGAACGGCTGAAGAACACCAATGCAGGTGGAATGAGTGGGGAGGGATTCTAATGGGCATCTCCCAGGGTGACCATCACACCCACTCAGGCAGCCTCCATGCACTCCCACCACCATGGACTGGCAAACAATTTACATGGGTGGCCATTTCCCATCCCCCCACCTGGCAACACTCCCCACCCCAAACCCCACCCAACTGTTCACCCCCTGCCATGACACACAGCCTCAGACACCACAGAAACATGAAGCTGCAGCAGCCAGTAACCCCTTCCTGCCCAGGAGCCAGCACAGTTGCTGGCAGTTCCCAGCTACACTAGTTCCTAACATTAGTCTACAGTTCACTCTACAGCTTGGAACAGAGACAAAGAATCCTGATCCCCAACATTCAACTATTGTCAAATAGCTGTGTAACCCACCAGCAAAAAGTGTTTTGCTGTCCCTCTACTGGCTGCTCCATGTAGCTGATAACTAGGGATGGGACTTCGGGTTGAAAATCAGGATCGTTTCTGAACCAAAGCAACTCAGCTTCAAATCTGATTTTGGATTTGTCTGGAATTGATTCCAATTCCAAGGAATACGGGCCTAAATCCACTGTCTTCCCACAGCTCTGTCTCTCCCAGATTCCTGCCTGGCCTGGGTGCTAGGAGGGGGGGAGGAGGCAGGGGTCCAGGACAGGCAGAGCTGGGGACAGAGGGGCTGCACAGGGATGGGGAGTAGTTGATTTACTTTTCTTCCTAGGCTTCAGAGCCTGAGGTGGTGACTCGCATTGCAGAAACTCACTGCACATGCACAAAAAGAGTGCTGTGGCTCTTCTGCGCATGCGTAGCCATTTTCCAAAATGGCAGTTGGTCTATGCATGCTCAGCTCCCAGCACTGTTCCAAGGAGCTTTGATCCCCGGGAGGGGATCCGAACCTTTTGGGATCGTATCGCTTTGTATCAATATGATTTGTCCAGAATCATACAAATTGTATTGATCCAAAGCCAATCTTCCCATCCCTACTGATAACTGTTTCTTTAGCACAAGTGGTAGAGGTATTTGCTGGTGCTCAGAGGTCCTAAATTCAAACCCTGCTGGGTCCCTATGCTGAAGATCCCATGGTCACACACAGTGCAATTTGTTTTTCTAGGCTCCCTTCTAAAAGCTAATTTACTTTGCACAATGGAAAAACTCTAAAAACAGGTTTTATAGTTTAAATCAATTACAATCTGTCCTGGGACGGGCGGAATCATCCTTGAATGGTTCTGCTCTTTCCTGGCCCAAAGAACCCAGTGGGTGGTGGTTGGGGATTATTTTTCATCACCCCAGAACCTCTCATGTGGAGTCCCGTAAGGTTCCATCTTGTCCCCTCTCCTGTTCAACATGTATATGCAGCCGCTGGGCGAGGTTGTGAGATGGCTTAATGTTCAGTGTCATCAATATGCTGATGACACCCAACTTTACCTCTCTTTTACATCTGACCCAGAGCTGGCAGTCTCAGTGCTTAGCCAGTGTCTGGCAGCTGTGGGGGCCTGGATGAGGGCAAGCCAACTGAAACGGAATCCCGATAAGACAGAGGTGATGCTAGTGTGGAAGGCGTCAGGTGTGGCATCCCCTATCATTGATGGGGTTCGCTCCTCGTTGGTTCCCTAGGTTCGGAGTCTGGGAGTGCTTCTCAATTCCCAACTCCGCCTTGATGGTCAGGTGGGGGCTGTGGCGAGGAGCACTTTCTGCCAGTTACACCTGGTGCTGAGGCTTCGGCCATATGTTTCAGACTCCAACCTGGCCACTATCATCCATGCTTTTATCACTTCAAGACTTGACTACTGTAACGCGCTCAACATGGGGCTACCCATGACGACAGCTCAGAGACTGCAGCTAGTGCAGAATGTGGTGGCTGGTCTCCTTATGGGGACGGGCCGTCGCGAGCACATTACACCAGTGCTCCGTTCTCTGCACTGGCTGCCTATAGTCTTCCGAGACTGATTCAAGGTGTTGGTGTTGACCTTTAAAGCCCTACACGACTTCAAGTTACCTGTGAGACTGCCTCTCTTCCCGGGCTCTGGATCGGCCCCTGCGGTTGACCGGGGGCGCCTTTCTTGAGGTTCCTCTGGTTTCCCAGGGGGCCACTATGGAGAGGGCGTCCTTGGGGCCACACCAAGGCTGTGGAACTACCTCCCAGCAGAGGTCTGGGTGGCCCGGGTCTCTCCTCTTTTAGGCGACTTTGTAAGATCTGCCTGTTCCGTCAGACTTTTGGTGAGGGATACAGGTAGGGTGGGAGGGTGAGGGGTTTCTGTCTTGTTTTTGTTTCTCCTCCCTGTAAGAGTTTTTATATTTGTATTTTAATATGTTTTTTAGATTGTAAACTGCCCCACGCTGCTGTGCAGGAGGGGCAGGATATAAAGTTTTTAAAATAAATAAATAAATTATGGTGCAACACACAACAAAATGCAGTGGTCAATGACCTGTTCATATCTGAATTTCAAACTTTAATTTCTGTTCAGACCAGTTATTTGTCTTTGAAATAAGTTGGCTTGTTTCAATAGCCATTGAAGGCAGTCAAAGTTATTACAGCAAGCCTGATCCACAGTACAGTGAAATCCATGTGTCCTACTCCAGATTAAAAGAAATACATTTCTAAGCATCAAGTCAATAGCTATTGCCTCTGTCTTTCAAACCTACATGATGCCCCAGTCACCCCCTCACTCCACACCCTTTTCTGCCCAAGACCTTATGTCCCTCCCAGACACCATAATTCTATTGGAAACAATGGGCCATGACATTCACCAAAGTCAAACAGCACCTTCAGTCATAGAGGACTGATCCATAGCGCACAAACTGAATTCACTAGGAGTCTTTACATCAATTCCAACAAGTGTAGGGTCTGGACCCCAGAATGAAGGAGTTACAGGACAGAGGAGAGCATGCCCTCTTCTACATCACACAGATTACTGCTTGCTCTCACAGGCTCTGATCCTCCAATCATTCCACAGAGTCGTCCTTTGAGGACACCAGTAGCTGGCAACTGATCTGTACTGAACTGGTGAAGAACACTTTTGTCTGACAGGTGCCTCCAAGGTATGTACACAGGGAACACTTGCCTCACATTTACCAAACACTGTACATATAATAATTAATAATTAATTGTATTTCTATAGCAATACAATAGAAATACAATAATTTCTATAGAAATACAATAATTAATTGTATTTCCCTGCCTTACATGGCACTTGGAGCACTTCATATATTACATAAGTATAAAACAATTTAAGACAATGATAAAAGACTTTAAAATAGGGGAAGGAAAAAGGGAGGACAGAGTACATTGAGGGAACCAGCAGTGGATCCTAAAAGCACCAAGAAAATCAATCTGTTATCAGGTGCTTTTTAAAGGTAAGGAGGGGGAATTGAGGTGGACATCCAGTGAGAGGGAGTTCCACACCGACATATGACCTAGAACAGGGATGAGGAACCTTTTCCTTCCCAGCAGCCACTTCAAAAATTAGTACAAGCTTGAGGGCCACATAGAAATTGGGGGCAGAGGTGCTTACGGGGTGTGCGCAGGATGGGGTAAGGCAAGGGAGAGTCCACGTCATGGATCTATAGGTGTTTTAAAATGAGCAAGGCTGGGGAGGGTGTGTGTGTGTCTGTGGCTGCTGAGTGGAACAGCTGTAGAGCATGTGGAATGAGTGGGGAAGGATTCGAACAGGCTGAACCCAGGGTGGCCCCCACTGCCATGCAAGCAGCCTCTATGCACTCAGGCTACCACGGACCGGCCCTGCAAACAACTCATATGGGCAGCTGTTCCCCCCCCTCTCCCGTCAATGGACACCAAGGAAACATGAAACCACAGCAGCCAGTAACCCCTTCCTGCTCAGGAGCCGGGACAGCTGCTGGCAGTCCCGGGCAACAACGGAGACGCATCCTGGGTGGGACACACAGGAAGCTGCTATCCTCCATGGCGTTGGCTCTTCTCTCATGCACCCTGAAGGAGACTTGTTGTGCTTTGAGCCATTGCAGTGTTGTATTTCATGTGTGTCCTTGTGAGAGAAAGCACATACATAGAACATGCATGATCTTGGTATGACTCAGAAATTAAATGTAACATACCCATATTTCTTATCTATCAAATGGTCTATTAACACCGACTCTAATGAAGATTAGATACATTTTCACACAAGATGCTCTCCACTTATTACCCACCCACCCCCCACCCACTATACATTTTACAAGGCACCCAGACGGCAACACTGCAGACCTGCAACGTGTATATTGGGTGGGTGGGTAGTGGGTGGAAAGTATCTTGTGTGAAAATGCCCTGTGACTTGTATAAAAAGGTAATATAGAGGAAAATAAATCAAAATATGTATTTTAAATATATTTAATTTTTTAAATATAAATTTAACCTGACAAAAAGGATGAGGGATAGGAAGGTAAAAAGGATTCATATGTAAATTGCAGGAAAGAGGTGGAAATTATGATTGACCAACCACAGCCCATGGAGGAACAGAGGTACTGGAAGGATCCTGAAAAGCCATCAGGAAGTTTTTAAAAGACAATGACTGAGACAGGAGAATTTTTTCACCACCGAGGAGAGAGGAACAGATGAGCTGAGGAGGAGGAAAACCTCCGGAGAAAAGAGGACTAGCCCAGCCTAACCCAGGCTGAGACAATACTGCCTCAAGTCATGGATGTGAATTAGGGTAAGCGTAGGACGCAAAGAAAGTTAAAAGTGAAGGTAGCATCATGTTGGTTTTTCGTTTATTTTACTTGCACTCTTGTCTCTAATCCTTGCACTGTTCTTAAATTCAAATTTACACATAAGTCATATATAATTAAGTCTTGGGTACTGGTGTGAGCGTTCCTGACAATTGGGGATTCACAGTGAAGGGAAACCCAGATTGCACATCTGGAGAATCTGTTTCTTCGGAGTCTGTTAATAGCGTAATCTCAGAGCAAGGGTGACCAAAGGTTGCTCCTGGCAGGCGGAGGGCAGCTCTGGAGAGAACTGGTCCAGCAGGTGCCATAAGTGAGGGAACCAGGTCACTAAGGGCTCTGGAAGAGGTCAGGTCATGCCAACCTTTCATGACAGTGGTGAGCCTATCCTAGGACACCCCAATAATCTGTGAAGTAGAAACAGGCTGCAAAGATAGTGATTCCAAATGGGATGTCAAATATGACCAGAGAGAAGCTGACAGAAGAGTGCCAAGAGAGAAACTTAGAGACAGAGGGAAAACGCTAAGACCAGCTAGCTCATAATCAGCATTCAGCATACTCGACTTTGAACTGACACAGCAAGAAGGAGCTGAGAGTAACCCAAACTCCCAACTACAATTAGAAATAGCAAAATTAAAAATTGAAGCAGATGAGAGAACCCATAAATATGAAATTGAACTGCAGCTGGAGAAAAATAAAATAGATTTAGAAAAAATTAAGCTGCAGCAACAACACAAGATGCAGGAAAAAGAGAGAGAGAGAGAGAGAGCCAGCATGAACAGCAGTCCTAAAAGTGAGCTCCTCAGAGAGCTCCCGGAAAGGCTGTGAGTGGGACTGGGGAGGTGGCTGGCTGTGGGTCTGTCTGTAGGCGTGGGTGGGCACCCTGGTTCATACAGGTAGGGGATGTGTGGGTGCCTGTTCCCACACATTTTTTTGGCTTCCCCTGCACAACACACACACTATTTTTCAGCAGTGCTCCCTGTGTGGCCATGACTGGTTGCTGTGTGAATCACAGGAGTGTGCATCCCCCTGCACCACCTTCACACGGGCGTTTCGATGAGTAGTTGTTGGTTGGCCGTGCATGGTAGCATCTTGTTAAACTATGTTATGGATCCATCCTTTGTCTGTATCCATCTCTGCTCCCTTCCTCTGAGGTCCCTCTTTCAGTGTTCAAGGGCAGGAACTAGTTCCAGGGGCCAGATCAAGGAACCAGAAAGGGACCAAATCAAAACTAGACATGGGTCTCATTTTGCCCCCAGGCCTGAGATTCCCCACTCCGAGTCCCAGGGTTTGGGGAGGGGGGCTTGCCAGGGCCCAGCCCCACCTATTAAATTCAAGGGCAGGGCTGAGCCCTGGGAAATATTCCCAGTAGGAGTGTGCACCCCACAATGTGCAAGAGCAGGAAAAGCCCCATATTGGCCACTTAGAGGTTTTATAAATTCCATTTTTGCCATTGCAGTAAAGCAGGTGAACAGATACTAAAAGTTATTAATGAAGGCTCTGATAATGCAGAAGCTGCCTATGTAACCTTTTATTAACCATTTTACAGGAATTCAGTATCCTGCTCCCTTTTAGGTAGCTCTGGGATCTCAGCCTCATGCTATTATTAGCAAGTCTGGATTGGTTTACAATGTTTTGTGCTTGCACCTGCATCGTTAAAGATGTAGTTGAGAAACTAACCTATTGTGTTAAGGAAGAAACCGTGCCCCATACTTTTGCCTGACATTGAAGCAAGGAGATGTGGTCAGAGATTTATTTCCAAGTGATGGTCACATGCCTTAGAGGGTTTTACAAGGTCAACCATTAGCTCCCTCCCTTTTGTGCGAATCACTGGCTCCTCATTATTACTAGCAGATGTGACCCAATGCTTAAATTTGTTGTTACACCCTGTCCATTGTCATCACTTACTTTACTGCTGAAACTGCATGTGCACTGTTGTGCAGTCTGCATGAGCCTAGGTACCTGCCTGGGTATGAGAACTGGACTCTAAACACTCATAGACCTTAGTTAGGAGCAGTTAGACTGTAGACAAGAATCTAAGGCCGTTTTCAGACGAGCACGGCGGCACCCGCACATGCGCGTATTCGGCGGCAGCGTCACATGTGGAACGGGCTGCCGACTTTTTTGAAAACAAGCACGGGTGCCGCCACGCTCATCTGAAAACGGCCTAAGTCAAGTCAGCATCTGCATTAAATTTATCTTTGTTTTCCTTTTCATATCTTCTGTATAAAACCTTAACCACTTTCATGATCTTGCCCAATCTTAAAATTGTATATAAAAACTTTCTTTTGCTATAAATTTGGTGTCTGTGCATTTGCTGAAACTAGGTACTAGAATTCTGAGGGTATTCTTCGTGAATACTGGAGCAGGCCTAACCTACTTATACATACATACATTTTCATGCAACTGAATTAACCTCCAAGAATTCCAGTAACAGTGGGTTCACACCAGTGGACTGGCGCACACTGGGAAGAGTGGAGGTGGTGTACATTACAGGTAGGGGAACCACGTTATGGCTTGTCTGGAGGTGAGTTGGGATGTCAGCCATATTGTAAGGACGCCCGCCCCCGTAGCGGGGGGCTCCGGCGCAGCNGGGGGAGGTGCAGGGCAGACGCAGGGGATGCAAGGGGGCGGGGCCACGTAGCGTGAAAGCGTGCTGCTGGCCACACCCCCAGGAGCCCCAGAGAGGCATCAGGTGTGGCAATGAAGCAGCGGGGCCCTGCCCCAAGCAAACAGGGTGTGTTAATGGAAAGGGCTATATAAACTACCGGCGGGGCCTGACTTCCCCGCCGGTAATCATTCTTGAGAGACTGGCCCCTTGCCTTGGAGATCCATTACCTGATTCGTGTCTTAGCTTGAAGCGAATGATCCTAGTGTTCCCCTTCCCAGTTGCTTGCGAGGTGTGAGAGTGAGTATCAGGTGTGTCGTTATTCCCTATTGTGTGTCCTGTACATTTGAGGAGTGATCTTGGTTGTGGGGCAGACCTGTTCCCTTTATCCAGTACCTTGTTGCTCTCCTTGCTCCCCTACCTTCCACTTACCCTTTGTGAGAGAGCCCAATTTACCCCACGCACCTAGACCCTTGTTTCCCTTCCCCCTTCTCCTTTCCCCCCTCCCTGGAGCCATTCCCCTCTCCCTCATTCTCCTCACAGGGCCCCGAATATTTCCCCGAGCGTGTGGTTTTCCCTGGTGTTTCTACGTCCTGGTTTTCTGAGGCAAACTACTATCCTTTCGCCTTGTCCCGATGATGAAAAGGGTTGCCTTCTAATATTGAGGGAAAGCCCACCTTCCACCCTGAGGGACCCTAGCCTTACCGAGCTAGGTACGTGCACTGAGGATAGTTGCCTCTGGTTGCCCTTGTCTGTAAACTGTTTGTGCGTCCTCCAGGTGTGGAGTCTCCCCTCTTCCCTGCTCTTGTTTCCCTCCTTCCTATCCCTACGTGACACATATAGAATGAACACAACAAATCTTCATTGCAGGACCCATCAAAATATCAGATGGTTCATGCTAGCAGAACCTGGAGTGCTAATGGAGCCATGAGTTTACCTTTCAATTTACTGTCTTATAATTTATATCTGGGAGGTGCATTGAGAGATTTTGTTCTCTTCCACCTTCTGTCCCTTCAAACTAGAATACTGAGCCTGAGTGAACAGCATGGACTATGTTATTCCCTCTCCTTAGCAGAGTGAAGCATGCCAGGAAAGGGCATTTACAGGCACTAATGCTGGAGCTGTGTGTGCCTGAGATTTTTACAAGTGTACTTGCACTGCCTGAGACATTCTGCCCTGCTCAGAAATGGGTGGAGCTCTCCATGATGTTGTGCAGGTGTTGTTTTGAAAGCAAGTGTGGCGGCTTCCACTCCAGCTGGGAAACTTTAGATGAGGAAAAAACCTTGGTAAAGACAGGTTTGTTTTCACAAAAATGTATAAATTATAGCAAAAAAGGCTCCAAATCATTACTGTAGCTGCTAATGTGCCTCAGGGGCTTGAATTAGACCAAAGATCTATAGAAGAATCAGGAGGGAAGAGCCTGACAAGAAAAACAGTAGTTTTCTAGTTTGGATCTCCCAGAAGGACAAGGATTCTCTAAACCAGGGCAACGTTCCCAACCCCAAGAACCATGTACCAAAGTCTTCAGATGGCCGAGAGCCACAAGACACACGCGTGCATGCACATACATGCATGCATGCACAAACTTTTCCTACTTTATTATTGGCCAGCAGAGCCAGTTCTCTACAATTCTGGCTGCTGAGGGTCTGAGGAGCAGCTGTGATTTAACTGCTGGAACCTGGGTGCAATAAAGTATGACACAAGATCATTAAGACACTACAGGGCACAGAACCGGTCCTACCTGAGAGCCACATGCGGCTCCCAAGACGCCAACGCTTGCTCTAAACAATAAGCTTGGGGGCTCTAATTTTCTGTTACACCCAGGTCTTTAACTCTTTGGTATACATCAGCAAGTCACTGTCATGCATCACAATGTTCTGCCCATCATTTTTAATATTTAGTTCAAAATGAATGTTTTTTCTTGCCCTTTGTGGGAAGTTGTAGGGCATAGGCCAGGGGCAAGGAACCTTTTCACTCCCACAGGCCACTCTGAAAATCTGTACAAGCTCTGTGGGCCAGTAGGAGTTGGGGGCAGGGATGCTTAAGGAATGTGATCAAGAGGAAGGAGAGGGTCTAGATTATGAACCTATGTCCTGGATCCATTCCTCCATCATTTAGTGCAGGGGTGGAGAACTTCCGGCCTGGAGGCTAAATGGGGCCTGTGGCTAGCTTTTATTTGGCCCTTTCCAGTTCCTGGATCTGGCCTCCTGGATAGGGTTGCCACCTTTTGCAGTTTGACCCTGAAACTGAAAAAGGTGGCAAACCTACTCCTCGATCCAGTTCCTAGTACCCTCAAGCACTGAAAAACTGAGCTCATGGTAAGGGAACAGGAGACAGTAGGGCAGGCACTGTCATCCATGCCTTCATCACCTCGAGGCTGGATTACTGCAATGCGCTCTACATGGGGCTGCCCGAGAAGCTGGTCCAGAGGCTGCAGCTGGTGCAGAATGCCGCGGCCCGTCTCCTTATCGGGGCGGGTCGCAGGGAGGACATGACACCAGTGCTCCGGGCTCTGCACTGGCTACCTATTAGGGGTGGGAATTAGGGGTGGGACCCCGGGGTAATTACCGGATACCGGAGTTACCGGTTTCCGGTTCTCAAAGAACCGGATTCCCGGATTAAATCCGGTATCCGGTACCGGTTTTATTTCATTGATTTCAATGGGGCACTGTGTCCCCATTGAAATCAATGAAATACAATTAATTCC
>QEPC01008833.1:514524-526025 GCA_003113815.1 Sphenodon punctatus
TGGTTTTTTGAGCAGAGGCTGTACTACTGCCTCTTTGAGGCAGCCTGGCACTCTGCCCTTCCTAAGGGAGCCATTGACAATCCCGGCCAGCAACGGCCCCAACGTCTCCCAGCTGGCCTTAACCAGCCAGAACGGCTATAGGTCCAGTTCACAATGGGTGGCTTGAACAGTCCCAAGAGCATCCCCTGCATTGGAGGATGACATGTACTGAAATTGATCCCATAAAACTAGACAAGCCAGGGCTTCAACTGCCTCTGGTTCACTTACTGCCAAAAGTGCAGCGTCAAACCCATGATGAATTTGAGTGATTTTTTCCGCAAAAAAGTCAGCGAACAAGTCACAGCAAGCATTAGATGACTAAGTCTAGGTGGAGGGAGGCTGGACTGACCAGCCCCCTCATTACCCGGAAAAGCTCAGCTGGACGTGACTTAGCAAATGCAATGAGGGCAGCCAAAAAAACCTTTTTTGCTGCCCGCACAGCCAGGGCATAGGTACATAAACAGACTATGTTGCAATTGGTCGACTTCAGTTTGAGAACGACGCCACCATCACTCTAACTGCTGCCCTTCCTGCTTCATCCGCCACAGATCCTCCATATACCACGGGGACCCGCAGCATTGACAGTTTGGGAGTGGATGCCTAGGAGCCGTACTGTCAATGGCCTTGGTCAGCACAAGATTCCATAAGGCCACGAGGTCATTGAGTGGATGACAATTAAGTCCAGAGGATACATCCCCCAGTGCATTCCATAACCTCTCAGGTTCCATAAGTTGCCAGGGGCGGACCAACCAAACTAGTCCTGCACCCTTCTGGGGACCGACCTGTGCCAGGATACTGGCGTGGAGGAGATAACGATCCGTCCATGACAACGGCACAGCTGACACTTCCCCCACTAACGGATCCCCTGCCTCAAGACCTGTGCAAAATATCATGTCCAGAGTATGCCCGCCAACATGGGTGGGGCCAAGAGCTATCTGAGACAGGCCCATGGTGGCCATGAGCTCCAACTCCGCCCCTCCAAGCTTGTAAAGCTTGTGTCTGTGTGGTTACTGGCACAGTGTACTGACCAGGGAATTCTCGACTAGCTATCAGGATGAGCCTGACCCATTTATTTTTATGCAAACAAATGCTTTCTGAAAATCCAGTGATGCTTTGGGGTGCTTCTTACCACTAGTAGGTTTGCACTTTCATACTTAATTTCTTTCAGAACTCTGGGGTGAATACCATCTTGCTGTAGTGATTTGTTACTATTTAGTTTGTCAATTTGCTCTAGAATGTCTTCCAGAATGACACGGATTTGTGACCGTTCTTCCAATTCATCACCTACAAAGAATAGTTCCAACATCCTCTGCAGTGAAGACCAAAGCAAAGAATTAATTTAACTTCTATACAGTGACCTGATGATTTCACCCCCGGGTCAACAGAAGTCATTTGGGCACCAACTACCCTTTAGGTTTCACCAAATGGTCTTAAAAATACATCACTGCTGAGACCACGTATATCATATTTCATAAGTCATAACTCCCCATAACAACAGATGTATAATAAATTTAAACAGTGGCTTGATGACTGGACAAGATTGACATTCCAAAACCAAAGAAAGGTGATTGGAAGGAATGTGAAAACTACAGGACATTCTCCATGGTACTGCATGTGAGCAAAGTCCTGTTGAAAGTCAACTGGATAAGAAATTTCAATCAAACAGGCAGGATTCTGACCTAGAAGGGTCACAAGAGATCAAGTGGCAAACCTGAGTACTATGATGAGCAAGGCGTAAGCTTTTGGGCACCCATTATCTCTGCGCTTTGTCAGTTTCACTAAAGTATTTGACTCAGTGGGACATAAGTTACAGCTGGTGATGCGTGGAGTGGAATTACCACCACACTTCATGGAGCTACTATCTAAGCTTTATCGCAATGTCAAATTGGTTTGCAGTAGGAAATAATGTCATATCTCACGGGGTTGTTGGGAGGGTGAACTAGATAAGGACTGTAAAGCATTTTGAATGCTGCAAGTGATTATAAATGGCAATTAATAACAAAATCACAACACCCTGCCTGTAGAAGCTGGAGAGGGGGAAATGGAATAAGTGATTCCTTTACCAGATGTGAACTGAAAGCAGCTCAACTGTTTAAAAAGAATTTAAAATGAGAACCTTTTGTTGTCCTTTGTACTTCAGTAGCACCTAGAGTACCCTACTAAGCATGTGCTATAGCGCTTTGCAGGAATGGTCCAAAATGCTCAGCCACTTGCAGGATCCAGACCTTAGACATTATCACAGAAAGAGGGGCAGCAATAACAATAATATGTCCTCAACATTCTGGTACCCCACAAAGGCTAGTGTCCAGAACCAGAAAGTGCTTCAGTCTTGTCTGGTGCATTTCTGGGCTATGTTCTACAGAGATGCCATTTTTGTACAGATATTAAAAGAAAACCTCACTTTTCAATCAGCAGTTTGTTTAAAATTGGGTGAAGGAAGGTTCATTTCTTTTTGAGGACACCCGCCACATCTTCCACTCTTGACTCTCTGGCTGTCAGTGTGTGTATGTGTATGTATTTGCTCTACAGGGCCGGCCTTACTGCAGGGCAGTTCAGGGCGGCTGCCCCAGACCCAGCTCCTGGGGGGACCCCGTGCTCGGGGCTCCCAGCCACTGTCTGTCTGGCAGGGAGTGAGGAAGAGGCGGAGGTCCCGCCTCTCCCTGACTTCCTGGCCTGTAGTAACTTCCGTGGCGACGGACACGGCGGCAAATCCAATATGCTGCTGCAGCGCCCAGTGCGACCCAGGAGCTGGCCTGGCGCAGAACCCAGGCCAGCAGCGGTGGAGTCGTGGTGGTGGCGGTGGCAGATGGGGTAAGTGCCACGAAAAATGGCTGAGCTTGGGGATGGGCGGAGGGGAGTGCCCCCTCTGCCCATCCCCGAGCCCAGGCCCAGGGAACACCCCCAGATCGAGCCAGGGAGCACTGCTAGGCCCACCGCCCAGTGGCGGCAAAGCCGCCAGCAGCAAAAGGGGACCCCACATTTCTCCCCCGCCCTGGGTCCCACAATCCCTAAGGCCAGCCCTGTTGCTCTATCAGGAGGTAGATGTATGGTTCTGGAAAGCTGTTCTCCAGATTCTCTTTGCATATGGCATGCCCAGATCTCACTACAAAAAGGGAAAAGTCAATACAGCTAAAGTATCAAAGAGCAATGAAGAAGAAAAGAACAGGTTATCAGAGAGGAACCTGGTATTTGCTTCCCTTTTATAGATTGTATTTAATTTTCACATAAAACAGAGCATGGTCTTTGTTCCTAATGGGACTGTGAGTCAGTAAATAGAGGCCTCTGCTCACTAAAAGCAGGAGATATATAGGCAGGGGGGCTGCGTGTATACAAGAAAGATGAGCAAGCCCTTGATCACACCCTGAGACCTGGCTTTTCCAGCTCTAATTAATAATTATACTCACTGCAATGCAGCACAGAGCAATCTCCTTCCCCCTTTTTAAGCCTTTGAAGTTAGGAGTTTCACAAATAACTCAGACTGCTCCAGCATCATTTGCACTGTTAATTGCAGTGCACTTCACAAAACAGGGAAAAGAGCTTGAGCCAGGATTTTTCTGCCTCTCAGTTGAGCACTGCTCTAAATTACAGCCAAGGTCAGATCAAAAACCAGCAGTTCCATGAGGTTTTGATTAATATTGGTTAATCTCAACTGGAATGCAAGCAATGTGCTCTCCTAGCGCAAGGCTGCCAAACACAGTTCCTCGTAAGAAGCTTTACTTTAACCATTTACCTGGAGTGTGACAGCCATTCAGAGAGAACTCTCCCATCACTGTTCCTTAAGCAAGTGGCGCATTCCAGATTTCCATTGTCATGGGCCAAATCATACTGTGTGGATGTTGTTCCTTTAAGAACTTCTTTGATGACCAGCTCAGTCTAGGCTTGCAGAGGTCCATATGTTGCCACATTTATCCTGGAAAGGGCATTCTCCACCAGACACAATGTATTTATTTATTCAGTTTTTTTCTATCCTGCACCCTCCTGCTCACAGAGCAGTGTCTGGGTAAAATAATAAACACCTATCTTTCTAGAGCTCTGTCTTAAGATTCCTTAAGAACCTATCAAACACCATGCAATCTCACTGATATTAGTGGGGAACTGTGCATGAAAATGGTGGTCCCATGAAGCTAGCAGCTGTTGGATCCTCCCAAATGTCCTTTGCAAAGTTTGACAATTAAGTCCCCTTACCTCCACTCCCCACCCCCATCAGATCATTCATTTTCTACCATACCACACATCTGATCAATAAAGATCATTTGTGTGCACAAGCCCTAGCTAGCATGGTAATCAGGCCCTTTTTTAGGCAGGGGAGGGGTAATTATTATTATGTTATTTATCCCCACCCTACCCCAAGAAATGGCTCAGGGCAGCTTAGAACAATTTTAAAACAACATTGTCACAAAATACATATAAATTAAATCCCACCCTTCTCCAAGCCTAAACATCCTATCCCTCCAATTCTTATTTGGAGCCCCTTCCCCTTTACAGTAATGAAAAGATACGTATAAAGCAAACATTAGAAAAATCCCACTCGTACCCAGCCATCCCACACACTCCTACTCCTGTCTCTCACTCAGAGGAGTCCCCACCCCCTTCCCAACTCCAGGCTCCTCCCTCTCACAGAGGCACCATGACTAAACCTCAGCTCTCCCATCCTATTCTCACCCACTCTCCCATCTTTCACCCACGGGAGCAAGTCTCTCCTTATGTAGCCTAAACTCCATATCCCCCATAAAAACATTAAAAGTTCAACTAAAAAGCACCCTAAACCTAACCAAGTGGGGCCACAAATAGCCAGCAGCCTTTGATTTTGGCATTCAGCAGCTGCCACAGCCAGCTGCCTGCAAGAGCAGAGGACACCAGGCACTTTTAGACACAATGGAAGGGAATGGCTGAATGTGTGTTGACACCATTGTATAGCCATGCGTTTCCCCGTATTTAATACATTGCAGTACTTAGACACAATGGCTGCCTTTCCATGTTCAGGGGCTAATCGGGATCCTGCCAGCCCCTTGCGCTGGAAGCTCTCCTTGCAGAAGTACTCCCATGGAATTATGGGAGTTGTAGTCCATGCAGGAGAGCAGTCAGGTCTGACCCAAATCTTCCTCTCTGTGCTGTAGCTAAAACAGCTCATTCTTCACTGCTCTCCCCCTGCCCCAGCCCCCTGGGTGCTTTGAGAGAGCACAAAGTCAGCATGCAGCAAGAAACGAGCTCTTTGGCAGCATTGTGGAGTGGAGGATTTGGGGCAGATGGGGAGGAATCAGGGCATACAGAATAGAAATGGCTGTGAATGCACCACCTGATGTTTTTAGACACAATGTTAGCCACAGAGAGAGGGAAAACACTCAGTTGCTGCACTTGAGACATTCGTGCAACCAATGAGGAGTTAATGGGAGGTTAATGGGGGGCAGACCAGTGGCCAAAAATAGTGACAGTGCTTAGACACAATGGGTGTTTTTACATACACATTTCTTTCTGTGTGTCTAAATCACTCACCCAGATCTTAACCATCCGGCTCTTTGAACTTCTGCATAGAACTTCTCCCAGAACGTTTGTGTGTAAAAAGTTCTCCTGGTAAACTGCTTTGCTCCAGGCAGCTGTGGTCACTTGTTTTCCATGGCAGCCTGTCACATCTACAGCTGCAGCTACTTTAGGCTGCCTCAGGGCAGCGTGTGTGTAAAAATGCACACAAAAAAAGCTCCAGATGTTCCATGTCCGACTCCTGCCCATACAGCAGTAAGCACCGCAAGCAGCTCCAGAAAACCCCCAATTGTCCTGGGCCTCACGCATGGAGGGAGCCACATCAACAATGACATTGGGTGCTTTCACATGGACGTAGGAGTGTTCACCTCCGGAGCAAGTCCGGGGGTGCACCCCGATGTTTGCCTGCTTGCAGCTCCACCTGGGCCGGGTTTAAATGACTTGGTGGCTACTGAGGCCCTTGGTCCAGCCACACAGTGCCCCTGTCCCACACCTAGGGTGGCCAGGGGTCCGGATTTGTCCCGGATCGCTCAGTTTTTCAGACAGCTTCAGCTGTCCGGGATGCAAGGGGAACCGGACCGCAAAGCTGTCCGGAATTTCCCCTTCCATCCCACCTCCTCCCACTGCCGGCTGGCGCCTGCAGCTACACTGTCTTCACTTCCACCCACAGTGACAGACCCCGTGGGGTGGAAGTGCAGAAAACGCAGCTCCAGCAAGCTGCTGGGCTTTTTTGGTGCGCGACTGGTCGCACACAGCACCACGCACGGGGAGAGTCAGTTGAGGGCAGCCAGCAGTGTTCCCTTCCCCTGCCACAAGCCTGAGCTACAATCCCTCCTGGGGCCCCCCCCAAGGCAGGTAGGTGAGAAACCCTCCCACGGGCAGGGTGCCAGCTCCGGGGGAAACTCTGCTCGGGGCGTGACTGCTTGTGCCCTCCTGTTTTGCAACCTGAGCCCCCAGCCACAGGGCTGCAGCAGCCTAAAAATCCTATTCCCCTCCCAACCCGCCCAACCCCTCAGAAGCAGCCTGGGTGGAGAGAGAGGAACTTTCACCGCCCCCTCCACCTGCCTGCCAGGGGGTGCCCCTGGGCCCAGCCGCTACCTACCTCTCCTTCTGAGTCCTGGGATCGCCACAGCACCCGACCTCCTGGAGCAGAAGGTTGCTACCTTCTAAACAAGGTTCTTCGGAATAGCTCCCAACATTCTCACATACATTCAGAGCTATCTGACGAACCCTGTTTACAAGGTTGCAGCCTTCTATTCTTCAAGATAGCTCCGACCATTCCCAACACTGGGTGTGGTGAGAATGGTCAGAGCCACTCAAAGAAGAGTGTGTGTGTGTGTGTGTGTGTGTGTGTGTGCGTGCGTGAGAGAATCAGTGTGTGAGAGAGTGCGGGGGGAGAGAGAGTTTGTGTGTGTGTGTGCGAGAGAGAGAGAGAGAGAGTCTGTGTGAGAATCTGTGAGCGTGAGGGAGCCACTCGAAGAAGTGCGTGTGTGTGTGAGAGAGAGAGTATGTGTGAGAGAATCTCTGTGTGTGATGGGGAGAGAGAGAGGCTGTGTGTGAGAGAATATATGTGTGTGAGAATCTGTATTTCTGACAGTTTGTGCTATCTGGGACAGGCAGCTGTGTAATTAATTAAATTAAAGCGGTGCCTTAAAGCAGTGCCCATTGCCCAATCTCTCCTCTAGCTGCTGAGCTCTGGTCCCCAGCCTAAAGTTGCCCAGCTGCAGTGTGCATCTCATCTTCCTAGCCAGCCAGGAGACTTTTAAAAGCATTTCTGTAATGTTGCCCTCCCCCCAGATATCTGGTTCACATTGGAGCAAACAGTTTAGTGCCTGGATAGTTTATTTTGCTTTAACCCTTTTGGAAGGCATTCACCCTGCCAGCAACTTGCCCAGCTAGCCAACCAGCCCAGGGAGCTCAGCTCCTCTCAGCACCTTCTCTCCTTCCTCTTGCAGACTTGGTGTTAGATGTACAATATTGCTCAAAGGTTTCTAAAGATGACGTGGGTGTTTTATCCCCATTGTCCTTATGTGCACTGTTGTTCAAAGGCTTCTCAGAGTGATGTGGGTGTATTACCCCCAATACTATGTGCAAACTTGTTCGAAGGGTTTACAGGATGACCTGGGTGTGTTATCCCCAATGTTCTTATGTGCAATGTTGTTCAAAAGTTTGTGAGGTTGACTTTGGTGTTATTCCCCACAAAAAAGGAAACAAAAACCAAAAGACAAATAGAAAAATGGAAGTTGGTTAAAATGGCAGAGAATCACTGGTAGTTTCATTGATTTTGGAAAAGGCACACCGGTCTACACATGCACAAAACAGCCCCTGCATATATGTAGACTGGCTGTCCTTTTCCAAAATGGCAGCAGTGCTACTGCCATCATTTTGGAAAAGAGCACAAATGCCATATTTTGCATATCTGGCCACCGTACTGCCAGCCCACTCCCCTTCTGGACGGAGAACAATAGCCTGGCCCCTTGCCAGCCAGGTCCCAGGGGTGACTGTAAAGCCACCCTCAGAGCAGGCTCCCTGGCCCCCTTCCACTGAGCCTTCAACACAAGTTCCTCTGAGGCAAAGCCCTCTGGCTTCTCCCAGTCTCTTTGTGACAATCTTTCCTGTGAGCTTTCCCACTCTTTCTTTTATAGGTGGGGCTCAGGTGGCTTGCACAGCCATACCCAAATGAAGTCACTCAGCTGACGTCAGTTGGTTTCCTTACCCATTGGCCCTTTAAAGAGGCCGATATTTGCCAGGGTCCAACTCTCTCCCCTGAGGGCTGCACTCCTGCAGGCACTTACTCTGGCCCCATAGGAACTTGCACGGATTTTGTCAGAGGGAGAGAGATCCAGTAGGGGGAAGGGAGAGGGGCAGTGAGAGAGAGAACTGCCAGGGTGACTGGCCATCTGGAGTCAGGAGAAAGGGCCTCTGGGGGGGGGTCAAAGGGTGGGTGACGCCTCCCCAAAACTCAGACCTCTGCAGCAATCAACTGCAGCAATGCAGTCTACTCGGATACTCATCCCTTTGCCATTTTGTCCATCTCATCTCTTGAGAAGATTCATGTGTCAGGCTGTGAGTGCAGGCATATAACTCTTCTCTGTGCTTTCTCTGCATGGCCCAGTGCAGCAAGTACACTGCAGGTAGCAAGACAGGACCAAAGAGGGTTTCCTGCTGGGTTTACACATTCATGCTGGAAAACGTCACCCTGTGTAATGTGTATTTTAAACCCTAATTCGGTAACTATGCGACAACTACCCACTTTCCCTGCACAGCCTGGGAAACAGGGAATTTAGGAAGCCAGGCATCAGGGGACATAAAATCATGCAACAGAAGACTAGGACCATAAGCAAAGGGGCCAGAACAAGAGGAAGGGGCAAGGGGGCTAGGCAGCAAGGAGAGAAAAGTGTGAAGTGAAAGGAAGCAGGGAGGAAATTGGAAGTGGAGTTGCTCTGCCCAACTGCCTGCTGGTACCAGCATGCCTTTAAATTTGAATGAATGAATTAAATAAATACATTTTATGCTAGCTGGTAGCCAATCAGGAAGTTGGGAGGCAGGGCTGGAGTACAGGGGAAACATACACCTGAGAAGGGTGTGGTTCAGGCAAACATAGGGAAGACAAAAAGGGCTGAGGTCAGGCCTAGGGAGTGGCACCAGAGGCTGAGGCAGTGCCCCAGACCTCCTGGGGTGGGGGGGAGGGTGTCAAGACCTACAGGATCTTACAGTATCCTCCTCCCCAGGGATGCCCTGTGGGTGCCACCAACCTCCTTTTGGCCCACCAGAAACTTGAAATACTGGGGACAAGACAGGACAAGCTGAACAAGGCTTAGATGAGGTACGGGACAAGGAACTGGGCATGACAAACAGGGCAGGGGCACAAGACTAGACAAGAACACAAACTAGAGACTAGATGAACAGGACACTGGGGAAGACACAAGGCTAGACAAGCACGACACAAACCTGGGGAAGCAGAAAACAAGGCATGGGGTACAACATAAATAAGACACCAAGACATAGGACCATAGAGGACCATAGTCATAAACAGGCAGGACTAGAGATGAAAAAAGCAGTGCCAGGGAACCTGATAAACATACAAGAGACTAGACTGGGTGCAAACCAGGCTGGGCAAGAGACATAAGAGGCTGGACTAGGGGCCAAACAAACTGTACAAGAGACAAGACGGGTTGGACAAGGGATAAGACAGACTAGACAAGGAACAGAACAGGTTGAACTAGTGACAAGACTGGTTGAACAAAAGGCAAGATAAACTGGACGAGGGGCACAGGGCAAAAAGGAGGAGGAATTGAATGAATGGGAACAGCGTGCAGAGAAAACAAAAGTGGGAATACTACACACAGAGCAAAAGATAGGGTAAGACATAGAACTCAACACAGGACAAGACTTCAGAGCTGCCGGCAGATGCCAGGCAGTGGGCTAAGAAGCCGCAGATGGATTATAGTGATCCTCCACACTCACAGGACCCAGGAGGGGAAACAAGTGAGGAGGGGGTAGGGACCCCAGACCATGGGAACCCCAGAGGGGAGCAGGGAGGGATTAGGGCAACCACACACAGGAAGGCAAGGAAGATCAACAGTAAGGAAGATAGAAGCACACACCACTCAAACACAATTGCTCACCGCATACAACACTCTTCACACAGGAACAGGGGAAGGGATTCTAACAAACCACAGTTTCTCCAAACACCAATGCACAGGCTAGATCACAGGAACCATGGAGCTCTGGTCACCAGCAAAGGAACAAGCTGAATGCCCCTCCTTTTATGTGCCTTGCTCCAGACCCAGCCCTTGCTTCAGCTACAGGCACTCAGAGCACCACAGCTGCCTCTCATCAGGTAATCGTTGGCCCAGCAGACTGCAAGCCAGGGAAGGCAGCTGTCTCTCATCCTGCACTTGCTGGCCCAGCAGACTGCAAGCGGGGGAAGCCTCTACAGCCATGGGTACTAGGGGTGTGGGGAGCGCAATCTCCTGGACACCCTGAGCTGCCCCCTGCCCCCTCCTCCACGGTCCCTGTGGGCCCCACCCCCTCCATACCCTGACAGCAGGAATGACAAACATCCCTCTTCTATTGGAAGGACCACGGTATAAAACATCAGACTCTTGCGAGATGGAGAGGCTTTTAACTGCTCCTTGGATACTGAGTAGCCTCTACAGCTAAGAGACTATCAGGAAAAAGAAGTGTCTTCCGTCCTTTCCCTCAAACACCTGTCTGGCTCGTCATGGCTGTCCCCGTGTCTGTGGGGCCCAACCTCCCCTTACTACTACTACCCTGAGTCCCTCTTGTTTGATATTGTGGTTTGAAATTCCTCCCCTTTTTTACCATAATCCATGGTCCTCCTTGCCTAGACCCTTTCAGTCTTGCTGTGGTGTGGGCCCCAGCCCTAGCCCCCCAGGCCCTTGGGGCCTTTCTTTACCCCCGGGCCAAGGGGGAGAATTGACTTACACTAAGACTCTGTGATTCCAAATTATTTGTGGATGCAACTTGCAGCAGTGGGATCACCAGTGATGATCTGATGATCAGCAGCAGGAGTCCTGATGGCTCAGGCCGTGGCAGCAGCGGGGAGTGCCGGAGCAAACACACGTGCTCCGCCTCAACTGACTTGAGGGCTGCATGGCAGTGCTACTGCGCATGCATGACCTGCTGCGTGCACCAAAAAAGCCCACCAGCTGGCCATGACTGCACTCTCTGCACTTCTGCCCTGGGCAGAAGTGCAGAGAGTACCACTGCAGCCAGCCGGCGGGGAGACTCAGGATGGGAAGAGGAAATTCCGCACACTTCAATGGTCCGATTCCCCTCCCATCCCAGACAGCTGGAGCTGTCGGGAAAATGGGCAGTTCGGGACAAATCTGGACCCCTGGCCACCAGCAGTGGTGCGCCCCCTAGGGAGGCAGAGGGAATGCCCCTCCTGGCCCAGGCCCCAGGATCCCCCCCCCCCAGCACTTTACAAAAAAAAAAAAAAACCGCGCCATGGGAGC
>QEPC01008833.1:530578-541638 GCA_003113815.1 Sphenodon punctatus
CACTCATGATTTTATAGACCTCTATCATATCTCCTCTCAGTCGTCTCTTCTCCAAGCTGAAGAGCCCCAACCTACCAAGCCTCTCCTCATACGGGAGCCCTTCCATGCCCTTGATCATTTTTGCTGCCCTTCTCTGTACCTTTTCTAGTTCAGCTATGTATTTTTTGAGATGGGGCAACCAGAACTGCACACAATATTCGAGGTGCGGTCGCACCATTGATTTGTATAGAGGCATTATGACCTCCTCAGTTTTATTCTCTATTCCCTTCAGAATAATTCCTAACATTCTGTTTGCATTTTTTACTGCTGCTGCGCACTGTGCTGTGGATTGCATTGTATTATTATTCACAACCACCCCCAGATCCTTTTCCTGAGTGGTAACTCCTAGTTTAGTACCCAGCATTGTGTACGCATAGGTTGGATTATTTTTCCCTACGTGCATCACTTTGCACTTGTCCTCACTAAATCTCATTTGACAGGCACCCAGTGTCATAAGATCCCACTGCAGTTCCTCACAGTCTGCTCGTGTTTTAACTACCTTGAATAACTTGGTGTCTGCAAATTTGATCACCTCACTCTTAACACCCTTTTCCAAATAATTAATGAACACATTAAACAGCACTGGTCCCAATACAGATCCCTGGAGCACACCACTTTTACATCTCTCCATTGTGAAAACTGCCCATTTAGTCCTACCCTTTGCTTTCTATCTTTCAACCAGTTTCTGATCCATAGTAAGACACTACCTCCTATCCCATGACTTTTTAATTTTCTCAAGATTCTCTCATGAGGGACCTTAGCAAATGCTTTCTGGAAATCCAGGTACACTATTCGTTTACGCTCAGAGTAAGGGATTCCGAAGTATCTTCCTTGTACCACGGCTATGTCCAAAGTTTGAAATCTTAGGCTGGTGAAAACCTTCCTAAGTTGGAGGTCTATAAGACTGTAAATATATGGTGCACCCCCTATAGGTGGCACCAGATATTTATAAAGTGGGGAAATAAGAGATCTAGAGGCCAGTGCACTTGTTTTCTGCCTATCCACATCCGCTACCTGTCGCTTAATAAGTCTAATGATGGCATCACTGGACATACTGTAGAAAAAGGCCTCAGAAAAACCCAATAACTGGAGGCATGTCTGAATATCAGCCCACCAAGCATCCACCCCACATTGCTTATCCAGTAGATTTTCTTTCATTACCAAGCCTACCAGGGAGAAATCTTGGATCTCCCTTAGTTTTGCCCCAAATGTAAGCATACGCAGATCAGCGTGTGCAGCTAAAGATGGCATACCAAGTACAAGGTTAATTATAGCTGCACTTGTTGAAGGGGGTATCGCCAAAATAAGTCTCCAAAAGGAATTTACAATCAGTTTGAGACTGAATTCTGCACGCCTGTCATAGCCCCAAAGTTGTACACCATATAGCATTCTTGCCAATAACTTAGCTATCATAATTTTCCGAGCAGCTTCTATACAGCATCGGCCATGGGAAAAGAAAAAATGCTGTATAGCCAAGGATTCCATCCTTGCCTTCAACTTAGCAGCCAGTATATGGGCTTGCCAAGTACTGTTATAGGAGAATGTTATACCCAGATATCTATATGTTCATGTCTGCTCCAGCCTATGTCCCTGCATTTTCCAATTATATCTTATAAATCATTTGGAAAACACCATAATCTTTGTTTTGTCGTAATTTATACTAAGGTTTCTTTCTTTACATCTTAACCCAAAATCCTTTAAAGCTCTATCCAGGCCAAATTTACTAAGTGACAATAGTACTGTGTCATCGGCATATAGTAACAAAAAAAAATTCTTTCCACCTACACACAGCAGATGGTATTTCCCTGCATCGTTGTGCTCTAATTCAAGCAGGTTGACATAAATATTAAATAATGCAGGAGCCAGCGGGCAACCCTGCCGAACCCCTCGATGGGTCTGCACCAGTGCTGAGAGAGTCCCATTAGAGTGCGATCTAACCCTCAAAGTTGTATTAGAATATAATGATCTCATCAGCAATAATAAGCGTCTATCCACCTGTAATCTAGCCAGCTCCTCCCAGAGCTTTGCCCTGGGCTCAGATCAAACGCAGAAGTTAAATCAATAAATGCTGTGTATACCTTACGCTTACGCCATTTATATTTGTTTAGTATATGATCTAAAACAAGGGCCTGGCCAATAGTTGATCTGCTACTTCTAAAGCCGGCTTGCTTCTCCGCCAAAATACCTTCCACGGTGATCCATTCTTGTAGCCGATTCAGTAAAAGTCTAGTATATATTTTCAAAATTATACATAGTACTAGGTTGATACGTCTATAATTCTTTGGATTCGATTTATCACCCTTTTTAAAAATAGGGACGACAATACTAGTTTTCCAACTATCAGGGATAATGGCAGAAGCATTAATTAGAGAGAGGAAAAAATGGGCAGTAGCAGCTATCCACCAATCAGGGAGGATTTTATATACTTCACCTCATATGAAATCTACCCCTGGTGCTTTCCCTCTCTTTAATTTCTCTATTGCCTGCATAACCTCATCAGAGGTAACTGGTTACCAAGAGGATACGTCTGCATCTGAAAGAAAAGTGCAACTTCTTTCTCTATCATAAGCACAAAAGAGGCCGGAGAAATATTTAGTCCAGATTGAGGGGGCAATTATCAGTTCCTTTGTTAATATCTCATACTTCTGGAATTTGTTAACCATACTCCAGAAGCCCTTTACATCTTTCTTATGTACCGTTTCCAAAAGCATCTTCCAACATTGTGCATAAAATTCTTCCTTCCTCCTTACTATCAGATATTTATATGCTTTCCTCAAATTCCTATATAATGTAACATACTCTTCTCCCTCATTGGTCTGGAGCTCACGGGCCGCCTTATTCAGTGCAGCTCTTGCTGATTTACAATCATTATCCCACCATGCACATCATGTTCCTTATGGGCATGCTTCCTTGCTTTAGGCACAAATGTAAGTAATGGGCTTATATTCAAAACAAACAGACCATAGTGAAGAAGCATGCTTCACATCACTTGTTGCAAGCATTTGTATACACAACAAAGAAACATCTGGGAGCCTAAGGAAAGTAGAAATCTCTGCCTCCACTGCCTGTGTCCAGCAGACTGAACGGCCATAAGTAACTTTATCACCGGTACTACCCCAATTCCACTCGTCAACCAATTTAGCCAGTAAGTTACCGAAATATAATGTAAACTGAAGCGGAAAATGGTCACTCAAAACCTGGACTCCAACTTGAAAAAAGAGCAAATACTCAGTCAGATTTAGGGAAATCAATGCATAATCCAAAACACTACTCCCCCTTGCTCCAATGTAGGTCAAATTCCCTCTCCTATCCCTCTCAGAATTCCCATTTAGGAGTCTCAATGCTGAATCCAGAACTAGCTTATACAATTTGTGACCTGCTTGATTTATCTTATGGTCTTTGGAAGTTTGATTCATATTCAGGTCAAACAATGTATCATCCATCTCTCCTAAACCAAGGGCCTGTAACATCTCAGGGGCAGACGCACCTATCCTGGCGTTTAGGTCCCCAACAATCACAAGTCCATCTGAAGGGAATTTAAACTGGTGGGCCAGGATGAACTCTCTCAAATGTGACCACAGAGACAAAGCCTGATTGACTGGCGGGTTATACACATTCACCAAAATGAACGGCTGCTCTAAGGTCGGAACTGTAATACGCAAAGCCAGTATGTTATGACCGCTAAAATTAACTAACTCCCCCTGAATATCGGCATGCAGTGCAACCATAACTACAAGGCCTCCTCTAGGGTGACCTGCCTTAGCTCTGTGCACTGCTGGAGAAACTCAGGTAAGAAAATTATTCCAAAAAAAAATTTCCGCTGTAGACCATGTCTCCTGCAGGCATATAATGTCAAATTGGTCAATAAATGTGAGGAACTCTCGATCTTTACATTTTGAGGCCCAGCCTGCACTGTTCCATGAAAAATGTTTCAACTTTATACCCCTAATATCCAGGGTAAATCAGTCAGTCTCAGCTAGTACCTTATTCACTGGCCCTGCATCTTCCCCTTGTTGTAATAAAATCGATGAAGACAAACATACAGAGTGCTGATCTGCCAGAAATGGACTTTCCAGCGCAGGCATACTAGCATGGGCTACATCTTTGTGAGAAATCTCGGTGATAGAAAGACCTGCCTGCAAAGTTTCCCTGCCACCTGCGGGAGTAGAAGTTAGTTGGGTCAATGTATACATCAGTGACTCCGAAGAGTCAATACTTATAAGGCCTGTGCTAAAATGTCCCCCAGCTGTTAAATGCTGGGGTACTTCCCCTGTCTCCTGTGTTATAACCTTACTACAAACTAGCTTGCCTTGTGTTTCCATAATTTGTTTATACAAGCTAGATAATTTGTTTATTAAAAAAATTGGGGTTAGCTGTTAGCACTTCCTTCGTTGCACTCTCTCCATTTCTCACATCCTTTACAAGCGGATTATGAGATTGGGTTACCTGGATCTCCATAGCCTCTTCATGAGTAGATTGTGGGTCTATACCCAGTCTTTGCAAATAAAAAAAGACATCTATCAGTGGATCATTCCCTGGCAGATCACCAAATTTAAAACATCTCTTACTAGGGGAGAGGTTATCAATAAGAGACCCCCCTATTCACTTGCCGGTCTAGACCTGCCATAGAAGGATCCACAGGGGTGTCTATCAACAGAACATTATCTGGCAACCTGTCAGAATTAAAACATCTCTTATTTGATGTAATATTATCAACTGGCAACATCTTATTAAGGACCAATCTTTGAAAAACAAAGGCTTGGTAGACACCACTGGTGATCATAAACTTTTCTTTGTCTTTAATGCCCTTCACTAGATTATACTGAGTAAAGGTCACAAGAACAGATCTCTGCTGATTATTCGACCCTATCATATCAACATTTAAAATGTCTTTGCTAGTAATTGGCAATCGAGTCAACACTCTCAAATGCTCAGCTATTTCCAGTGGATCACTCCAAAATGGTAAATTCCCTCGTGGAGTGGGGTTGACATTAAAAACCAGCTGATTAGCTACTCTCTGATGCACAATAGTAATCTTTGACCTATGTTTGTTAGGAACCTCAAAGACTAATTGACAAATGGGATTTCCTACATTGATCACCCCTCTTATATTCCACTCCTTGGGGAGGCTGCTGTATTACAGCAAGGACAGGATAATGTTCTGGTGATTGAGAATGGTGGGGTCCACTATTATATTTTGGTGGACTAACTTCCTTCAATAGACTAGACAGCTCCGCAACTTTGAGAGCTAGTGATTTTATCTGTTCAAAAAGATATTGCATGGTATGAGTCGTTATCATGACATGTTTTGCCATGAGGTCTATTGGAACATTATCCTGTCCTTGCTGTAATACGGTAGTAAGTCCCAGACAACACGATTCCAGGATCAATTGAGGTAATACACCATCATCAACTCCCCTAGGTGGGTGCTTCAGTGACCTAGTGGGTGGTTCTTCCTTCCTCCCCTTCTCCCTCCCTAGCTGCGTCTGTTTATTTGGAGACACAGATACTTGGGGCTGACAATCCACAAATGATGACTCTAAAAGGTCAGGAATTGAACCTTGAACCGCCAACAACTTGAACCTATTTGTGGTCAGGGAGCCTGCATGAAGAAAGTTATCCATTTTTCTTTGTTTCTGCGGAGGGGACAGTAACACCACTTGGCGACGGGAGCGTTTATTCCTCCCCACCATAACTAGCTCTCTGATTCCATAGAAATAAACAAATAAATATCTGTGTCAATCAAATACAAAATAACAAGCACATATATTCCCAAAATCTACCCCTAAACGGGGTCAAGTATCAGGAAGGCCAAATCTAGCCTCCTTCAGAGAGCCAAACCGGCCAACCCAGAGTTGCTGCCAAGTCTTACCCAGTAGGCCTTGGCACTGCAATCTCAGTCCACTACCGCACACAAAAGGTTCGAGCAAATCCAGGCGGCCCCGGCTCTGCCGGCGCACAAGGCCACGCGCACAAGGCAGTGCCCTTGCGCGCACAAGGCTGAGCCCTTGTGCGTGCAGCCCATAGGCACGCATGCCTGCGGCGCACATGCCAGCCAGCTCCTGCCTTTTAAATCCTCCGCAGGTCCTGGGCGCTTCGCCCACCNCCCGTAACGTCTGAAATCACCCGAGGTTAGGGAAAAAACAGAGGAGAAAGGTTTTGAGGATTTCAAGATCAAGACTCTTGTTAATAGGAATTATTATAAGGATTTTGATAAGAATTAGAATGCTGTTAAGAACACTAACTCAAAGAGATGGGGGTGCCTGTCTGAAATACTGAAAAGAGAAACAGAGCCGGGGTAAGGAAATAAGCCTGTTCTAATTGAAATAAAGGAAAGACAGGGGTAGCAGCCTGTCTGGTAGTAGGGACCTGCTTCACCAGGGTGCGGGAAAAGCAGTTGAACCCCTCCAGGGATCTGCTTCACCAGGGTGCAGAAAAAGCAGCTGAAACCCTTTTTATTTCAATAGTAGGGACCTGCTTTAGTGAAAGCAGCTGAAACACTTTCATTTCTTTTCAGGGGAAGAACTCTTGTTTTACAGTATAGGAATTTAAAAGATTAAAAGAGTGCTCGATTTTAATTTGTTTAGAGGTTTAATTAATTACTTAGATATCTTAGTAAGCATAGAGGTTTTTTTAAGTTTTAAATGTGTACAGTGATATTTTCGTACAATTGTATTTAG
Organism: Sphenodon punctatus; assembly: GCA_003113815.1. NCBI lineage: Eukaryota > Metazoa > Chordata > Lepidosauria > Sphenodontia > Sphenodontidae > Sphenodon > Sphenodon punctatus. The sequence goes on from QEPC01008833.1 coordinate 537,298, forward strand.
ACTTTGTACAAAAAGCCACTTTAAAATAAGGAAATTGGAAAATAAGGCAAATTGCCACAAAAACAATGTTTAAAAGAAGAAAATTAGAAAAAAGACCTGTTGAGGTAATAATGACTTTAAACGCAGCTAGAGCTCAGCTGCCGAGAAAGAAAGAAAGACAGGTGGCTTCCTTGTATAAAGTCCTAGAAATAAAGAAACAAGCCTGGGAAACCAGAGAACTAGCAATGAAAGGAGTAGAAAATTTAAGTGATGTGGAATGTATGTTTGGTATGTACTTACAAGCAAAGAAACCAGGCAAGGATGAAGCTAGGGATGCTGCAGCAGCATTGATTTTAATAACTTGTAGAGAAGGATGGGAACGTTTTGAGGGAGAAAGGAATAGGCAAGAAAAAGCAGAGGGAGAAATACAGAAGAGTAGAAATGAGGCAGATGTTCTTAGGAACCAGTTGTATTTGCATGACGAGAGTCACAGACAAAAAGAGTTGGAATGTAGAATGAATTGTGTGAGGAAGGGAAAATATGTAATGTTAACAGAGGAAAGAGACAGGTATCAAGATCAAAATAAAATGTTGAAAAAAATGATAAGAGAGAGTGCAAAGAAAAAAAGTCCAGTCTTGCCTAAAATGACACCACAGCAGGAAATAAGTAAGTTAAGAGCCCAGGTAGCCTGCCTGAGTATGGATGATCCTTACGATCCACCAGAAAACCCATGCAAGGATTTTGATCCATCAGATTGTATATATCCTGAAGCGGAGTTCAATCCTTGTTGTGATCCACTTGGAGTAGCCGTGATTAATCAAATGTCAACCACCATGCCTAGAGTAACCGACGGCGAGAATGAGCCAAGAGGGACTCACACGGTAGTGGAGAAAGAAATAAGTACAGGAGAGGCCAGAATAATAGCAAAAGGATTGGGACCAGGAAAAGACGCTTTGGAGTTATCCTGGAATCTAGCAAAGTTATATTTAAGCAAACAATACAATATAAATGAGATAAAAAGAATAATTAAGGAAAGAGAGGATATGAGGGACTCATATAGTAATACCAGGAGAGATGCAGACAGTTTTTTGAAAAATCTTGCTAGATGGTGTGAAGACACAGGATCAGCAGGGCGCTTGCAAGCCCAGGCTTTAAAGTTGAAACAAAAATCTAAAGAAGATCCTATAGCTTATGGATCTAAGCATCAGTGGTACCAAATAGCAAGTGAAAAAATGCATGTACCGGCGGGTCTAACAGTACCGGAGTTTAAAGAGCAACATTATATACAATCTGAAAAAAATATTTTAATAAATAGCTTGACCCCTGAGGTACGGCAAACAGTGGGTATGGATCAAGATTGGCCCACTGATCTAAGAGATTATATTCAACATATGACCCAAATTAAAAGAAGATTCCCTGAATTATTCACTGTAAAGACAGTGGCAGTAGCCACCCGAACTCAGGATTATGGGACCCCAAATTACCCCCATAAACCACTACGAAGATCAGATGCCTGGGTACCCCAACCCACTTGGGATGCAGGAGTAAGAAGAGGAGCTTTTTGTAGCACTCCAAGAGGGGAAGCAGGCCCAACAGGGGAGGTGGTAACAGTAAACCAGGGGGAGACTTCAATAAAAATACTTTTTAAAACAGGGGAGGTGGCAGTTTTAGGGGGCAATTGCCATATAGACCTAACCTCCCAAGAATACAGAAAAAAAAATTGGTAAAGATATTAGTCTCAGGAGCAAGTTGTGGAGCTCTATAAAAAAGATTGGCATGAATATGACTAAATGGAATAGAGTACCAACCAATAAACTTATTGAGGGCTTGATAGGATATATCAAGTAATAAAGGGCTTCAGGAAAAAGCAAATAGGTTACTAGCTGCCATACAAGCTGAGAAACTATTAGAAAAACAGCCCACGGCCCCTCCTTAGGAAAACTGAGGATGCCCCATTGCCAGAGGAAAAGGGGGTGAGGGATGGCAATATGTGGAAAAAATTATCATCTCACCCCGAGGAAGACCTTATATGTATATGTTAATAAATGGAAGACCTATAAAGACTTTCATAGATTCAGGAGCAGAAGCAAACATTATAAATTCAGACTTACAGACACATGTACAAAAAAAAAAAGTAGGAATTGCTGCTTATGACAAAACACATGAGGTACTGACACTTTTAAAGGAAGTACATGCTACCATAGTGGGAATGAATGTAAAATTGAAAATAAAAGTAATTGTAAAAAGCATAAAACAAAGATTGTAAAAGTACCCAAAAAAAAGGTACCCCCTATGNTGGCCAGTGAGTTCCTCATATCCTAGAAATCTTTCCCCTCCTCTTCACTTGGGAGGTGAAAGTGGTATCTGCCTACGTTTACTTTGCCATCTCCTGCACTGAAAGCTTGGATCCTTTCTGACATGTATCTTAAGCTCCTTATCTCACACTTTTCACCAAGTCACATAGACTTGGAGAGTATAATGCTTATGCTCGCATGGACTCTTTTAGGGATTGTCAAAAAGGAAAGGTATCCCGGAACAAGCATGGGCCCAAGTGCTCAAGAGAATGTTCTTCCTCCTCCTCTCCATTAAAGACCCTGAATGACAAGGCTCAGGGAATCTGGCCATTCTCCAAACTGTCCAAACATACACTTAATGCCAGCCATCTGGGCTTCATTCTGAGACACACGCTTTATCAAGTTAGTGCTTCTCTCCAATGCCCTCAGATGATGGAGGCTCTGGTCACGACAGCAGAAGATGCATTTCTCTCTGCATTTTTTCTCCATCTGTAGCTCAGTCCTCCTCGGCTTGCTGTGCTGCTGGGCACCCTCTCTGCCTCTCTAATTGCTGTCACCTCAGGGAAGACAGCTATGAGCCATCTCCTCTCCTCCTTATTCTGAGAAGGTCTCTCCACCGCTCTCTGTTGCTACCCTGTGAAGGGTGTCCACCAGGGACCATGCTGACTCTCTCTCTGATCCTTATGGGGCATTGATCTTGTGAGGTGCAGCTGATGGCAATTCTCCAATCAATTGTTGTTTTTCCACAGTCACACCCCCTTTGGTTTTCCGAGCCCCTTTTTTCAGTTATTGGAAACAAAGATTTGTCACAAATTTATTCCATGACCCCCTGGTGAGAGCGGTTACAAACATGGAAATCAGGAGGAATGGGGACAGGATGGATAGAAATGCCATGACCCCCAGTGAGAGTGGAGCTAAGACCATGGAGATAGAGTAGGAATGGGTGGGTGGGATGAGATATGAAGAGCAGGGATTTTATTTATGTAATTTAGTAAAATTCTACTTAGAACTGTTTAAATTGATATTTTCTACTATGTATTTGTAAGGATATGTGAGGTTGGAGGGGGAGTTTATAATAAATATGTAATTTTTTGTTACAGCTGCATTTTGTTGTTTAAAATTGTTGTAAGCCGCCCAGAGCTGTTTTGGGGTATAAGCTGAATACGGAATAGAAAGACTAGGCATTTTCTGGGCATTAGGGGAAATGAGCATTTTCTGTTTGGAGCCTGCAGTGAACAGGGCCTACATTGGGTGCTTTTACATGGGCAACACCCATGGCTCTGCTCCGCATCACACCCAGCCAGCCCATGTAAAGGCAAGCCACTAAACGTGCAGGTGGAGCAGAAGTGGAACAGGTGGTGCAGATGGTGCCTGCTCTGCTCCAGCCCCACTAGCTGTGCTCTGGAACATCCCAGAGCACCAGCAGCAGAGCAGGCTGCCCAAACGTGGGGCACTGGCCAGAGGCAAAGCTGTGGTTCATCTACTTGCGGACAGCCATTGCAGCTACGCTCTTGACCAGGGGTTGCTCTGGGAAACACCATAGGATCAGCAGCCTAGAGCAGCGGCTGATCCATTCACAGGTCTATGGTGTGTGTTGGGGACGGGGCACTGCACGGGTGGATTGTGGGTCTCAGCAGCTGCTGGGTCCGTATAAACCCAGTGCCTGGCCCGGAATTAGGGGCAGCCCCCCTAAGCCCGGGCCTTGGGTGGCATTTTCTGGAGGGCAGCAATCCTGGCACCAGCACCACCCACTCTGTTTTTTTTTTCTCCCTGCATAGCCAGAGGCTTCTGCCCACAGCCAAACCCTGCCACCTGGTTCCCATCCCTCACCTGCCTCTGCCTTCTCGCTGCTTGTTAGTAGTGCGGCAGTAGCAGCAGTGGGACACTGGCTAGGAGATAAAGCTATTTGTTTACAACAACTCCTCCCCATGTGAGTGAGCAGAAAGTTGTTGTAAAGAAGGTTCTTTGAGATGGCTGACAGACAAGGGACAGTTGTGGAATAACAGGTGTGTGTGTGTGTGTGTGTGTGTGTGTGTGTGAAAGCTTTATTACAGTTATATTGGCTGAA
>QEPC01008833.1:543010-555735 GCA_003113815.1 Sphenodon punctatus
CCCCTCCTGCCCACAGGGCTACCCCACGCCACGAAGCTTGGTATATGAAACATATAGCCTATCTGGCTAGTTTAAAAAAAATATATAGGTTGAGTGCCCAGACCCCTGCAATAGTTAAAAAACAGTGGCAGGTAAAATTGGTTGGTCAGGCCCATATTTGTGTATATTTTCCAGCAACAATTGGCTGTAATTTCATTTAAAATATCCCTTTACAAAAATGTAATTTAACCTTTTACTTCAACACAAGCACACTTTTTAATCAAGTCATTAAAGCTAATGATGCTGTACAGGTGAACCACTCTAATTGTAATATTAATAATAATAATAAAAGAACACTGGACTCATGGCAAGTTTTTTACACCTTTTTAAATAATTCTCGTTTTAAAATTGAAGACACGGGGCTTTTAAAAATAAACATTAAAAAAAAAGCAAAAAGGGATTTGAAGTGTAGTAAAAATTAAAAAAAAGATGGGCATGCACACTGCCCTACATGTGTTGTGGGTCTCAGCTTGGTGTCGCACTAATCCTAAATGGTCAGGTTCTTTCCTTAATACTTCAACTCTTTCCAAACACACTGCTCTTTTCCATGCTCTATGGAATTCTTACTGTAAAAAAAACCACAAATATAAAAAAAACCTTTATCCTTATGTTGAACCTAATGGTACCTTTTGGATTTGTGGGCAGTGAGCTTACCACTATTTGCCATGAAACTGGTATGGCACATGCACATTAAAAACCATCATTCCAAAAATTACCATACATAACCACCTCTATTTACATGACACTCGCAACACGGCCAAACGCCAAAAATGAGGCACTAACCCCCTAATAAAACAACCTGGCATAGGTTGGCAGGTTGCGCGCATTTTGTTTCCTGGCTTTGGTATACGTGAGTTAAAAAACGCAATGGTCAACCTTTCGGCCTCATTAAACATTCTTTTCAATCAAACTCTGTCTAATTTCCAAATTATACAAGGGGAAGTTTCCAATTTGGGACAAGTTGCCACCCAAAATAGACTGGCTTTAAACATTGTGTTGGCATCCCAGGGGGGAGTTTGTGTCTTAATCAATGCTTCTTCATACTGGCCAGGTTGTCAACAATAATAAGGCTATTAAAAACCACTTACATGTCTTACATACTATTGCACAAAAAAAGGTTTGGACGTTTAACCATGCCTTAAACTGGCTTACCTCCTGGCTCCCTGATCTTGGGACCCTGAAACAAAAAATACTACATAGCATTATTATTTGTGTTTTAATTTTATTGCTGTTGTGCTTTTGTTTTAAATTTTGTCAGCTTTGTTTTTTCCAAATGTTTAAATGGACGGCTAACTAAAAACCCAAACAAAAACCTCTTAAGCATATACCTTTAAATACTATATATAAACAATTAAATGTTAATTATGTTAAGATGGAACCTGTCTACAAAGAAGCATATAATGTTCCCTCATAAATGGGGAACATGAGGGGGAGTATGACAGACAAGGGACAGGTGTGGAATAACAGGTGTATGTGTGTGAAAGCAGTTATATTGGCTGAAAACCATGTTTGTAATTGCTTGAAGCTGCAAGAAACTAATTGCTGGAGGCTGAGAGTTTTTAGGTAGCTTGATTTTGCAGTTTTGCAAAGACATTAACCGGAAACCGCATACAGTTTGGAAACACATGCAAGCACAGCTTTATTTTGCAGGATAATTGTACTTACACAAGAACTGCAAGCATAGCTTGATTTTGGACATATATTGCTTACACAATAGTTTTGGTATAAAGCTGAAATGGGACACTTATGAAATAAGACAAAGTTCAGTTGGTCAACAGAAGGCTAACCACAAGAGGACAGATGCATAATGACTCATGGAAAAAGCATGGGAGTAGCCAACTCTGCTTTGATACAGCATATGCACATCCTATGGATCCAGTGACCTATAAATATTGGACTGATGTCATTTGGAACCAGGACTCCATCTCACCACCTGAACCGGTTCCAACGGTGTCCCCGCCGCCTCTATCTTAGTTGGCCACTTTGATAGGAGGCTAGGTATGTATGAAAGGATGAATGAATGTTGAGAGAACAATGTTGTATTAACCTATAAAGTAATAAGGATTATATTGTTGTTTTCACTTTGCTTTTTGTATTAATAATAAAGCTCAGAGGTTTTGCCAAAGTATATCTCCAGGCTATCTCTAATCTCTCGAATTAACCACAGAATTTAAAAGAACCTTGTCACACAAATACAGTAAATGAGGGAGAGTTAATTACCATAGACCAGGCCGAGGGACTTAAGCCAGGGCTGAGGCCCTTGTGGAACCTCTTGTGCCCTATGGGAGTAAAAGTGTGTTTTCCATTCTACCCTTCTATGAGGCAAATCCTGCAGTCAGCTGCCTCCATCTGACCCTCTGTAAGAAAATAGACACTCCGTCTAGGTCCAACAGTTAGTGGTCTTATTTTGGCACTCTGTACGGAGACGGACTTCTTCTCCCTGTATGTGAATGTATGAGAGCTCCTGTAACGCATCAGTGATCTATTAGTAAAAATCCAAAAAACAATCCAGTAAGAAACACATTCCCCAGGAATACATTTAACCACCAAAAAACCACGTGTGACATGGCTCCTAACATTCTTACAACTGGGTTGTGCATGCTCACCCTATTCAGATAGACCAAGTGATGGTCTCGAGCTCCTCTAGTATAAAAAGCACTCTCCCCTTCAGAATGACAGTTCCTTCCAACTCTTTTTAGGAATATAAGAAAAAAATTCCATGTGGGGCTGGAAGGGTGGTTGTTGTGAGAATGTTCATAGCCATGTCAAAGAACCTTATTTACAAAGCAGAAGCCTTATGTTCTTCGAGTGGCTCCTCACAGGTCCTTTTTACATGGCTTTGCCAGGTGGGGTCTCTGGGGGGGCGGGGCATGCACATGGCTGCAAAGCATCCCCACTCACTTCTCACTCATCCACACCCACGGAGCAACTGCCATTTCCCTTGGTTACTCCATGCATGAGGACAAGTGGGGGGTGAGTGGGGATGCAGTAGGTGGGCACACGCATGCGCCCCCATTTACTGCGGGCACACACGCCATGTCATTCACATGAGGCTCCCCCACCCATGAACATGCAGTGTGGAGGCTTGTGGGTGGGGCTTGTGGCAAGGCTTGGCTTGGGGGCATCAGCCTTAGAAGGGCCTAGGGGCTCAAAATTCCTAAGCCTGGCCCTGCCCAACATAGGTAGGGCTGCATGCAGAGGATGCATGGCTGGCTACCCCTGGAGCAGTTCCAGGGATGGCAACCCCCAAGTTCCTCTAAAGACACCCATTGTTACAGGCCCAGGGAGGTTGGGGTGAGTTGCTGCAGGATGCAACCTTCTGAGGAGCAGGTGAGGCAAAGGCAAGAGTCGCTCTCCCCCCATTAAAAAAGTTAACTGGCTAATGAGCTAGGTGGGCATGTGCTGAGTGCTCTCGGCTGTGCAGGACAGGGAGTTGCAAACTGGCGCAGAACACCTGCTATAAAAGGCAAGGCCAGTCAGCTTAGAGGAGGATTGCTAGGGAAGGAGCTCAAGCAGGTAGGTCTGAGAAGGTGGTAGCTCTGCAACAACCTGGGGTGAGATGGAATGAAGGCCACGGTGGCACAGAGCACTAGAGTTTGCACATCCAAAGCCAGAGAGGGCAGTGCACTATGTACAGCTCTGGAGAACAGGGCACAGAATATGAGAAGCTCAGGGGAGCTTAGTCCACTTCTGGGCTGTGATGGACAAAAGGGCCTAAAAGAGGGAACCATGGAGAGGGGCTTTCCTGTGAAGCCAGAGAACAGGCCGAGGGCCTGCAAGTGACTTGTCTTCATTAAGAAAATGTGTTGGTTATATTATATTGGTTGCAATATACTTTTTGAGTTGGTGGAAACAAAGGAACATATGGGTGAGATGGAACACTTTGTTGACACTGATCTGGGCTGGATCCTGCACAGGTTTATGCCAACTAGCCCAACATTTACAAACCCTTTTGCAAGTAAAATATGAGTTAAAGTTGCTCATGTTTGTGTAAGCAAACAACTAAGCTTTGGAGCAGCTCAGAGACTATGCGTGTGTGTGTGTGTGTGTGTGTGTGTGTAGGGTGGCAATGAATCATAGAATGAGGACTTAGTGATCTATTTCATCGGTCAAATAATAGAGCAAGGGTTCCCAACCTCTAGTCTGTGGTCAGGTTTTGTTTGCAGATTCACATTTGGTGTGCTAGCCACAACCCATAGGTGTCCTCTCTTCCCCTGCAGACTCCGGAGGCTCTTTCTTCAACCAACATCCTTCTCCAATGGTGTGTGGACCTTTGTCTTAAGCTTGTGTCCAATGACGGCTATAGTGAAGGAGGTGGAGTAAGGAGTAAAAGCCATATCCTTCCAGTTGTCCACTCCTAATCCCTCAGTGCACAGCTGGTCTTCACAGCACTGCTGCTGTTGGGACCCTCTCAGTAGCAAAGGTTGGGATCCATTGCTCTCCTGAATTTCTACAGGGTTCCTAGCTATCTTGGGCTTTATCTGATCCTGCAGTTTCTGACCTCCAAGGATGCTCTTGGCTTGTAGAGCTTGGCACTGGTCCCAGCTCCCTCTGGCTTATTGTGCCCTGGAAAAGCTAAGGAGTCAGTGGAAGAGTTTTATTTCCTCCACAGTTTCTCCCTACCAGCCCCCAGTCAGGCTCTTGGAGGCTTGTTTCATCAAAGACATGCAACTTCAGTATTTATGGCAATTACCATTAGGATTTCAAAGCTGTTTCTAATGCACCTTGAAATTAGCTACCATGTTCTAGAGCTGCTCTAGACACACTGTAACTGCTACATTCTAAGCCTGTTCTAGATACCCTAGAAGTAAGTTCTGCTGCATTCAAGTGCTGCTCTAGAAACCATAGGAATAACAGCTGGATTCTATGCTTGGTCTAGACACCCTGGGAATACTCATCAAATTCTAGAGCTGCTTTAGACACTTGGGAGTAACTGCTGTATTTTGTGCCTGTTCTAGCCCTTCTGGGAGTAGCCATCACATGCTGGAGCTCCTCTAGACATCCTGGAATTAACCTCCAAATCTCAGTACTGCTACAGACCCTCTGGGAGTAAATTCAGGTTTTCTAAGGGGATTGACCAGTTTTCTTCTTACTTTACAGTTTTCAGCCATGCTGTGATTTAGGAAGAAAGTCATTAGCATCAAATTAGGTGATATCTATGCTGTACCCTTGGCTCTGGACACCTTTTCCCAACAGCAGGTGCAGAGAGTGAGGCTGTGGTATGAGGAGGTTGCAGAACTGATCCCAGCAATGGTCCTATTTCCTCCCCTCCACGTTCCAGACACTGTTTACATCTCTAGGGGGTGGTGTGTGCTATTGGAGAAGGGACAGGGAGTGTGAGACCATATAGTACTGTCTCCTGTTCACAGCTCACACTCCCTGTCCCTCCCTTTCCCTAGTGCATACCCCCTCCCCTTCCCCCCTGGAACAGAACTGGAAGGTGAGGGGAGTTAAAGGGAAGGGGCAGGGAGTGTGCTCTCAGGAGGTGGAGGCCAGAGCTGGAGGAGGTTGGGCTGCTCCCTGCTTGTGAGTGTTTTGGCAGGAGCAGTGGCATTCTCCCTGCGTCTTGAAACTCAAGCTCCAACCCTTGCCAGGGAAAGGTTTGTTTTGTAGGTGGTTGAGGAGGAGGGGCACTGCTATTTCCACCCATCAACTGCATGACAGGGCTGGAAGCAGCAGTGCCAGCCCCAGAGCCGTGGAAAAATCTCTTTGGAAAAAGACCCCAAAGCTTTTTCCTGTAAGTCCCCCACCTTAGAACTCTCTCTGTCTGTATATTATTGTTGTTGTTTGTTATTTATAGAGCACAAGCAATACCCCACCCAGCTGTGAGGTGGGAGTTGGGACCATGTATTTCCACCATTATGCATTAGCTTGGCCCCACCTCTGCCAGCCTGTCCCGCTTTTCTTGGCAAGACAGTGAAGTCTTCTCAGGGCAGGATGTTTGTGGCTGGCTCCGACAGGCTAACAAGTCTTGCTTCCCAGACCAGTAAGAAGAGATTGTTTGGGTGGTAAAGGCCTGTGGCCTTGGAGCTCTGTCAAAGACTCTTGTCCCAGGTCCTTCACGCATGGGGATGAGTCTGTGTGTAACTGTGTCACCCTGTTAATTTCTGAAAGATGTATTTTTAGATAACTCGTGGGACAGAAATGGGAGCATATGTTGCAGCCCCCACATACTCATTCCTTCATGAAAGCCCCACTGCCCACACTGCTGCTCTTGCACAGCACTGAAATAATACAGGGTACATATATTAAAGTAGGTACTCCACAAGTTGAGTCCTGGAAAGCGTTGCCCCCATTCTCTTTCCCTTTGTTGTGTTTATTTGTCATGTGGTGGTGGTGTTTATAGAGATGTACCTGGCACTGAAATTCATTAAATAGAGACAGGTCCCTGCCCTGAGGGGCTTACAATCTAGTAGAGACAAGGGAAGGAGGAATATGGGGAAAGACCGTAATACATTCACACCAGGGTAGAACGGACCCTGAATGATGGGACAGCAGAGGGAGCATCAGTGTGTAGTCTATAAGGATGAGGAGTTGGGGAAAACCTGATGGAAGCACTAGGTTTTCAGAAGGGATTTGATTGTTGGGAGGGAGGGAGCAGAACAAATGCGTTCAGGGAGAGAGTTCTAGGCATAGAGGGCAGTACAGGAGAAGGGGCAAAGATGGTTCAGGGAGCAGAAGACTTGGGGTGGGTGAGAGTGGGAACTGAGCCAAAGCAAAGCTCCCGGGAGGGAATGTAGCAGGAAACAAGAGCAGAAGGATAGGGGGGAAACAAGGCCGTGAAGACCCTTGCAGGTAAAGACAGGGAGTTTTTGCTAGATATGAAAAGGAACAGGGAGTCAGTGCAGGGGCAGAGGGAGGGGGCTGATGGATGACCTTGGCAGCAGAGTGTTGAACACCAGTGAGAAGGTTAAGATGTGAGCGGAAGAGGCCAATAAGGAGGCGGTTGCAATAGTCGCGGCAAGAGATGTGGACTAGGGCTTTAGCAGTGAAAGCAGTAACGAAGAGCTGGATTTTAGCAATGTTATGCAGAGAGAAGCCATGGACCTTAGCAACAGATTGCAGAGTAGAAACAAATCCCGCTTTTCCTATTTATAAATCGGATTCAAGTGCAGTAGAAATCTCTTTAAGGAAGATGTGAAATTATCCCAAAGAAGCCTAATTAAAGCAGAGATGACCTGGGTCACAATTATAGTACTAGGCTGAACCCTTTTCAGAGTGTGAACCATTGAAATGGCTCGCCTGATGATGGCCGACCATCATCAGGATGGTCACCCAGTGACCATCCTTATATGGATCTGACTTGACTTGTATCTTGAATACTCAAGTTTTTGAATTTGCCCCTTTTGGGAACCTTGATAGCAACTGTGACATAAGTTCTACTTCACTCCCATGACTGGTTTTGGATTAAATCTCACTCCATAAACACACTGTACATTATATTGAATGGTGACTTACTCTAATCAAACCATGAAAACTTCCTGTGTGGGCATCACTGAGGCAGCCAGAGACTTGAATTTGTGCTTGCAAACTCATTCAGTTCATCCAATTTGAACTTGGTGATGAATATGCCTTTCTGCTTATCAGTTCTGTTGCATTGCCCACATTTTAATAGCCAGCTCTAGGGGTCAGAGACCCTGTCTTTCCTTGCCTTTGATCAGCGCTTTGCCCGCTTTGGACACCATAACAACAATTGATAAAAGATACAGTAGAGTTGGAAAAGGTGAAGAGAAGGGCAACAAAAATTATTACGGGCATGGAATGGCTTTGTACAAGGAAAGGCTTGATAGGTTAGGGCTCTTCAGCTTGGAAAAGAGACAACTGAGAAGGGATATGATAGAAGTTTATAAAATCAAGAGTGGAGTGGAACACGTAACTAGGAGCAATAATTTACCCTTTCTAATACTAAAACTAGGGGACACTCTATGAAGCTAGCTGGCAGTAGATTTAAAACTTACAAAAGCAAGTATTTTTTCATTCAACGTACAATTAGTTTGTGGAACTTGATGCCAGAGGATGTTGTAACGGCCAGTAGCACAGCTAGCTTTAAAAAGGGACTGGATAAGTTCTTGGAGGATAAGGTTCATTAATGGCTATTAGTCATAAAAACATAAGTAGTGCCATATTGAGTCAGACCAATGGTCCATCAAGCCCAGCATCCTGTCTCTGACAGTGACCAATCTCGATCGCATGGGAGAAGTACCAGCAGTCACAACCCATTCCCTGCTGATCGCTCCCTGCTCCCAAGAGTAAGAAGTTCCCATCTCATAATCTATTTGGTTAATAGCTGTTAATTGATCTATTCTCCAAGAACTTATCCAATCCCTTTTTAAACACAGCTATACTACTGGCCCTGTCAACCTACTCTGGCAACAAATTCCATAATTTAACAGTGCATTGAGTGAAAAAATACTTCCTTTTATTTGTTTTAAATCTCCCACCAGTTAGTTTCATGGAGTGTCCCCTAGTTCTAGTGCTACTTGAGAGGGTAAATAAAAGTTCCTTATCTACTTGTTCCACCTCCACGTAAGATTTTATAAACCTCATGTACCTGAGTTCCCGCATCCTCATGAATGTTGCATCCCTGTTCCCCCTTCCCTGTCTCCAGGCGGTGATTAGATGAGACTTCTCACATGTAATCGCTGCTCACGCATTCTTTTAATACTGCAGATTAAATACCTCTACTTTCAAGGTATTTAATCCATTGTATTAAAAGAATGCACGAACAGCGATAATGTGCAAGAAATCTCATCTAATAGCCACCCACGGTACTGCTAAAAGTCATGCAGGCACTTCCTGCTCATCTAAAAGCGGCCTTAGTTTCCTCAAGAGTCTCTCATGAGGGACTTAAATGCCTTCTGAAAATCTGGATACACTATATCAAGTGGCTCACCCTTATTATTATTATTATTATTATTATTTATTAACAAACATTTATATAGCGCCAGCAGTGTACCTGGCACTTTACAAAGTAATAAAACAGACATGGTCCCTGCCCCTACATGCTTATTACTCCCTCAAAAAACTCCAGTAGATTAGTGAGGCACGACTTCCCTTTTATTTAGCATTGTCACTCTTGTAATGTCAACTCTGATTGTATTATGATCACTATTGCCAAGTGGCTCCAGCATTGTTACCCCTTGCACCGGGTCCTGCACTCACTTAGGACAAATCCTAAGTAGATCCTACACAATTTAACTGTGTTGAGTGAAAAAATACTTCCTTTTTATTTGTTTTAAATCTGCCACCAGTTAGTTTAATGGAATGTCCCCTAGTTCTAGTCACGTTGGTCAGGGGACATAACCTCTGACTGTCAGGAGCTGGGAGCGAACAGCAGGGAATGGATCGCTCCATTATGACCTGCTGTCTATTTCTTTGAAGCGGCTAAAAGGTGGCTGCTGTTGGAGACAGGATGCTGGGCTCAATGCAGTACAGTACTTATGTTCTTCATTGACATCTGAGAAAGATGGCCTGCAATGTTACCAATCAGTCCGAAGTCTAACATGCTGCCCCAGTGCGTTGGGGCAGTAGCAGCCAGGAATGATTGCATGGAGGCTGCACTGATACGTGGAAACTCCTGTCCCACTGTTACCACTGTTGTTACCAGTCTTCCCTTTTGGCCCCTTTCTCTCTCCCTTGTGTGGGTACCTCTGTTGTTGGGAGAGGCCCGTTCAGGTAGCTTGGCCCTAGAGCAACCATGCACATCTCTGCTGAGCTGAGACCACCAGGGCATGCGGTCCCTGGTGCCACCCAAGCAGAATCCTGGACAACAGCCAGCTGTAGCCAATTCTCGTTTCCTTAAGGATTCTGGCCGAGACCTGCCATTGCTGCTATAAAAGAAAATGCAAAAAGCCTCCTGTCACCCGCAATAAACTAAGTTTTGACAGGTAAATAGCCCATAAAAGCTTTGTTGATCCTTTCTACTCTGCATGTCTAAACACCAGATCTTCCAGCTTCCAGATTGTTAGTGTCATATCCTTCAGCACTGCAATTACTAACATTTACATTCTGCTTCTCCAGAAAAAAATGCCTGCCAGCTTTCTCCCAGAGACAGGGCTCCTACAAGGTGTTCCCCAGGTGGTAATTGCTGCCTTAACAAAGGAAGGGAAACAGAACTTGCTCAGTTTCAGGGGCTGTATTCCTTTTTAACTTTCCTCCATGGCTTATTCAGGTGTTTGCTTCATTTCCCCAGAGAAATTCTCCCTCTAGAGAGCTGACACTGCCCAGCCAGATGGCCAGCAGAGCCAGGCACATTTCCCCCTTGCTAATGTGTTGTCTTTTTAAAATCAGAAAGCACCCTTCATGAAACCAAAAACTTTCCTAAACAAATTTTAGTAAAGGAAAAACTTCAATTTACCAGAGTCATCAGAATTAGGATTTGGACACAAGAGGGGTAAGATAAAAAGAGAAGGAATTTTCTGCTTCCTTTTCCATGTCTGTCAAGTGGAATTTTGGTTGGGGTGGAGAACAAAACCAAATTAAAATATTTCCATGTTGAAAGCTACAAAATGGGAACTGAGAAGTCACAAAGAGTGAGTCCACCCTGCCCTTTCCCTGGTCATTTCCACCTTTCCAAAGAGAAATGCTCTTCCATTGGAATGGCCATTTGGGACAGGTGCAGACAGGGACGTTCAGTGCAGAAAGCAGAGTCATAATCCTTCTTTTATATCCTGTGTACAGAAATTAGAAAGCAGCGATGAGGAAACCTGCAGAGATTTGGCACTGCAGAAAAACACCAGCCATTCCAATTTATGTCCAAAGTCAGCATCTTTGGAGCCATATAGACTATCATGATACCTACCTGTGGGTCCTCAGATCAGCTCTTTGAGCATCTTATGAATATGCATCCTCACAGCAATTCTGCCCAGGTATGGGAAAGAGGCACAGGCCTTGGTCGTATATTACAATGAAAGGTAAAATATTCCATGGTAAAGAAACCATGATAGGGCACATACCCTGTGGTATCTCCGAACACATGAATGCTCAAGTGTGTTTGGTAGCTCTATGCTGTCAGGACTTAGGTCTTGAACCAGTGGCCCTGGCCTCAGAGCTGCCACCAGACTCTGCAGCACCACAACAGCACTGTGGCTTAGGCCTCATTGCCCTCCTCCGGTCTCCCTGCTGCTTTCTGTAACCATGCCCCCAAGAACTCTGGATTGGCTGCTGTCTGTTTATAAGGCCACCTGGGTCCCAAAGGAAGCTAAGTGAACAATGTGTCTGACTTCCTGTGTCCTGCTGCTTAGTCTTGCCTGTGTTCCTGCCTGCATGTCTGCTCACCTGTTCCTGTGATTGCACCCCAGCCCTTACTCACCTTCACTCTTAGCCCTGTTATCAGTCTGCCCTTCGTGGCTCTGAACTCCTCTCTTACCTCTTGACTACATGACCTGGATTGCCCTTTTGGACTGATAAACTGAGCTATCAGTCCAAATTTGACTCTGCTTGTCCTTTCATGGACTTGATCCTGCAGCCACTTACAGTTGGACCTCATCCTATCAGTACTTAATTCATGGATCGGCAGGACCTGACAAACACACTCCTATCTTCAAAACTGCTACCCCTTACTAGCATCCACATATTACATCATTAAGAAGCACCTTGCCATTGAGTGGCACTAACTGCACCCCCCTCACCCAGCAGCCACACACTGGCAGAGGTATCACAAGTCCCAGCCCATAACCTTAATGACATGGCCACCCCACTCACCAATCAGGGCTTTGTTTTGCTTCCCAGTGCTTGTCTAAGCTCTCTCCAGTGAAGTCATTAGAACCATTCTGGAATTAATTCAGCACCTCTGCTTTGGTCCCAGAGGAAGCTAAGTGTAGAAGTGGATGCAGTTCCATAGATGAGAGTCACTTGGTCAGTACTAGGGATGTGCGAATGCGGTTCAGATGTTCGGAGTTCTGACCGAACTCCATCCGTTCGGACGACCGAACCGAATGACCGAACAGTTTGGTATCATTCGGGTGAGTTTGGATGAGTTCGGGTGGGAAAAACGTGACTGGAAGGCCGAGGGGGGGGGCATCTGAGGAGTAGACTTCCTGGCACATGGGGTGGAGAGGCTTGGAGTAGCAGCCAACCTGCCCAATCACCATCCCTTTTTTACTCAGACCACTGGCTTCGCAGTCTGCGATTGGACATGGGGGACATGGGGCTAGGCTGCACAGAGCCAATGGGGCTTGTGGTAAGGCGGGCGCAGCAAGTAACAAAAGTCATTGCCCTCCCCCCTTCCAACACCTTCTGATCTAGCCATGTCATGTATTCTGTATATAGGCATATATGTTTGACCATCTGTGTT
Organism: Sphenodon punctatus; assembly: GCA_003113815.1. Taxonomy (NCBI): domain Eukaryota; kingdom Metazoa; phylum Chordata; class Lepidosauria; order Sphenodontia; family Sphenodontidae; genus Sphenodon; species Sphenodon punctatus. The sequence goes on from QEPC01008833.1 coordinate 555,345, forward strand.
TCAATATATTGGAAATCAGAATTAGTCTCTCTGTATGATTGACTTCTTAAAAGAGCTGTCCTATAGTGACCTTTCTACTGAACTCTTGACCAGATACTGGAAAATCAGTCTGTTTACTGGAATAGACAATATAGTCAAGTCTGTCTCTTAATGAAATTAACCGTTTCTGTTGACGCTGGGTATTTTCAGACGTTACGAGATCACAGTGAACCACGGTGAATACCCACCTGTGGTCACTGTGCCTCGAACGTCTGTTTGGCGGCCGCCAGATGTTCGCCATGGTCAATCTGCACAAGGGGTCAATTTGAACCATGCTTCCCGGGCTAGCCGGGGGAATGTCCTGGGAAGCGTGGTCAAACGGACCCCCGGCAGGGACCAAAAAAAAGTAACA
>QEPC01008833.1:562130-578320 GCA_003113815.1 Sphenodon punctatus
TAGAAACGAGAAACCCCTTGGAAAATTATGCTGCCTTTTTTTATATAACTGATTTGGAGCAATTAAAGGAAGTGGCAATGTTTCTTTTGCTGGTAGATTGGGAGAGGAGAACAGAATAGGTTTCTCAATCCCTTTTTAAAAGAATACAGAGACCCCATTTTACGTTTGTTAAAGTTTTGTTATTTTAAATTGTATTTAAAAGCGATGTTTGATATTGTATATAACAAATTTGCTGGACAATAAACTGTTTATACATGCAGAAATCAGTTTCAGTGGGTGTCACCCTCTAATGTGGAGGATGTTCTTGGGGCTGTCAGAGCCACCTTTTGCAAACTGGATCCATGCCTGTCCTGGCTGGTTAAGGCCAGCCGGGAGACGTTCTGGCTGTTGTTGGCGTGGGCAGTAAATGTCTCCCTTTGGGAGGACAGAGTGGTGAGCTGCCTCAAGGAGGCTGTGGTGCAGCTTCTGCTCAAGAAACCATCGCTTGACATTGACGCCCTTGCCAGTTATTGGCCTGTCTCTAATCTCCCCTTTTTAGGGAAGATTATTGAACGGGTTGTGGCTTGGCAGTTGCAGAAGCATCTGACTGGCATCAGCTTCCTGGATCTCTTGCAGTCCGGCTTTCATCCAGGTTTTGGTACTGAATATAATAGAATTTATGAAGACTTGTAGCCATCGCTATAGCCTAGTTAAATAAAACAGTTTCATAAAATATAGGTAAAAACAAAATACAGGAATAATTTCAATTCATTTCAAATACAGCAAATACCTCATACCTGACATATTGCCCAAGGGCACATACTCAGGGCCATCTAATTATCTAATTCAGGTAAATACCCACCCAAAATCATGTTTACCTATCAGTTCCATTTATTATTTTCATTTTCCCCTAAGGTAACCTCGCCTTCTTAATGCCAAATGGACAAAGATAGATAGAGCCTGCATCTCCTGAACCGAAGATACCCTAAGCAGATTTTGGTAGCAATCCCCCGATTTGGAATTAGGCCCAACTCCCAAAAGGGGAGCGAGCCAAGTCTCCCTCAGCACCTTGTAGTATGGGCATCTTAATATAAGATGCCCAGCTGTTTCAATTTCACCCATGCTACAAGAACAGTGACGTTGGTCATAAGCAATATGTCGGTACCTACCCTCCACTACGGCTGTCTGTACCATTTCAAACTTTAGCAAGGTATAGCTTCTTCTCAGTTTGGAATTTATTATCATATCTAAATAGGGCTCAAACATCTATACCTCCTTTAACTGAGCCAAACCTGGAGCAACCCTCCATTGGGTCAGAGAGGCCAAATTGTCTTGTTTGGCCTGATCTTGCATTCTTTGGATCATCTCATCTTTGATTCTACTAAGCCTTTTCCCCACAAAATATTCAAACGAGAATCCCATTTCATTGATCAAACTCCCCAAGTATTTAATCCATGGGTATACCCTTGGACCCTCGTAAGATGGCTCCTCCCTAAGGCACTGCACAGCAAGATGCTGTTCCCGCTGCTGTAGCAGCCTAAGCCAATACCGTATCGTAGATTGCTTGACATACACCTCAATAGAATAGACGCCTGTCTCAGCCCTCAGTACTGACCCAGGCGTACTTGGTCCCACCTTTAGAAGTCTCCGCAAGAACAGATTCTGAATCTTATCCAGAGACCTTACATCTGGAAATGGTATTACCTCCAGCCCAAAGGCGGCTGATGATGGAATCTTTGCGGTAAACACCTGCAAAAAGGCAGAGACACGTACCCCCCTAGACATGTTCATAGCCCTAATTAATGCCCATGTGGCTTGGAGGGCCTTAACAGCCCGGTTTTGGAGGTGAAGATTCCAAGTACCCCTGGAAGTAAAAGTAACTCCCAGATAGTTGTAGGATTTCACAATGTCAAACGTCCCCGCTGACACTTTCCACACAGGGGTTCTTGGCTTCCTTTCCAGGACCATAACTTTGGATTTTTGATCATTTATTTTCAGCCCATTTCGCTGGCAGTACCTATACAGTTTTTCTAACGACTGCTTCAATACCACTTCAGTCTGTGCCAAAAGTACCAAGTCATCCGCAAATTGAATTGCGCACACTTGAACATCCCCCACCTTAGGTGGATGAGTATCATCTGCTTTGAGAAGTGGGATCAGATCTGCCACATGCAAGTTGAAGAGGAGTGTCGCAAGGACACATCCCTGGTGCACCCCTCTTCGGATTTGAATCAACTGTTGACTTATAGTATTCCCCATTTTCACCTTGGCCTCATTATCAGAGTATAAATGTCGTATAGCAGCCAGTAGTTTGTCATCGATGCCTAGGGCCATGAGTTTGGCCCATAGCCTTGATCTGGCAATGGTATCAAGTGCTTTTGAAATGTCCACAAAAGCCATGTACAGTTTCCCTTTCCTGACGTTGTGGTATTTAAAGGCTAGGTGCTGTATGATAAAAGAGCAATCAATAGTTGAATGTCCCTTCCTAAACCCAAACTGTTCGGGGGTGGGGGATGAGTGCTTTCTTTTCAACCCATTCCTCTAAATGGACCAGCAACATCCTCGCATACAGCTTCCCAATAGTTGATAGCAAGCTGATCGGCCTGTAGCAAGCAGGATCACGAATGCTACCTTTTTATAGATAGGAACATTCCAACTTAATACCCAGGCTTGTGGTATATTTTGGACCTTACTAACGCGATAGAATAGATTTGAAAGTAAGGAGGCCCACCAGTGGGGAGCTGCCTGTAGCATCTCTGCTGTAATCCTATCCGGGCCCACGGCCTTATTCTGTCTAAGGGCCATTATCTGCTCCATGATCTTACTTTCTGAGAAATCAGCCCGAGTCCAGGTTGGAGAGTCTTTTACTTGTTGGTTGATCTCCATATCTGCAATCCCTATTTGCCGATCTGAATAGAGATCCTCAAAAAAGGCTCTCCAAGATGCATAAGGAACTACCTGGATATAAGGTTTCCTCTGGGGCTTAATAATCCTATTTAAGGCGGACCAAAAGCCACTAGTGTTCCTGATGGCCAAGTCGACTGTCATTCTTGCCCAAACTTGTGTATAGAAGGTACTTTTTTTTTTTATCTCCCAGCAATTTCTTGTACTGGGATCTAAGCATCACATATTCTTCCCACAGCCCCTGGGTTTGATCCGTGACCCATTGCCTTTTGGCGATTACGAGATTCTTTTTCATGGCCTGACATCCTTGATCAAACCAGTGGCTAGTAGTGGTAATATGGGTGCTCCTCCTCCTGGTCTTGGTTGGTAGTTTATCCACTATGGCAGCCAACACGCTATCATAGGCCCTAAGAGCTTCCTCAATCTCAGGAGCTTCTGAATTAGCTCTACATAATCTGCAATAACAGGTTGGCCTCTTAATTCCTGAAACTCTTGCAACAGGGATACCAGGGATGTTATTTTTAGTTTTGTAAGAGGAACCCCCAAATCTTCTGAGTCCCCTCGCATCTGAGCTAAATTCCCCAGTGGAAAAAAGGTACTGAGCACCAAGTGATCAATTTCTGGTCTCAATACTAAGTAAACACTATAAATTTGTCCTGATGCTCAGTCCCTACCATGATCAAATCTACTTTGCTTTGTCCCTGTGGTCCAATAAAGGTAAAACCCCCTACTGGGTCTTCTATTTGGAGCTGGTTGGGCACTGCCAGTTCTAGTTTGTCCATAATCCCTTCTAGCCTGTCTTTAGCTCGGCCAGCCTTAGTGGTTGTACCTAAATCCTCCCTCTGATCTTTCCGGGACCTATACTTCCCAGCCAAATGGACATTGAAGTCACCTAAAACAATGATCATCCCAGACAGGAAGCGATCTTCCATCTCCAAAACCACTTCCTTGAATGCCTCCCAAATACCATCACTGTAATAATCTGAGGGCACCGGCGGTATATACATTGATTATAATCCATATAGGATCTCTTGGTGAGCCCAATTCAATTAAACCAACTTGGATCTCTGATCTGAGAGAATCCAGGGTTTGCACAAGGAAGGGGCTGGTATTAGATGTAGCAATTGCCAAACCTCCTGAGACCCGGCCTTTGATTCATTGTTTCTGGCCCCCATTGCACAGCATTTGAAATCCCTCTAAGACCAAAAATTCTTGGGGCTTCAGCCACGTTTCCTGAAAACAGATAATATCATACCCTCTAAGAAATTCTAACCATTCCTTGTCATTACTCTGTGCTTTAAGGCCGTTAATGTTCCAGGCCAGTTGCACTCCTTTCCTGTTCACTTCCCTCCTTCCACCCTGATCTAGTTGACCCTCAGTTCCCTGCTGCTGTATTGAGCCGGACTCACTCTCCTGATGTCATACAGGACCCCCATCCTGCTCTTTCTGAAGCTCAACAGGAATCATCACTGCCACATTGCTTAAGGGATCATTGCTTACATGTCCCATATTCCCTTCCTTTAACTGTCCTGTCTGATTATCTTGAATATGTTGTAGACCTTTCAAAATGCCAGTATTAGGGGTTGGTGATCCCTTTTCATTTTCATCCAAAAATCGAGTTGCCGTTAAAGTCTCAACATCGTACACCGGCTTGTATTCTAAACTACTAGGTACTGCTGTGTAGGTTATATCCTTGGCCTGGGCAAGGTTCCTAAAATGATCTAGCCTAGAGGAGAAAATATCCTGATCCACGATGGATAGTTTTTTATACATATCCAATACATAGATTGAGTCTTCCACTGATGTCTTCTCCAGCAAATATGCTCCCACCTTGGTAGCTAGCTTAGTATTACAGTTCCCTAGAGAAGGCAGCTGACTCTGCATCTCCTCCCGAAGGCCCCCATAGTCTGGCTGATAGCCATTAATAGGTGATACAATCTGCCCATTCTTGTTTCCTCTCTGAAAACCCACATTTTGAGCTGGGTGGCTAGCAACTTTCTCCTGCATGGTCTTCTCTTGCACCTCTAGGGCTTGGGTCAATACATTTAGATCCAGGTCTAATAGATTACCCGTTTCCTTGGGGTTTGTCCCATAAGGAAAATTAGTTTCCATGGGTACCCCTTGGTTTTTATTACCATCTTCGGGGGTCAAATCCCTTTGGCCCACTGGTACCAAATTGGGAGATGAGTGCAGCTGAGACTGTCCCTGCTGTTCAGCCTCCTTCTCAGGGATTCCCTGGTTGCATAGAAAAACTCTATCAATGGAAATACCTCTACTTTTGAGGTACTTTCTTGCCTTAAATAGCCTCTTAACCCAGGACTCACATCTACAAAAATAACCCTAAAACGATATAGTCAGTTATGTTGATACAGTCTTATAATTTTAACAATATATTGAGAGGTGGCAGGCACTCCCATAAAAAAAAGTAAATTGCTGGTAACCCGCTCCTGTGTGTCCCAGAGGTGATGAGTGCCATCCGCATCTGGACCAACTTTTAAATAAATCTCATTGACTAGTATTAAAGGCGGGTTATATCCCCTCCCTGGCACGGAGGACCTAAACGATCTCCTATGTAGCTGGGTGCTTCTAGGGAATTCCTTTTTACCCGCAGCCCCCAGGCCCTCCAAGCGGGACCCCAGTTCTTCTAATCTATCTACGATCTCACGCAACTGATGCGTCACTTTCCCCATGGACTTGTCCAAATCAGTTATGCTAGCAAAAAGGGCATCCACAGTCCTAGCAATCAGTCATTTGGCACCATAAATAGTCTTTACAAACACTGTCATCCAGTAAATCCCCCCCACTTCTTAAAGGGGGAGGCATCGAAGTGGGGTCTCCAAGCAATGATCTTTCCTCCGGCTGAGAGGCATGCAAAATGATTTTGGAAAGGCTGCAGAGTACATGCATCTCCCACATCCTTACTCTTAGCAATCTTGGCAGGCAATATCTCCTGTGGCGACAGCGAGGCTACTTCACGGCACCTCTTCCTCTCCATCTCCGCCCCGGGGCAAGCTTACCACCAAGAAAACAGACAGAATGTCTTGGCCCCTCGGCCAGCACCTAAGACCGCACACACTAGGGCAAGGGGGGCAGCGGCTTGATCCCAGGGTTAGCCCCACGCCCACTCTCCTCCCCGCTCACCACACTGTTGTAGGCGCTTGCGCTGGTTATACAGTCTCTGGGTGATTGAGTTCAGGTGCGCTCTCTGGCTTTTTCCCACTCCAACAGGCAGCCCCTAGTGATTGCCACTGCTGCCAGCCCCCAGTAAGGGTTCAATTCAAGGTACTGCTGCACAAATGCAGCAGCAAGGGGGGCAGCGGCTCGATCCCAGGGTTAGCCCCACGCCCGCTCTCCTCCCTGCTCACCGGTTTTGGGACTGAGACAGCACTTGTGGCTTTGGTCAATGACTTCCGCAGAGAATTGGATGTGATTCTATTAGATCAGTCGGCTACTTTTGATACCGTTGACCACGAGATGTTGGTGACTCGCCAGCGGGACCAGGCTGGGGTGGGCAGAATTGTCTTTGACTGGTTCTGCTCATTTCTGACCAGAAAAACTCAGCGGATGGTGCTCGGAGATTGTTCTTTATCCCCTCAGCACCTTTCATGTGGAGTCCCGCAAGTTCTATCTTGTCCCCTCTCCTGTTCAACATGTACATGTAGCCGCTGGACGAGGTCGTGAGAAGATTTGATGTTCGGTGTCATCAATCTACTGATGACACCCAGTTCTACCTCTTGTTTTCATCTGACCCAGACCCCACAGTCTCGGTGCTTACCTGATGCTTGGAGGCTGTGGGGGACTGGATGAAGACGAGCCAACTGAAGCTGAATCCTGACAAGTCAGAGGTGATTCTAGTGAGTAAGGCGATGGGTGTGATGTCTCCTTTTATTTATGGGGTTTGTCCCCATTGGTTCCCCAGGTTCGCAGTCTGGGAGTGCTCCTCAATACTCAGCTCTGCCTGGATGTCCAGGAGGATGCTGTGGTTAGGAGCACATTCCGCCAACTACATCTGGTGCGGTGGCTTTGGCCATATATCTCAGACTCTGACCTGGCTACTATCATCCATGTTTTCGTTGCCTCAGGATTGGACTATTGTAACGTGCTCTACATGGGGCTACCCATGGTGACGTTCCAGAAGCTGCAGCTGGTGCAGAATGTGGCGGCCCAGCTCCTTATGGGGACTGGTCGCCGTGAGCACATTACACTGGTGCTCTGTTTGCTGCACTGGCTGACTATAGTTTTCCAGGCCAGATTCAAGGTGTTGGTTTTTTATTTATTTATTATAAAATATTTGTATGCTGCCCCCTCCTGCTAAAAGCATCTCGGGGCATCTAACAACAGATTAAAACAGATTAAAATAAACAAGAACAATACAATTAAAACCCCACAATAAAAACCAGTTACCCCCTCCCCAACCCATCCAACCCATCTCCCTTGGGAAAGGCATGGCAGAACAGCCAGGTCTTACATTGTATACGAAAAGAGGGGAGGTTTGTGGTCAAGCAGACCTCCGGCGGGAGGGAGTTCCACAGCCGTGGCATGGCCACAAAGAACAGCATGCACAAGGTTGATACCCGAAAAACCTGGGGGACCTTGAGGAGGGCATCCCCAGCCAACCGCAGGGGCCGATCCAGGATCTGGAGGGTGAGGTGATCCCACAGGTAGGTGGGGCCCAGGCTGTTTAGGGCTTTAAAGGTCAACACCAACACCTTGAATTGGGCCCAGAAGACTATCGGCAGCCAGTGCAGAGAGCAAAGCACCGGTGTAATGTGCTCGCATTGGCCCATCACCGTTAGGAGACAAGCCGCTGTGTTCTCCACCAGCTGCAGTCTCCGAACCAGCACCAAGGGTAGCCCCACATAGAGTGCATTACAGTAGTCCAGTCTCGAGGTAATAAAAGCATGGACGATCATGGCCAGATCAGAGTCTGAGACATATGGCTGAAGCCAACATACCAGATGTAACTGGCAAAATGCCCCCTTCGCCACAGCCACCACTTGGACATCCAGGCAGAGCTGCGGGTCCAGGAGCACCCCCAACTCAGAAACTGAGATACCAGGGCAGGATGGACCCCATCAATGATGGGGGCCACCACTCCCCTGGCCTTCCCCACCACCATCACTGCTGTCTTGTCAGGATTTAATTTCAGGTGGCTCGCCCTCATCCAATTCCCCCACAGCCTCCAAACACCAGGTAAGCACCGAGACTGCCGGGCCTGAGTCAGATAAAAAGGAGAGATAGAGCTGGGTGTCATCAGCATATTGATGACACCATATGCTAAACTCCCTAATAACCTCCTCCAAAGGCTGTATATACACATTGAACAACAGCGGGGACAAGATAGAACCCTGTGGGACCCCACATATGAGACCCCGGGGAGAAGATGAAAAATTACCCAGGACCACCCAGAACCACATGCTGGGTTCTCCCATCCAGGAAAGAGTGGAACCATTCAAGAACGGTCCCATCAATCTCTGACCAGTCCCTCAGCCGAGTCACCAACAGCTCATGATCAATGGTATCAAATGCAGCCGAAAGATCTAACAGGATCAACAGGGTCAAACGACCCTGATCCAACTCACAGGAGAGATCATCTACCAAGGCCACAAGCGCAGTCTCTGTGCCATAACCTGGACGAAAGCCAGACTGTGAGAGATCGAAAAAATTAATCCAGTCCAGATACTCCTGCAGCTACCGAGCCACCATCCGTTCAATAACCGTCGCAAAAAGGGAAGGTTAGAGACCGGCTGATAGCTGGCCAGGACGCCAATGTCCAATGATGGCTTCTTGAGCAGGGACCACACCACAGCCTCCTTGAGACAGTCCAACAGTTTTGACCTATAAAGCCCTAAATGGCTTGAGCCCCGTCTACCTGTGGGATTGCCTCATTCCCCGGGCACTTGAGCAGCCCTTATGGTGGGCGGGGGCACCTTCTTGGAGGTCCCACGGGTTGCGGGGGGGAGTTTCTTTGGTTCTGCCTTAGTGTTTTATAATGTTTTTATATGTTTTAATTATTGAATTGATTTTATTGGGGGGTTTTTTGTGAGCCACTCCGAGTTGCCATTGTGCGCAAGAGGAAGCGGATTAGAAATATAGCAAAATAAATACATAAATTTACTCATCGAGTTTAGCAGGGCGATCCTCTGTAAATTCTGAAGAAAACAGAGAACTGAATTTCAGCCCTAGTAATTACTAGTACCCTAATAATGGGCTTCACTCATCGAGCTAAGCAGGGCGATCCTCGGTAAATTCCAAATACAACTGTGGACCGAGTTTCAGCCCTAGGCCATCTGGGTAAACTTAGGGTGTTTTCTAATGCAACAGTGGCCTGCTTTAACACACTTTGACCCTGTTTAACCTGGGGGCCACTATCACATTACGTCCCGGCCGCTAGATGGTGGCAGCAAGTGCCAGCTGTGACTCGGTGAAGTCTCTGAGTCATAGTCCACACTAGCTGCCACCAAGGTCAGGATCCCACTGCCCAACCAGGAGTAAAGCGAGCTTTCACATTTGAAAGCCCTCTTTACTCACCGCAATCTGTAGTGGCCAAGGAGCCGGGCACCATAGCAGTTGTCATTGGCTGCCATGGCTGCCCATCTCAGAGGGGAGCGGATCGTTGGGTGCAGCGTGGAGATGGGGCGGACACATTTCCACCCAGCTCTTTGCCCTCCCCAGCGATCAGGTCCCCATCAGGGTTCGTTTGGGGGCCTGGACAGATCCTGGCCACGGTGCCGGTCCCACTCCAAACCTTGTGCTGAGTCTGTGACAGCACTTCAGCGCCATCCCATTAGAAAATATCCATAGGTTGAGGCTGAGCTACCAATCAGCTCAGGCTGATTGTTAATAATTTGCTTAATTAAATCCATGAGCTGCTAAAAAGGTAGCTCATTTAAAAGTGGACTCAATAATGTGTACGAAAGAGTATTTGACTTTTAATAATAAATAATAATTTTCCATAGCACTCGGGGTGCTGAACAACCATAAAAATACAATTAAAATACAACATTAAAACCATATACCATTTAAAGAAACCTCAACCAACCAAAACAGAACAAGAGGGGGGGAAAAACCAGCAGTGTCAGTCTTGAAACCACCTCTCAAACAGAAGAAGCTTGAAGTACTTTTTAAATGGTACGAAGAGAAGGACAGAGATGGCTGTCAGGAGGGAGCAAATGCCACATTGTGGGACCCACCACAGCCAATGCTGGGGCTTTAGAACTGGAGGGAACACCAAAATGCTGTAATTTCAGCTTGCATCCCATTTTTTAAAAAAATGTTCTCTTTGTAAAAATTGGGCAAGGACTCATATTCCTTAGTTGGGGTTCATCAGCCCTGCTGTAATAAATCCAAGCAACATCAATAATAACTGTAATAATGGATTTGCTCTAAGACTTTATTTTGAACTTCTTAAATAACAATGGCCATTTTTAAACAGACCACGGTGGGTGCGGGAGATGGGGGTGTGGCCGTGGTGGGTGGAGGTGGGTGCGTGCCCATTCTCACGGGTGCACACCCACCTCCATCCATGGAGCATCGAGCATTGGAGCCCATTGTTCCATGCGTGGGTGATGGGTGTAGATGGGTGGAGGTGGGTGTAGCGCAGGAGCGTGCACGCACCCCCCAACCATCCCCCGCGGCTTTCGCACGGGTACCTCCACCCATTTCCATGCAGCAAAACTGTGTGGTGATGATGAGGGTGTCTTGTGTGAAAAGGGCCAAAGAAAATGAATTTATGATTATTGATGAGATTGTTTATGGTATGTAGCATCTGGAAGCCTGAGTAATGGGCCACGGTTCTGTACACACACGGAACAAAAAGTCAGTTCCTGCTCGACAGAGCTTACAATCTAAATATGGGAGAGCAGACAACACATAGATATTAGGGGTGTGCAGAAGGCACACTATTAGTTTTTGTTTACAACCCCTCCTCCCTTTGTTTTTGTGGGTTTTTGTAAATGATCCTACCATTTTCGGGGGGGTTTTCATTTAATTTTATTAAAATAATAATAATGATATCACTGCGCATGCACAAATGGCCGCTGGGGCCATACGTCATATGTGTGGCCCTTTTTGAGTGCTGATGCTGCCAGCATCATTTTGGGAAAGGGTGCTCCTGTGCAGAATTGTCAAATGGCCATTTGTGCATGCATGGTGTTATTAAAAAAATTTCTAAATTAAAAATAAATTTAAAAATTTAAAATCATTGCGGATGTGCACAATGGCCACGGGACTATTCTGCACATGCACGCCCTTTTCCAAAATGGCACCGACAACATCAGCGCCATATGGGAAAAGGGCCACGCACGCGTAGAATAGCCTGGCAGCCATTTTTTGCATGTCCAGTGATTTTTAAAAGTTATTATTTTAAATAAATTAAATGAAAAAACAAAAAACAGATGACAGCAAATGACAATTGTTTGTTTATTCATCTGTTTTCACAAGTCATGTAAAATGATATGAATTGCACACCCCTAAAATATATATGCAGTAGAGACAGAGGCCCTTTTCACACACACCCTCTAACACTGTGTTACATTTTATTATACATGTTGCAGGTGTGCTCTATGGGTGCCCTGAAACATGTATAATAAAATGTCTACGTGAAAAAGGCCAAAGCTGGACCAACTCCAGTTGGTGGAAGTATACAAGCTTTTGGACATCACAGGGTCCTTCATCAGGCAGGTCTTGGGTTACAAAACGAAGAAACAAAACCAAAGCAGAGGTGTGTATACAGAGGTGCCGGATGTGTCCATTGATCTCTGAGGGAGGGGAGAGGAGAACGAAGTGGGGAGCAGATGGCAATACAAAAGGGGAAATACACCAATGAGTAGGTATTGATAGTAAATAACTAGAAGTACCTGTAACTGTAGACATTATAGTTAAATAATGTAGATAAACAAATGGCTGTAATGTCTGAAGAAGCAGAGCAAAACAGAGGAATAAAGGATGGGTTAGGATATAGGGCAGGTGTCCACTGATATTGGAGGGAGGGCAGGGAGAGGAGAGAATGAGATAGGGAGAGGAATGCAAATCAAAAGGAGAAATACAACAAAGAGAAGCTATTAATAGTAAAAGGCGTAAGGTGATCTGTAACTGAGACAGAGATAGGATGAACAAATTACTGAATGGCAGAGAAACCTATGTACAAAATAGAGTGAATAGTACTTAAAGGTGGAAGAGGAGTGGGGTGTGGCAGAAGTAGCAATTCAAAAGGGGAAATACAACAAAATAAATATTAAGTTACTGTAATTGGACAGTGATATGATTTACAAATTTCTGTAGTGGCTTTTGAAGCATATGTCCAAATTTAGTCCATTATTTTTAGTATCTAGTAGAGCTATTAATTTTTGTTTCCAAGCTCGCCTTTTAAAGGCATTTCACAGGTTACCTTTTAAAACTGGGACAGAGAGGTCCTCAATAGAGTGGTCACTTAGGGAGAAATGAATGTGAACAGTAGAATCTGTGTTCTTATTCATGATCTTGTTTCTGTGTGAGTTCATGTGTTTGTGCCTAGGTCTCATCAGTGCAACAGCAGCTGTGCAGTGGCCTGTGCACCTGTCTGAGAGCACCTCTGCCTCATCAGCTCTGGCAGCGCACCAGGAGTCCAGGACCGCATTGCTATGCTTTTCTTACGGCAAGTCCATAGTTCTTAGGAGCCTGATGATGTGACACATGATTTTATCTGCAAACTCATGACTCCATGAATGTCTCCGTGTCTCCTCCCCATCCCACTCTTTGCCCCCCCGCATCCGTTGTCTCTCTTAGATTGTAAGCCCCTTGGGACAGAGACTCTTGTCTATTTTTAACTATTGCAAAGCACCAGGTGAACTGCTTGCACTATATAAATGCTTAATAATAGTAATTTCTTAAATATTTAGGGTTGACACCTCTTACTGGGAGGGTGATTGTTAATGACTCTCATTGACTGCTACAAACAGAGCCATATTTATGCAACAAAGCAATTTTGAAGCCTCTCATTTGAAAGTCCATTGTATGAGAAATGTATGTACTGCATAGGAGTGTTAATTTACATACACTCATTAAAATTAACATGTGCACATTTTATACAAATTATGTCCCTCATTGTCCCTCTTTCTGAGTGTTGCTGTCCCTCTCCTCAGAGTCCAGGGCTTGAGAGATATGGAGGAGAGCCTCAGGCCTTGGGGACAAATGCAACCCATGACTAGTTTTTGTTTGACTCCTTTCCCCCAATAAGTTTATTCCCCCCCACAAGCTGCAGGCCAATCATGTTGCCTTGCCTACGTTTGTGATACCGCAAGCTTGACAGAAAGAATCATCATCATTTTATTATTATGCGTAGCCAATGGCCATTGCATACTCACAAACCTAGAACAACTATAATTCAGACATCAAATAAAATATTCAAAACAATATACATGATACATTATATACATGATACAATAATCTCAAGTCATATTCCTGATGAGCATAGGCATTGTTTGCATAAACTTGACAAAAATTTTCCCCAAAGCATTTGAGACGGTATCTCTCAATATACAAGATCTAGTTAGCAGACAGGGGGTACCTTCATCAAAAGTATCCAGCAGTACAATCCCACATTCGGCCCCCATACACACATTAAAATTCCCTACCACTAAAAATCCTACCTCAGGAAACTTATTTATCAGGGATAAAACCAATCTTTCTAAAATCACCCCAAATCCTCTTTATAGTAGAAGGAGGGGGTATATGCACACTAATCAAAATTAAGGTATAATTCTTATCCAAAATAATTTCAAAGCTGAAAAACCAAGAAGGATGGAACTCAACCAATTCCACTATAGCCTTTAGAGATTTAGCCACTAACAAGACCAGACCACCACTAGATCGTCCTCTCAATAAAGAGCTAGCAGCAGGGTTAATATAAATCTAAAATTTCTCTAGGGTTGGACATTTATTTCATTAACCAGGTTTCCAGGAGAAGTAATATGTCATAAAGACTAACAAATTCCAAGAAGCCCAGATCCAGTAATTTATTAGACCACCCCACAATGTTCCACGAGATAATAGACAGTGTAGCCTTAGCACTCTGGGGGTGTCATGAGGAGATGGCCAGCAGTTCATCACACACAGGAGGGGACTTGGTCTCTGACCCCTAAAACTTACTACCAGAGGGCTCCAGGAAGGAAGTAGCCAAGTTCAGTACTGCCTTAGAATCCTTATTTCCCTTCAGTGCTACCTCTGAGACCTTTTCTTCCACCTGTAGAACAATCTCTAACTACTGGTCGCCTATCCAAAATGGGGAACTGAGAAATTCCCAAGGATGTTAGCAGACTACCTCAATCAATCAATTCTTTATTTGTTCCCAGCAATTTGCTTTAACAAAAAACTCCAGTCCATAAAAAGTTAAAAGAAACACAGAAGTGAAAATAAAATATAGGCTAAAAGGAATTAAACTCTCAATAATAATAAGAACCACAATTGTAGTGAATTAATAGGCTGATTGAAGCATTGTGTATAATAGAACCAAGAGAATATTGTACACATCTGTAATTACTGAAAGGATGCTATGAATTTCCTATATGCTTTATTTGCTTGCTATATGCTTTATGGTAACCTTTAGTCTAGATACAGTGAAGATGCATATTATGAGGGAGATGGGCTGGCAAGAGGAGAGAGAGAAATATGCTGACAGGGATATATCTTGTTATTTAGTAAGAACAGAACTGGCAAGAATTGTTCATACCTAGAACAAGGTTGCAGATAAGGACCAAGCAATGCAATGAGAGAAGATGGCCTAAGTCAGACAGCGAGACGCCTTAGAGAAAGGGGCATGGACAACCCATGACCAAAGCTCAGGCCTCCCATCTGGAGGGAGGGGTAGGCAGGATCTAACTGGTCAGGACATCCCATAATAACAATGACTAACCAGAAAGTACCCCAAATCTGAACAGCCAATGGGAGAGCTTTCCAGGCTTAGCACTGACAGCCCCGCACTCTGGATAATCATAAAACAGTCACTGGATTAAAAGGCCAGCCCTAGACAGGAAAGATGACTTACACGGTACCCTCTGCCAGTTACCCAGGTAACTGCCGGTTGATCAGTGTTTGGCCCTTTCCAATGCTCTCAAAGGCTGTGAAAAGCCAAGACCTCAGCACAGCTAGGTTCTTAGATAGACCTCGATGGGGCCCCCGCCCTGCCTCTCCTCTCGAGACCAGACCCGAGACCTCTGACACGTAAGAACACATATGTATGTATTTGTGTGTGTGTGCTTGCTGTTAGAGTAGGTGAAGGCTATTGCTAGATGTAAGTGTATTGGTGTTATATTCCCAGTTCTTTTTATAATAAATATCTGTCTATTTAAGGGGCTTATGATCTGTTTCATAGTGCTTCTGTCCAGATCCCGGAATTGGGAACTGCCCACTGGGGGCTTAAGTCCTGCTCCTAGTGGGAAAGATAGAGAACTTTTCCAATTCGTTACACAATGATCTGGACAAACTTAATAAAAGTAAAATAAACCACCTGAAGGAAGCCGGCAAAGTCGGCAAAGCCTGGAATACACTGACTAATAAGGCGGTTTCCCCATCAAATCAGGTAATCCATGTCAGGATACAGGTTATACACCTAATAGCACAGTAATTAGGTGTTTCACCTGCCTGAGGGTTCCCTCCAGAGGCCTGGATTGGAGGGGCTTTGCTGCCACTCACCCTGATTGCTTCCCCTCCCCCCCCTGCTGCAGTTATAATTGCGTGGACTGGGGTTTGCAAGGGCTGTGTTTCACCTGCCTGAGGGTTCCCTCCAGAGGCCTGGATTGGAGGGAGTTTGCTGCCACTCACCCTGATTGCTTCCCCTCCCCCCCTGCTGCAGGTATAATTGCGAGGGCAGGACACTTTGGGTGCCAACCCTTGGGTGCCTTCTGAAGGGTGACAACTAGGGGTGCTGTCCTTGAGAGCCCGGGAGACCCAAGCTGACTACGGGGCAAAATAGCGTGGGAGCACGCAGCGGGATTTGAAGTGTTCTATTCACCTGTGAAGCAGCAGAACCTGACACGTCCATCAGTGGACCCGGGGGGGTGTTGGGAGCAGATACGCTCCTTGTAGCAGTGCCGGCGGCACGTGCCCTTGAGAGCCCCGGGGCTGGGGGCCCGTTTCTCACTTCAGGTCCAGGGGCTGCCTGCTGACTGGTGTTCTGCTGGGGTAAGCTCCCCCCCAGTCCCTTGGGACCCTGCAGCATAGACCTACGATAAGATCCAGCCGGCCGTGCCAGCATCAGCTGCGACCTGCAGCGGGAACTTTAAAAGCTGTCCCACTCACGGCGGCGCCGGAGGTCTGAGCCTGCGGGAACG
>QEPC01008833.1:584908-605349 GCA_003113815.1 Sphenodon punctatus
GGAGGTTTTTGGTTTTTTTCATTGATTTCAATGGGGACAGTTCCCCATTGAAATCAATGGAAAAGATCCGGTACCCGTAAACCGGTATTAATCCGGTAAACCGGTTTTTTTAAATCTGGGAACCGGTAAAACCGGTACCCGGTATTTGCCCTAATGTCCCACCCCTACTGTCGGTATCACCTTAAAAAAAGATTCTGGAGTAGGTGGTGGACAAGAATCAAGCAAAGCAGAAATGGGAGGCGGTGGCAAGTTCGAGGCAATCCCACCCATTACAACAGAGAAGTTGTCTGTTTGAACAGCTATGTCACATCCTGGAGGGGGTGTAGTGACAGGGGCCTGGGAGGTGGAGTTAAACTGGTTAAATTCCATCCACAACCCACCAACCAGAACCTTCATTGGGAAGAGGAGGTCGTAAGAATGGTCCAGTTTTTCCTCCAGTTCTTTAAACCTTGTATCCATGTCTATCTCCTGCCTATTTGTATAGTCATCAAACCTTTTGATTAAGGATAAAAATTGGACATAGAGATCAGCAAGACTGATAGGCGGATCTGAATTGGCAGCCAACTGCGATGCCATGGGGGGCTGTCTACCTATGGAGGGTGCAGGGTTTACAGCTGGCTCTTCTACAGTCCCTCGCAGTAAAGAGGGAGAAAAAAACTGCATCAACTTGGATTGAGTAGAGACAGGACCCCCCAAAGGTCCCCAGCCCTTCTCTCAGCTGCCAAACTGATATGGGAGTGGGCCAGACTGGATCTAAGCTCCATAGTCCCTGACCAGGTTACCAGCAAGATATCTTACCCAAATACTAGTGTCTCAAAGTGACACGTACAAACATATACAAAGCGAGTCCACCCAGCAGGGGTAAGACAAGAGATCACAGCAGCAGGGGATCAAAAGCAAGACCCTTGCATGACCTGCACCTGCGGGTGCGAGGAAGAACCCCCTGCACTTGCAGGCCTCAGGCAAGCCTGAATAGGTCTGCAAGCAGAGGTAGAGGGTGAATCAGCTGCCTCTTGCTCACAGCTGCACCAAATGTCAGTGCTAATTGGGCAATGTCCACAAGGTCCAGGGCACAGAGCTCAAGGGCACCCCATAGCTCTCAGAAAGCAGGGGGTGATTCCAGACAATGGTTCTGACAAGCCCCAGCCAGCTCAGGGTCCAGTCTCCCAAGCTGCTTGTAGGAGGGGTGGGGTATAAATATATTAAATAAAATAAATGCTATTCCTCCTGCCAAAGAGGGTGCTGGCCGCTATGCAGATATCCCATAAACAAGTGTTGCAAAGATCCTCAGACCAACATGTCTATCTTGCCGGTTATGTAGGTCGTCTCATCACGGAAGACCTGGAATATCTGCTCTAAGGCTGCCCCACTCTTCACTGCTCCTTCTGATGACCAGTGGTGAAGATCTGCCGACCAAAGGAGGGGTGCCAACGTGTCCCCACCAATGGGCGACACCCTTTGGTGTCGCCCTTTGGCTGGTGCCCAAAGGGCACCTGGCCCTTGTTATATACCTGAGTGGGAGGGAGGGAACCCCAGTGAGTGGCTGGCAGGCAGTCACAGCAAGACAGACAGGCAGCCCCTCCAATCCCCGCCACTTCCATGCTCCAAGCCCTCCACAAGCACTTCCAAAGGGCACCTGGCCCTGGTTATATACCTGAGTGAGTGGGAGGGAACCCCAGTGAGTGGCAGACAGTCACAGCAAGACAGACAGGCAGCCCCTCCAATCCCCGCCGCTTCCACGCTCCAAGCCCTTCACAAGCCTAGAAGACTACCTTCTAAGGATGCCTCTATTTCTTCTGGCAAGGGAACACTCTCTCCCAGCTGACAATCCTCGAGACATCTTACTTTATCCCAATTACAGCCAGTTAATATCAGGGATGCTCAAGCTAAACACTTTGCTGGGATCTTTCTCACCATCCACAGAGATAAAACTTCCTCCTGACACCCTTTTAGGGGAAGTTAAGCCAGCCTCACATTCAATAAGAGAATTACTGCCTTGTAATTCAACCATTTTCTTACATAAAAACTGAAATCTAACCAAGGTAGGACTGCTGGCCCTCATAAGAAGATTGAATAAAGGAGGACAATAAGCTCTCTTTATATAAACCCAGAGTAATTGGGTCCTTATCAACAGGGCCACTCAATGTAGCAGCTAATTGTTCCACATACCCTTGGACAGAGAGGAACTCTTTAACAGGGCAACTCATTGAACCCTGGGCCTCACTCTCCATATTACTGGTGGCAGTTTCCATACCTTCCTCCAAAAGGAGAAGTCCACTATAATCCCCGGACCCCACTGTAGGCTGAACAAATTCAGCATCCTTTATTAGGATACTAGACACCTTCAAAGGGTATTCAATCATACCTCTATCAGGAGTTGTAGATCCAACGCACGTACCCCAAGAGTCTCCTACGATCCTCACCAGGATTGACCGGTCTAATCTCAGTCCCTCCCTGCCCCTCAGCCTTAGTCTCAACAGAACAGCCCTCCCTTCCATGTAAAGGTTTTCTGCAGCTCTGAGAAGATCGTAGAGGGTCCTCAAAAGATATTAACCCTGCATAGATAGAGAAAACCTTTGTCGGATAGACACCTTTATTTCTGAGGAGACCACTCACCTGTAGAATTTGGCTTGCCACCTGCAGATTATTAAATATTATCACACATTTATGAAGGTGTACCATCTGCCGTATTGGTCTAATATTTCTTACTACCCAGGGAGATAATTTAAGATGTGTCAAAACCCGTAGATGGTGAACAATTAAAGTTGGGGTATCCCAATGTGGTATCACTCCATCGGGGGAAGGAAAAACAGTAAGAGCCACTGCATTATTAGCAGATCCCAGTTTTGGAGTATTCAGCTTACTTTTATCGGCCAATTGATGTAATCCACTATTTGCATCTAAGGCCCTCAGATTCATGTCTACCTGCATTTATCGGACCCTTAACCTTTGAATGGGCAATAAGTTTATCCTGTTCTTCTACAATATCTATAAGGATTCTGAGCTGAGCAAAAATATGATTCAATGTTTTAGAAATTAATAAAGTTTGCTCAGCCAACATATCCCAAGAGAATCTACCTTTGGGGGTCCCCATTGTGTATCCATGCAGGGGGACAAGGAACATCCCCATACCACCTGTCCTTAACCCCAGACTCAGTGCCACCTGGACCCCGGCCTAAAAATTCTCTGTCTGTATCCTCAGCTAGAAGCAGAGATTGTGTGGAGGTTGGCATACACTCTATGTCAGGATCCAGCAGTGCAAAAGAATGAAGTAATGGGATAGCCTTCCCTTCAGACATTCCCTTACCAGTTCTAATTTCATCTAATTGCCTTCCTTTAATTGGGAGTGGGCTAAAATCTCCTTCCATATATGGTCTTTTAAATTTAGACAGCATACTAGACCCTGACTAAACACTAGGACCTATACCCAAAATAAAATAAATGTATCTAGTCCTTTGGCTAGTCTACAGCTGAAATAAATCAATTTTTCCTGACCAATCTTGGCTCTGAGTTAATCTGGGGGTCCAAGCCTCACCAATCACAGGCTTAAGAGAATTTCTCAGAACTGATACCCAAAATACAGAAGTAGAACGGCTACTAAAGCCCTAAAAATAAAACATACATAAAACAAAGAACAAAGTCTAGACCACAAATAATTACAATACTTGTGCCAGGGCTGGGATTCTCAAATCAGTCCTACACAATATGAATAAAACCTGAATCATACGTCAATGTGTTATATTAGTCCAAATCCAGAATACTGTTGCCACATGATAATAAATAATGTATTCAGCAAAATAGGTCCAGGAGTTCAGTTATAAATTCCAATTCAGGGCAGCAAATCACTCTAAGAACCAAGAGTCCAGTTAAGCTGCCCAGCACACAAGATGGCTGCTGCCCTTTCACAATGGACAAATGAACCCTAAAAAAACATTTTAAGCACTGGTAGCAGTTAACCCATCTCGACAGATAGAAGCAAAAGGAAGTGCACTTAACTAGGACTTATCCTCAAAGCTTCCAGGCCCTGACCCACAAGGGACACACACAGGAGACACTCCCCTGTGTGCATCACCCTACAGCGTGCCCAGCAGTATGCATCCCAGTATAGCCACAGGCTGCTCCTGTCATTGTAAGTCCCATGACATAGTGTGTCCTAGGAACAGCGCTGGGCAACTCTCACTATCACAATCAATCTTCAGCTGATCTGGTCCTCCACGGAATAAATACTTTCCCAGCCAAGCAAAGCAGAAGGTAAGACAAGGCTTTTGTTTTGTTTTTTTAAAAAAAACAACAACAACAACAACAACAACAACACAGTAATAGGAGACCAATCAAAAAAGAGGGATTCCAAAACTCAGATGATCAAAGTAGGAAAACCAGGTGTCTCTTCGTGCCTGGCACAGCTCTCCATCACTCAAGAACACTCTCCAAAGGCATACAAGAATCAACACAGGATGCAATCCTGCAATTTCTTCTTGTAAGTACAGAAGAAATTCCTCAGAGGAGGAGGCACAGCCGCTACAGCACCGCTAACAGCTCCGCCAACGGTCAACACGCTTTCGCCCAAGGGCTGGCACCCAAAGGGCCCCACCCCTTCTGTAAGTACCTGCAAAAACAGAGGCTAGGTGTCACCAGAACAATCTGCCCCCAGCCCCAGGGAATACAAAATGGTGAAACCACTTTCCTCCCCCTTCCTGACAGAAAGAAGCAATCAGGAAGAGAAGAGAGTGAGGGCCTGATTGCTTTCCACTGCTAGCTGAGGCTTCTTTCTCAGAAGAACAAGTGGGGAGGAGGGCAGGGCGCTATTGACTGGCACCCCCTGCCCAGGGCCTGGTCGATATTCCACCTGCGGTAGAACGGCTGTCTACAAGAAATTGGAGAATGTGGCACAAGGCCATGGGTGGGGAGAAAGGTGACTCGGGGTGGGCAGAAAGAGGAGGGGGCATTGAGAGCTTGCCTTTTGAGGAGTGGGGTGAACAAACGTATTCACATACAGAAAGGTCTAAGTCTATATCAAAGGTCTGCACAACTGGAAAGTAATCTGGTTCCCAAAAATGTGTGTAAATTGTGTGTAAAATAATGTTTGCTTGAGGTGGGCATAGAGGGGAGGAGGGCATGGGGAGCATGACTGTCAGGCGCCTCATGCCCATCGCCTGATTGCCCATGGTGTTCATCAGAGATTCTGTGAGGAAGAAGGGAGGAGTAAGGGAGGGCCTGTTTGGCTGCGGTGAGCAGAGAGAAGAGGCATAAGGCAGGGTGTGCCAGTCAAGGTCCTTCTGCCCAGGCTCTGGTTCCCAAAGGCAACCCGCAAGTGTTGGTGCCTAGGCAACACATGTGTGTGCCCAGTGTTGCTGCCCAGAACTAATATTAAAGATTTGGCAGTTTGGGGATTAATTTGCTGCAGCAACTTCTTATTTTTACATAAAATAAAAATATATTTACATAAAATAATAAAAATGCTTTAAAAAAATAATTTTAATAAGCCAGGGGAGAGAGTGCCCGAACAACGGATCAGACAGGTATTCAGGTTTCAGGAGGAAGAGAAGTTGAACCAAGGGGAGAAAGCCCCACAAAGGGTTAGGAGGAGGATAATGAAAAATATTGCAGTGTGCCCTCCCAGAGGAGAGTGTTGGAGTCCTCCCCTCCCCCATCTGGACCCGTGATGGAGAGAGTCCCCTCGGCTCAGTCCTCATCATGCCCTCGCTTGCTCTGTCCCCTAGCCCAGCCCTGCTAATAGTCTGACTGACTGATAGAGATCAATCATCTCACCCACAGACAGTATTCTGTTGCTCTGATAACAGGATGAGCTTAGCTGCTGCTGGAGGCTGTGGAGCTGGACATCGCCTCTCCACCACATCTACTGCAGTCTGCTCGTGACACTGCCTACCTACCTCAAGCCTCGCCTCGCTCACAGTGAGTGGTCATGTGGCCACCACGGTGCGCACCAAAAAGGCCCGCCCGCTGTGCTCTGTTATTCACGTCCCCCCGTGGCTAGTGTTTTAGAAACGGGCCAGGCAGCACAGTGCAGCCCCGCGGGGCAGGGGGAAAATTCCGGACAACATACAGGTCTGGTTCCACTCCCATCCTGGGCAGTCCAACTGTCTAAACTAGAAGACTGTCTGGGATAATACCAGACAAATGGCCACCCTATTAGTGCCCCCTGCCAAGGGCCTAGTTGAGGATGTCCCATCACCTCATCCTGCAGGTAGCTGAGATCCTCAGGCCTGCTGGAGCACTCCTAGCATGGCCAGGCCCACCCTGCCCAGGACAATTCAGCCCACAGAGTTTTAGACCAGATCTAATAGGAAGATGGGGAGATCCATGCATGCCTGATAGCTATAGGGGTGGGTCCATGGGTGTCTCCTGTAAACGTAGGACAGGGAATAAAGGCCTAAGAGAGCAAGACTATTTTCTTTGCCGTTCTGCTTGGTGAGATAAAGTGTAATTCCCTTTCTCAAAAAGAAAACACTTTAAAAGCTTGTGACTGATCTTAAATCTTTACTTAAATTATAGAGTGACACATGACTCACGTTCTTCCTTTCCGACAACAATATTCCCACCCACATTCTTGGGAACTTCAATATATTTTATTTAGAGAGAGAGATAACATAATAAAATACATAAAGACCAGTCAATTAGATGTAAATCACATAGAACAATTTACCAAACAAATAAAACCAATCAAAGTTCCAAAATAAGAATTTCAATAAATCACAGTCTAGACATCTTTGATGGCTGATTTTCTATTAGCTGCCAAAGAGTGGGCCAAATTAGCCACATTTTTCATAGAGATTCAGAGTTACTTCCCAGGAGATATTTTAACTGCTAAGGAAGGGGTCAGTGCTCCTTACCAACCAATAAGGCCAGAAGAAACATAGCACATATTTTAGCTGCTGATTTGCATTTAAATAAATAATGGTATTGATCCTCACCCTGTCCAACACCACAGAAACACAATCTCAAAGCATAAGGGACTCCCTCGTATATGCCTTCCAGGACTTTGGTTGGCATCATGTCTGCATATCAAATAGTTATTTATTGTCGCCAAATACGGTTCAAACATATGGGTTAATTTAAACTTATGGTAGCTGGGAGCTGTCTATTTTAACATCCTTAATCGCCTCCATGACAGCCTGTATATCAACGTCTCTCAATCTTGTTTGTAAGAGACTCTTAGCTTTGGCCTTAGAATAAGCCTTTAAAAAGTCTAAAGAAAATCCAGCTTTTGCTAATATATTTGACATGTCCTTAGACCATAAAGATGCATGTGACCTATATAGCTGCTCAGTGTAACACAACTTTGGTAGGCGTTCTGCATGCATTTCCTGTATGCGCAACCAGTAGCAGAACACAGAGGACATTATCCTAACATTTAGAGGATACACTCCTGTCTCCACCCTATGCATACATGCAGAGGTATTGCCTGACACCCCCAGGATAGTATGGATAAATTTGTTTTGACAAGTCTCTAGTTTTTTTAGAACCTCGGCACCACGTATAGCCTGGGGGGGTAATTTCTTTTCTAGTAGTTTCACTAGTGGCTTTATCCTCCTCCCTCCTGTTATCCTCCAAAATCTTAACAGGCCATTTAAGGTTTGTAACATATTTTATTTTACACTATCCAGATGATCTGTCCAACTGCCTGATGATTGAAGAGAATCCCCAAATATCTATAGTTCTTTACCTTCTCTGTAGAGTTCCCTTCTATAGACCAAGATAGGGGGATTAATCTTCTGGCAACTACAAGGACCTTTGTTTTATTATAGTTAATTACTAAACAGTTTTCCTTACAAAAGTCCCCTAAAGTCTGATGCAGTCTCTTCATGCCTATACGGCAGTTGGAGACTAGACCAATATCATCAGCAAAAAGCATAATTGACAGTCGTCTATTACATACTGCTACCAGGTAATAATTGTCCCCCTGTAAAACATGCACTATCCTATTAATGAAAAAATTAAATAAAAAGGGGGCTAACACGCAACCCTGTTTTACCCCATTTGTCACTGGGATTGTATCAGTCAAATGCCCTTCTGGCGTGAATCTAACCTTTAGGCTTGTATTGCAATAGAGCCGCTGCATCAAAAATAGCAATCTATATTTCTGGCAGCTAAATTTGTCCAAATTTAGATCAAATGCCAATTTGAGATCGAAAAATGTCAGAAACAGTTGCCCTTTCCTGACATTAACATATTTATCAATTAAATGTCTTAAAACAAAACAATGATCCAATGTAGAATGTCCAGGGACTTCAATATCCATGTGGATACCCCCTGTCACCCTGCTGCTTCCCGCTTCCTCTCACTGACCTCTTCTTTTCACCTTCGTCTGTGGACTGACTGCCCAGTGCATCATGACAGCCACTCACTTGACCTAGTCTTATAAAAAAATTGTTCTCTCTCAGATCTCTCCTTTGACGGCCTTCCTGTCTCTGACCACCACCTTGTTTCATTTCATCTCTCCCATTTATCCTCTCCCACTTCCCCAACCTCATGCTGTTTCCGTGACCTTCACCCCCTCCCCCATCAGCCCTAATCCCCCCTCTCTCCCTGGTTTGGGTTATAACTGGAGAGTATCAGGTGTGGGGCCTATGCTTCCTTACACTCTCTGTGCCCTATGATGATAGGGGTCTGGCCTTACTAAAGCCATCTGACTCAGCTACTATCTTGACGGGCTTCTTTCCTCAGAGGGCAGTTCTCGGAAACAGGGCCAGTGTGTGTGCACGCAAGATTGTGAACTCCTGGTCGGGTGACCCCCTTCCCTCGAACCCTTGTTCCACTTATCCCACTGACACATCCTTGGCTCACCCCTACCATCCGCCACCTCCGATCCTGCTCTCAAGGCACTCATCACTTCTGGTGGAAATCTCGTCAGTTTGCTGACTTCCTCCATTTTAAGTTTGCACCCTTTGCAATTAGCAATGCCCTTTCCCTGGCCAAAGACTGCTCTTATTCCACATTAATCGAATCTCACTCCAGCAAACCCTGCCATCTCGTCTCAACATTTGCTTCCCTTCTGAAGCCTCCTTGTCTTCCTCCTCCCTCCTCTCTCTCTGCACAGGATCTTCTCTCCTTCTTCAATGACAAGATTGATAATCTCCACCTTGCTATTCCCTCTCCCTCCCTCACTTCCTTCCCTGCTATCCCCCCTCGTGCCTCTTTTCTCCCCAGCTTCTCTTGATGAGGTCACATCCCTCCTCTCTTCATTCAGCCCCTCCACTTTCCCCCTTGGCCCCATCCCCTTTTGCCTCCTAACAGTGATTGTCCCCTCTGCTGCACATCAACAACCTCTCCCTCTCTACTGGGTCATTTTCATTGGCTTTCAAACATGCCACCATCTTCCCTATTCTTAAGAAGGCCACTCTTGACCCCTCTGATCCTTCCAGCCCTACCCTTTGGTCCTACCCTTTGCTTCCAAGCTCCTGGAGTGGGCTGTCTATGGGTGATTTCTGAAATTCACGTGTCTGCAATTCACCTCGGCTGAACCACAGTCAAACACGGGCCGTGTTTGACTGTGGTGCACGTCTGTTGACTCACTGCCAGATGTGCACCACAGTCAAACGCGACCCATGTTTGCATTCACCACACTTCTGGACCTCCGGATGCGAGGAGGTTGAGAAGTGTGGTGAAAGGCCACCACAGCTGTGGTGAACAGAAAGTAACATCTGGTTACTTACCATTCATCGCAGTCAATGGCTTTCACCCCCGCCCATGGTTGCGGCAGCGGCCGGATTGGCTGCTGCTGCCGCCCGTCGGGAAGGGGGAGGGCCGCCGGGGAATGCAGGGGGTGGGACCATGCGGCAGCACGCTGTGCTGTGCAGCCCTGCCCCCTCCGGGGGTGTGTGCCGCTTTAGACATTATGGCCGGGCACTTTCACCACGGGCCGTGGGGTGGTTAGGAACACGGCTGGGGGCAATGGGGTGCACGTCTGTTGGCGCACCCCTTCACCCCTGGCCGTGGTCCAAACCACCCCACAGCCCGTGGTGAAAGCGCCCGGCTGTAATGTCTGAAATCACCCTATATGTGCTGTCTTGGTTTCCTCTCTTCAAACTCCTCCCTTGACCCCCTCCAATCAGGCTTCCCCCCTCTACACTCGGCTGAGACTGCCCAATCACTGATTACATTTTCTTAGCTAAGTTTAATGACCTTTACTCCATTCTTGTCCTCCTCGATCTCTCTACCACCTTTGACACTGTCAACCATGGCCTCCTCCTGGATTCACTTTGCACCACTGTTTTCTAGAACTCTGTTCTCGATTGGTTCTCTTTGTATCTCTCAAACAGCTCCTTCAATGTTTCTCTTGCTGGTACCTCCTCTATGTTACTTCTCTCTGTGGGAGTTCCCCAAGGCTCTGTCTTAGAAGCCCTTCTCTTCTCCCTTTACACTCTTTCTCTGCCCCTCCTGAGATTTTGCCTATTAATAACTCTCAGCTGACTTTGGACTTTAGTCTCAGGGTAGCTTCGTTAAATCTAATTTTCCTGATGGTTTACATTCCCCCCTGCAATGCAGAGTCATTTAGAAAAGCACATTGGGATAACTTGGAGGCAATATTAAATCAGCTCATGTTTGAGTACCCCCAGGCACATTTGATCGTAACGGGAGATTTTAATGCAAGGCTGGGGACAGACGACTTGGCTATTAGTACATTTGCTAATCTAGTGCCAGCTGACCCATTCGGTATGCTTAACCTAAAGACTCCCAGATTAATTCCTCTGGACTTAAACTGGCCAACTTAATGGCCACTTACAACTTATACACCCTGAATGGGTCCGGATATGGTGACTCGATGGGGGAATTCATGCACCTTGGGCCTCACGGCTCAAGTGTAGTGGATTATGTACTAGTAACCCCAGCCATCTTACCCTTTCTTATCGATTTTGTGGTAGGGCAAGGGTTAGTCAGCGATCATCTGCCATTATTGATTTCACTAGCTGTTGACCACCCTGGCGTCTCAATTAGATATCTTGAGAGCCCCCTGATGGGACCACTCCTTGGAAGTCAGTCTAGCCGCTCACATTAACCAGCCAATGGTTCAGCAGCTGAGGAACCAACTCCTCTCAGCTGCCAATTCGGAAGAGACATTGGAATATTATAATCAGCTTAGTGCCAATATAGCTCAATGTATTCAAGGCCTTACTGTAGCCCCCCAAACTTCTCATCCTAATTGCAGGGCCAGGTGGTTTGATAAGGAATGCTGGCAAGCCCGTGCCAAAATGAACCAGTGTTATTACTCCTATAGGAAGGCCCAGAGTCAACCCCCCCCCCCCCCACACACACACACAGAGTACCATGCTGCAAGGAGAGCCTACAAATCGCTCCTGAAGGGCAAAAAGAGGCAGTATGGAGATGATCAGTGGAAAGCCCTAATTCAGGCAGCAGATAGGAAGGACTTCAGGCAATTCTGGTGCTTAGTAAATTCTGCAACATCTAGGATAGGGAGATCGGTAGGAAGCATCATGTGGCCTTCCACCTGGGTGGAACACTTTTGGGCCTTATTTGCAGGGCAATTGGAAGACCACTGCTCTTTAGTTAGCAGCGACCTTTCAGACCTCCTGTTTTGGAGCTGGAAATAGAAGCAGTATTGGACTCGTTCCGTAATCATAAAGCCCCTGGACCCGACCAAGTTCATATAGAATTTATTAAAGGTAATAAGGCATGGTGGCTTCCACTTTTAGCTCAGTTGTTTACGGCAACAAACAACTCAGGGAGAATCCCCAATTTATGGTCTAGACCTATAGTAATTCCTATCTACAAGAAGGGGTACCGGTCAGATCTGGCTAATTACCACCCAATCAGTCTTCTTTGTGTGGTAGGGAAGATTTACGGCAAGCTTTTATTGGCCAGGTTTACATCGTGGATAAGACAGGAAAATGTCATTCATGCTGAGCAAGCAGGTTTCCAGGCTGGCCAGTCCACAATAAAGCAATGCAGCTTACTTAGCCATGTGGTTAGTAAGTATCGGGCATGGAACCACTCTTTTTTGGTGGCCTTTCTAGATCTGCAAGCCACATTTGACTCTATAGATAGAAGCATCTTGTGGGAGAAGCTAAGGAGGTCCACGCTGGACGGAAGGCTTTTGTGGCTAATTCAAGCTTTATATTCTGGCTCTTCCTTGGTGGTGAGGGTAGATTCCCAGGGTCATATAATGGAACCAGTGGACATCCAGTGGGGTATCAGACAGGGCTGTGTTTTGGCCCCTGCTCTTTTCAACTATTTTATAAATGATATTATCCTGGAAATGTCTGGAATAAGATTCTTTCCTCCAAAGATCGCAGGCAGGCTTGTCGGGTGCCTCCTGCGTGCCAACGATGTTGTGCTCATGTCTCAGACCCAAGTAGGCCTGCAAAGGCAGATGGTAGCTTTCGCTGAGTTTTGCAAAGCAAACAAGCTATCAATTAACCATTCTAAGTCTAAAGTGCTGGTCTTTACTAATAGGAGGAAATTGTATAGTTGGAAGATAGAGGGGCACCCTATACAGCAAGTGGTCTCTTATCGTTACCTGGGAATACTGTTTCATAAGTCGGGCAGATGGAGGGAACATGTCTTGGGGGCTATTGAGGCAGCAAAGGGCCCGCTCCATGCTCTACTCTCCTTCTTTATGCAGCAGGGTAGAGACTCAATTACTTCTGCCCTTCAGGCATTTAACAGTAAGATCGGGGGCCAACTGTTATATGGGGAAGAATTGTGGGCTATTTCAGAAGTTCCCTTCGCCGCCCGAATGGCGGCGACAGGTCATTGTCGCGCCTCTCCCCCCTGTTCCCGGAGAGAGGCACAGCAATGGAGGCCGTGGCGAAGGGGCTTGTTAGAAAGCCCCTTGCCGGTGTGTGTTGGTTGCTGGGCAACCGTCCTGCAAGTGAGGCGGCGCATGCACGCCTCATTGGATATTGAGGACCCCGCCCTCGTTAGAAGGGGCGGGTCCTCTGAGAAGCCGCGTGGCGGCAGTTAGAACGGACCTGTCAGAGAGGCAGCAGCTGCACCGTTCCGCTGCTGCATCCCAGGCCTCGTGCGTGTTTCCCCGCCCCAGCTTGTTGCGCTGACGATATGGGGCGCACGAAGAAGAAAGGCAGTGGGGGGGGCAAACAAGACGGCCCGGGATCGGAGAGCCGCAGAGGCGATGAGCCTTATAGAGGAGGGGGATAGGGGTAGTGAGCCCCTCCCCCCCGTCCAGAGCCACCATGATGGAACGGCTGCGAGCATGCGAGGCCCTGTTAGGGGCCCGGAGACGCCCCACGGAGCTGGAGAATCCAGCGGGTCTGGGTGAAATGCCGGGGCCCAGTCGGGTAATCCCCGGGCTGGGGGCAGATGGAGCTGAAGCTGGAGGGGAATTGCTGCAGGGGGGGACAAGAAGGAAGAGAGTTGTGTCCCCCCCAGCACGGTACAGGGATGAAGCCTTACCGGGCCAACAGGCTGGGGAACTCCCAGGCGAGCGGGAGCAAAGGGGGCTCCCAAGCCAGCAAATTCAAGTGGGAGGCAGGAGCCTGGGGGCCCAAGGCACAGCAACAGGGGTAGGTCCCCTTTCACAGGCCATGTACCCCGGGGTTCCCAGGGTGGGATCACCTCTGGGGGTCCAATTGAGTGGGGTGGTGGATACCCATGGTGTTCCTGGTCTTGCACAATTCCAGGATTCTGGGTCTCAATGGCTGCCACCAGGAATGGTGGATCAGGCCTCTCAGGCAGGGGGCCTTGCGCCCCCTGGTGTCTCAATGTTTATGCAGGACGACCGATCACCTCCCACCAATCGAAGGAGGGTCGAAGCTGCAGACGAGAATGAAGAGGCAGAGAACCGGGACATCTGGAGAAGGATACAGGCTATCGAGCAAGAGCTTAGGGGCGAGAACAGGAACGTGGCAGTTAGCACTCCGCAGAACGCAGGGGGACAGACATGGACTCAAGAGAGCAGAGCACCAGGTGAGGGGAGATCCCCGAGTGGGGAAGGAGGTACCCGGGGTGGGAACACGGGAGTGACAGGAACCAGGGCAGGGGAAAGGGATGCTGGTAGGCCTCGAGAGCAATTCCCAGGAATGCCCCAGGGGGGGCGGCCCGAGCTAACAGCAGGTGCGCAAGAGAGGGCAGGGACAATGCCACCCCCAGCAAATGGGACACCGCAATTGGTCTGCTGGAACGGGTCCTGGGTCTGGATGACCCCGGCAATTGTACCCCAGGCCCCTTTAGTGGGATTGACAAACCTAGGGGGGTGTCTCCCCCAATGCATGCCGCCCGAGACCCTCGTCGTGCCGTCACAAGCGAGCGGGGGCCCGCCAGGGAGGGAACAAGGAAGTGAAATCGCCAGTAGCCTGGGGGCGGGACAGGAGGCTATAGTCGCAGCCAACACGGGGGAAGGAATGCAAGTAGAGAGCCGCCCACCACCACCACCTGGGGGGGCTATTCCTAGTGTAGCGGCCCCTTTTGGGGCGCATTTATTACCGGCGGTAAAGGATAAGATAATAAAAGGGGAATATGTGGACATTTATGCTCTCCTCTTTAGTGATCCCATTTTGGATCACTCTGAGACGGAGGAAGGGAAGGAGAAAGAAAAGTTTAAGCGCCCCAAGGCCGATCGCAATTGGGCAAATTGGACATCGGCCTTCGCTGTTTACATGGGGGTGATACTTCAGGCTGACCCCAGTCGGGGCTTGGAGCTCCATAAGTATGCGGACATTGTCCGCAGGGCTTATGGAACCGGGCCCGTGGGTGCGTGGTTGAGGTATGACGAGGCGTTTAGGCATAGGGCCGCCACCACCCCAGGATTGCGATGGGACGTGCACGCTCCGGACCTCTGGTTGGAGTGCATGGTAGATGTCACTCGGGCGCCCAGGGCAGACAGTGGGCACCCTTTGGTCCGGGGTGGGGTAGGTTGGGGGCAAGATTCCTTTCGGGGGGATGGAAAAAGGGGCAACCAGAGCAGCCCAGGCCCCTGTTGGGAGTATAACAAGACCGGCCGGTGTAATAGGCAGGTGTGCAGATTCCGGCATGTATGTGCAAATTGCTGGGGTGGCCACCCAGAGATTAACTGCTCCCGGCCAAGGCAAAAGGGTGGAAAAGGGGGATATAGCCAAGGGCGAGCAGGAGGAAAAGGCGCCCCCCCCTCCTCGGGAGGGACACGGACAGGAAAGGGGCCCGACCCCGGTCAAAATTGACCAGCTAGAACGGGCACTACGAGGGCATCCTGATAGGGCGGAGGTGGAGTACATAGTGGAAGGTTTTAGACGGGGTTTTGTTATTCCTGCGGGCTCGGTTTGGCAGCATAAGATGGCTAGGAACCTCAAATCAACAGTGGGGATGGAAGAAGTGGTGGAGGCAAAGATAGGAAAGGAAGTTGCCGAGGGTAGGGTCGCTGGACCATTTGATCGCCCGCCCTTCGGCAACCTGATCATATCCCCGTTGGGAATAGTGCCTAAAAAAGCAGAGGGGGAATTTCGTTTAATACACCACTTGTCTTACCCTCGGGGAGGTTCTGTTAATGATGCCATCCCAAAGGAACTTTCAACCATTAAGTATGCGTCATTTGACGAAGCGGTTGACAAGGTGAGAGCGATGGGGAAAGGTGCGCTAATGGCAAAGTGCGATGTAAAATCTGCATTTCGTTTGTTGCCGGTGCACCCTGGCAGTTTTCACCTGCTAGGATTCCAGTTCCAGGGACGGTATTATTATGACAGAGCCATGCCGATGGGTTGTGCAATCTCTTGCTCTGTGTTCGAGCGATTCAGTACCCTAATAGAGTGGATGTTTACCCGAAGGCTTAAGGGAGGAGCCGTGTCCAAATACCTGGACGATTTTTTGATAATTGGCCACCCTCGGGCTGGGGAATGTGCTGCAGCCTTACGTTTATTTCAAGGTGTGGCCGCCGAGATTGGGGTCCCCTTGGCCCCTGAAAAAACAGAGGGGCCATCAACAAAGTTAACATATCTGGGTATTGAATTAGATGCAGAGGCAATGTCATCTAGGTTGCCAGAAGACAAATTGGTTGTATTACGGGACAAAATTAATGAGTGTATGGCATCTCGCAAGATTACAGTGCGGGTATTACAATCCTTAGTGGGGAGACTGAATTTTGCCTGCCGGGTCGTAGCCCCCGGCAGGGCATTCTTATCCAGGTTGTACGTGAAACTGAGAGGTGACTTGCCCCCCCATTTCCGGATACGGGTCACTGCAGAAATGCGCCAGGATCTCAAGGTGTGGCTGACATTCCTGCAAGAGTTCAATGGGGTTAGTTTTTGGAGAGAGCGGTTGCTCCTGCAAACTGACCTACAGGTGCACTCAGATGCAGCGGGAGGGGCAGGTTTTGGCATCTATTTCAGGCGCCATTGGAGTGCAGCCCGGTGGCCCCATGAATGGCGTGAGACCGCCATTACCAGGGACCTCACTTTCTTAGAACTATTCCCCATAGTCGTGGCTGTCATCCTGTGGGCAAATTTATTTGCTAATCGAACCATAGTTTTTTGGTGTGATAACTCCGCAGTGGTCCATATCGTGAACTCGCTCTCTTCCCGGTCCCAGAGGGTCATGAAATTGGTCCGGACGTTAGTGTTAGCATGTTTGAAGGATAACATCCTCTTCACAGCGCGGCACGTCCCTGGAATCGATAACGGCATAGCGGATGCCCTTTCTCGGTTCCAGATGGACCGTTTCCGCGAGCTGGCACCAGACGCCAGGTACGAACCGGACCCGTTACCACCAGGAATCTGGAACCTTGGGAACTAGAGATGCAGGCTACAGTCCAGGGGGCATTGGCCCCTCGCACACAGACTGCGTACGGTAGGGCCTTCCGTGAATTTCAGGAATTTAGAGCAACGAGTGGGTGGGATTTAGGTTTTCCAATAAGGGAACCCGAAGCCATTCAATTTGCCTTATCCCTTCACAAACGAGGTCGGGCGGTCAGCACAATAGCGGGTAAAATAGCTGCCATCACTTTTGTTAGTAGACTTAATGGCTACCCATCACCTGACAACGGTTTCTATTTGAGGCATATGTTAGAGGCATGGGCACGAAGTCAAACGCCGGCCCGTAGACAGCGAACACCAATAACATCCCCTATTTTGGCCCGGTTGGCAGATATTCTGCCCGAAGTGTGCTACGACACTTATGAAACACAGCTGTTTCGCACCGTGTATGTTACTATGTATTTTGGAGGGTTTAGGGTCAGTGAGGTAGTGTGTTCTTCCACCCGGGATACTACACGTGCTGCATTTGGGATCCAGGATTTGGATGTCGGGACAGACAAATTGAAATTGCGCTTACGGCGATCAAAGACAGATCAAAAGGGGCGGGGCCAGATAGTGATACTTTATCAATGCGGCCCTGCTGCAATTTGTCCGGTTAGGCAGATGCAGCAATACATAGGAATCCGCCCGGGTACCCTGGGCGAACTATTCATACACAAGACGGGGAAGGTGGTCACGATATACCAAGTAACATCCATTCTCCGAACTGCCCTACGTAAGTTAGGACTCCCATCACAGGAGTTTGGTACCCACTCGTTTAGGATTGGTGCAGCTACAACTGCAGCGGCAGCTGGATTACCGGAACCAGCGATACAGGCCGTGGGTAGATGGCGGTCAGGGGCGTACAAAAGATATGTTCGCCCATATCAGTAATTGTTTTCTGTTTGTTCCCAGGGGGCAGGGCAAGCAGGGTTCCCCGAATCGAGGTGTGGATCATCGGTCACAGCCTTATACGATGGGCCCGTGTCGCTGCTGCAAAATCTGCAGGTGGTATCCACTTGGGCCTTGCAGATAAATTACATATTACCTGGATGGGAAGGAGCGGGCTTCTGTGGAGGCAGCTCCTTCCCATGTTAAGGGCAGCGGGGTATCTACCTCAGCCAAAATTCTTAGTTATACACCTGGGTGAGAATGATCTCCCCACAAGGAAAGGGGTTAATTTAATAATAAATATTAAGGAGGACATGGAAAAAATCAGGGATTTATTTAAAGGTGCTCACATTGTGTGGACAGATTTGGTACCCAGAATTAGATGGAGCAAGGCGGTAAAACCAGGCAAGGTGGATAAAACTAGGAAAAATGTGAACAGGGAGGTAAGTAAATGGGTAAGAGCAATAGGGGGATCTGTCATTAGGCACACGGGTATTGTCCATACTAGAACAGAACTATACAGAAACGATGGAGTCCACCTCTCAGAGTTAGGGAATGACATGTATTTAGCTGCATTGGCCTGTCAGTTGGAATGTTTGTTGGATATGTAGGCAGGGTGGGGTCGGGTTGGTTCTATGACCACCCCTTAGTGGCAGGGGTTCAGTATGCCATGATAGGTTTTAATAGGGAGGTTTACAAACGACTATGAGTCATCTCCTTAAGAGATGGGGAGATGATACACGGTGTAATGCAGGCACGGCATGCACTGGGGTCAGGTTCCCTGGGAGTGGCGTCTTATCAGGTTCTGCAGGGACAGGCACGGTCTTCGGACCTGAAGAGACGCTTCACTCCTTACTTGCGCCCGTAGTTGGGCTGTTCCCCCTCCTTCGGCCTTGCCCTGTCGAAGGAAGGGATGTTGATGGTTTAGGATACTGCTACTGGAGGGCACATCCAGGCAGTACCACAGTTAATACTTTAGATTAGTCAACATGGCATACTGCACCCAAAATTGCTTGGTGCAATCCCCACCTGCCTTCTTTGATGTGATTGAATAAAGAGTGCGGCCAGTTTGAAACCAAGAAGACGTGTCTGTGTCTCTTTGGGGGTGCGTCGACAAGCCCACAGATTGGATGTAATTCAGGTCAAGTTTTTGTCCGCTTTACTTGGCAATCCACCAGGCACTCTCCACGCCATGATTAGATTAGAACTGGGTCAGAAAAGATGGTCTCAAAGGGCGGTGGAATCTGCCTTAAAGTATTGGTGGAAATCCCGTTTCTGCTGCTCCTCAGAGTTGGTTAAAGGAATGCTCAAAGACCCTTGGGTGAATCCCAGGACACAAGGAATCAACTCATATCTATGCTCTATAGGGCTGTCAATTGAGTACCTGAGTCATAAACCTGCAGGGTCAATTTGGAAAGAGATCCTGATACGGGTTGGTGACATTAATCGACAAACAGATATAGGGGCTGTCAATGCTTCCCACCATGTGAGATCATATCTGTCCTGGCTGCCTGAGCAGGGTCAGATTCCTGACTATCTAGGCTCCCCAATAACTATTAGGGCCAAGAGACTTATTTTTAGAGCCCGGGTGAATTCTCTCCCCTCAAAGGTTCTGGAAGGCCGTATCAAAGGGATTCCCTTCCTAGATAGGCTTTGCCCATTTGACAGCTCTGCAGTAGAAATGGTGACATCTCTTTCTCTCTTGCCATCTTTATGATGGAATACGGGAGAAATATCTGGCATAATTTATCCAAGAGCATCCGGATGTATCTGCTGACCGACTTTTATCTTTGCTGTTATCCAGTACCTCTTCCCAGGTTATTAAGAATGTGGCTTCTTACATTGTCCAGGCAGTGCAACTCAGACAAAACTTCCTGGATAGTAAGATTCAAACAGGTAGCTCTCAATCTCGTCCTTGAATATTCTACCATAGTCCTAGACTAGATATGGGCTGGCAACTGTCTACAATATGGGTTCAGTTTACCGGGCTGGGTGGATTTGATAGTTTTGTAATCAATTGTTTTATTAATTTATCATTATTAATTATTAATTATTATTATTATTTATCATGTATGTCTATATGTACAAGGCCCCCCGTGGGGTTTCACTGTATTTGTGTTTGGCAAAGACCTAGTGTCACGCCGTGAATAAACATTACTTACTTACTTTCTCTGGGTAAACTAATGAAACCCATGACTTCCAGTATCACCTGTATACTGGTGATATGCAGCTCTCTCTCTCTACTCCCATGCTCTCCCCCTCTATCCAGTCTTGGACTGCTGACTATCTTTCTGACATCTCTGTCTGGAAGTCTCGCCACCAACTCGAGCTTAATATGACCAAGACTGAACTCATCTCCCTGCCCCCCCCAAAAAACCACATTCCCCTCCTACTACCCTCTGAATTTCCACTGAGGGAGTCAGCATTCAACCAGTTCCTTGGGTGCATAGCTTGGGATTTATCTTTGACTCCTCCTTCTCCTTTATGTCTCAGATCCAGGCTGTTGCTAAATCCTATCGCTTCACTCTGTATAATATTGTTAAAATCCGGCCCCACCTTACTGTTGCCACCGCAAAAACCCTAGTCCACACTCTAGTCATCTCTTGCCTTGACTACTGCAACTTCCTCCTTACTGGCCTCCCTTGCTCTGATCTCACCCCCCTCATCTCTGTTCAGTGCTGCTGCCATAGGGTCACACACATGTGATACTGGCCTACATGTAGACTACAAGTCTAGTAAATATGTAAAGCAAAAGGTTCCACATGTATGTAATGTTACAATTAAGAACTGTAAAACTCAAATCAAGACTGTGACACTTGACCAAGCTCCAGGAAATGGAAAGACAGTTTGTGG
>QEPC01008833.1:607334-621292 GCA_003113815.1 Sphenodon punctatus
CGAAGTTTAAGGAACGGTGATTATTGGGGTACATCGCCCTGAGAGGTCATGAGTGGGAGGGGATCTCCTGTTAACACTTGGTCAGGGGAAAAACACTCAACCAAAGGAAGGCAAGGCAAGGCAAGAAGGAACACCATTACTTTCAAGAAGGAACGCCTTCCATGCTGGAAGTGGGTGCGATTGTAGTGGGGAAATGGTGTGTTGAGAATGGCATGGTGTGTTTCAAGGCACCAGTGAGAGTGAAGAAAGGGGCCAGAAGCATTTGCTCCTTGGAATGCTCTAGGCTTTTTGACTGTGGCTCTATGATGCTTCTGGACCTGTATGCAGGTGAGGCTTCACACAACCTAACAGATGGGCTGTGGACACATGGGCACACATTAACCTGAATTCACTCACATGGTGGCCCCACAATTTCCTTGAAGACGCCATGAGTGTTCGGTGGGTGGTGGCCAAGCAGTGGGCCTATTCTTGTGACCACCTAATAAACGAGCAGGTGAACATGCAGCAGGGATAAGCTAATGTGGGCTACAGTCTTGTTTGTTTTCACCCTTGGAAGGAAAGGCAACAGGCACCACCTTGTGGCTAAAGCAACCCTGAATTCATAGGGTTTTAGAAGAAAGAAATGGAGATAAGAACCTTCCAAAAGGCCTAGGACAGTGGCTCCCACAGGCAACACAGATGCATTATAGTCACCTCCTGTTCCCATTCACCCCATGCTACCATGTAGGGACCGGAGCCTGCTTTGCTGTAGATGGCTTTATGGACACTTAAAATTGCCTTTGACTACAATTTAGGAGACTCAGCTGTCACATATACCCACTGGCAGGGACAGAGTAAATCCTTCCTCACACACAAACACACACACTTCCCCAACACAACTACTGACAGTAGAACTTGCCCCAACATTGTGCTTTGTTCTAGCTGACAGATCAGCGACAGAAGCAGACAAGGTTTCTGAGTGCTTCCCTTGTGAGACATACTTTATTTGTTCCTACCTTTCTGAGTTCTCCCTCACTACCCTTTCTCTCTCTTTCAGGATAATGTTTTCCATGTTATGGTCTCAGCCACGAGCCTTCCAACTGCTTTTGAAAATTCACATTCAAAGGCCATTTCCACAGGGGAGAAGCACAGTTTTTCTTCCTTTCAAAACAGCCTAGGAAACTCCATTAACATCAGAGGAAGGGCCTGAATAGATTCATGTGAGGGGCACAACCCTTCATCTGACCACATCCAAGGCATCTCAGTCACTGCAACTCCGAGTTTTCAAAAGAAGAATAGCCTCTAGGCTTGGACTGTCCCAGCTTGGACATTAGTCCCCAGCTCGGTTTGCTGGAAGAGTTTCTTCTCCATTAATTTCTCTCTTCTACTACTGGCCTTGTCGTAGTTTCCCCCTCACAAGTGCCCCTCTGCTTGGGAGTAATTATTTGGGGTGGGACTCAAGGGGGATTATCGGATATTGGTTTTATCGGTATCGGAACTCCCAATATCAGTTTTATTGGTATCAAAATATTAGATTTTGAACATTGCTGATTTTCTCTGATTTTTTTTTGTTTTTTTTTATTTATATAGTTTTCTTTATTTATATTCATTCCAAAATATCACAAATATTTCTTTCATTTTCGGGCTTTACAACCGTCGCCCGTATTACATATAACATATTTCTGTATTTTGTGTAGTTTTATTATCTTCCCTCCCCCCTTTATTTCCTTCAAGGTATTGGAGGTATTTTTTTTTTTTTATTGGTTCGTTCATACTTCAGTTCTTTTGGCATTTCAGATAATTTCTTTTTCATGGAGGTAATGTACTTTTCCATCCGGCCTTTTGTATAGTTGTAGAAAGTTCCATATCGAGGACCATGTAGCTACAAAGTTCTGTTTTTTGTAGAAGTTTGCTTTTAATTTCTCCATTGAGAAGATGAACCACACTCTGTTGACCCATGCAGATTCCGTTAACCCTTTTACATTTTTCCAGTTTTTAGTTAATACATTTATACCTGCTAATATTAAAATTACTATTGTATCTTTATAATGTTGTATCATCTCTATTTCAGGATATACACCTAGTAGCATAAGTTCAGGTGTAAAGGGGATGTTACATTTGGTAATCGCCAGGATGTGACTATGGATCATTTTCCAAAATTTTTGTATATCTCCACAGCTCCAGCAGCAGTGTAATAATGTCCCCACCTCCCCGCACCCATGCCAGCATTCATTCGTTGCACTACCCCCGATGTTTTTTAACCACTCCGGGGTCCTATAATACCTTAGAATCAATTTCATTTGTGGTTCCTTCACTTCTAGTGATTGGGCTGACCTAAACATTCTCTGTCTTATCATTTCCACCTGTTCTTTAGACCATTTCTTGTCTAATTCTTTCGCCCATTTTTCCTCATAACCTGGATTCTTTGGGTACTGTATGTCCAGCAGTGCTTTGTTTATTCTAGATACCACCCCTTTATGTGGTCCTGGTCCCATTATTGCTAGCTCCAGTGGGTGACTTGGTCTTAGTAGGTCTTCTCTATGTTTGGGTATGTCTATTAGGTGCCTTAACTGTCTGTACTCTAGGTAATCTATCTGTGTTTGTACTAGATTTTCCAAATCTGTTTGTGCCATGAACTCCTCTCCATTATATAATTGTTGTATTTTATATATGTGTTTACTTTGTAATTGTTTCCCTAGTTTTGGTATTCCAGTTGGGTGTCTATTTAGTTGGTCTTTTATTGTCATCCATGGGGACGCTGTCTCCTTAAGTCCAATTTTTTTCTTGTTCTGTTGCCATGTCTGCCATGCTGTATTTGCAAATGGATGTTGTGTCCATTTAGTTTTGTCCCTTTCTTTTCCTAATATTATCTGCTCTCTAAATTCCTTAATGTTCAACATCTCTTTTTCTATTTCTACCCATGTTGTCTCCTTGTTATCCATCAGCCACTCCCTCACCCCCCTGAGCACCGTCGCTCTGTAATAAGTAATCAACTCGGGGCAACCTATTCCTCCTTTTAACTGATGTTTATATAATAATTTTTTATTTATTCGGGGTTTCTTTCCTTGCCAGACAAATTTCAAAACACTTTTTTCCATTGTCTTAAAGTAAGACCTTGGTATTTCGATTGGGAGCGCTATCAAATTGTACAATATCTTAGGTAAGATCATCATTTTTAGTAGGTTAATTTTCCCCATCCATGAAGTTGCCAGTGCATACCATGTTTCCATTTCTGCTTGTATTTTTCCCATGTTTTCTGCAAAGTTTGTCACATATAATTTTTTCAGATCTCTAGTAATCCATATCCCTAAATATTTGAATTTATCTTTTTCTATTTTAAACTGTAAGTTTCTTTCTAGTTCTTTTACCATCTTTTTGTCCTCTACATAAATCATGGCTGAGGATTTACTATAATTTATTGTATATCCCGATATTTGACTAAATTCATCTATCAATTTTACTAAGTGGTGTATTGATGTGCTTGGATCTGTGATATACACTAACATATCATCGGCGTATAACGCCAGCTTATGTTCCTGTTTGCCTATTCTCACCCCTTTAATTTGTTGCTCGCTCCTTATAGCAATGGCCAATATTTCCAGTACTAAATTAAATAACAATGGAGACAAGGGACATCCCTGTCGCGTACCCCTTTCTAATACGAACTGTTCAGTCAGTTCGCCATTAATTAGCAGTTGCGACACTGGTTTTTTATATATGGCTTGTACCCATTGCAAAAAATTACCAGCGAATTTCATTTTTTTCAATGTTTCAAAGAGACATTTTATTTCAATTTGATCAAATGCTTTTTGCGCATCCATAGACAGAATCATTGTTGGCATGCGTTGTACTTGGACAAAGTGGCATATGTCTATGGTTTTACGAATGTTGTTTGCCCCCATTCTATTAGGTATAAATCCTACCTGATCTGGGTGGACTAGTTGGGCAATAATATCCGCCAGTCTGTTTGCTATTGCTTTTGTAAAAATTTTGTAGTCTGAATTCAATAATGATATAGGCCTATAGTTTGAGCAGTCTTCTTTATCTTTTCCCTGTTTTGGGCATATTGTTATAATAGCTGCATTGAATGATGGTGGCATTTCCTTCTGCTGTGCAATCTGATTAAATGTGTCTGTTAATGGCTTAGCTATTTCATTTATGAAAATTTTGTAGTATTCATAGGGTAGCCCGTCCGGCCCCGGTGCTTTATTGGTAGGTAGTTGTTTAATCACTTTTTAAATTTCCTTTTCTGTAAATTTAGCACTCAGGTAGTTATTTTGTTCCTTGTTTACTTGGGGAATTTTATATTTTTCCAAAAACTCTGTGATTTTAGTCCTAGCAGGTGATCTAGTTTTGTACACCCTATCGTAATGCTGTAAGAAAGCTTTTTGAATTTCTCTTCTATCATTTTGTCTATTGCCTTGTGTATCTTTTATCCCTTTAATTACATATCTTTCTCTCTTTTTTCGTACCATATTGGCTAGTACTTTATCCGCTTTGTTGTTTTTCTCATAGAAGTAGCACCTTATCTTTCTCATGGCTTGGGCGGTATTTTCTATCTCCATAGTGTTAATCTCATTTCTAATCCTGTGAATTTCCTCATTTGTTTCTGCTGATGGGTGTAACTTTTGTGTATTTTCTACTTTCAATAACTTTTGATAAAGTTCCCTTTTACGCTCTGCCTTATGTTTATGTTCATATGCACTCTGTGAAATGAAAACACCCCTCATTACCGCTTTCGAGGCATCCCAGATTGTATGTGTTGATACATCACTTGTATTATTTGTTTTGAAATATTCCTTTAGCTCATTTCTGGCTCTTTCTTTTACTGTGTCAAGTTTCAGTATTTTTCTATCCAGCGTCCAATTTGTTCTTGTCTTTTTTATGTGGTCTTTCTCTGGGCCTCTTATTACTAACATTACTGCATAGTGATCTGATATTACTGCCGGTATTATACTACACTCTGCACAGCGAGCCTTCAGTTCTTTGGTTACGAAAATATAGTCTATCCTTGAGAATGTTTTATTTGGTGGAGAGTAAAAAGTATACTCCCTCTCTATCGGATGCTTAACTCTCCATATATCTATCCATCTCCTTTCTTGTGCCTGCTCTGCCAATTTTGTGTTTAGTTGCCTTTTTCGTGGCATGTCAGATCTGTCTTCCCTCTGCATTGTGCTATTAAAATCTCCAAGTATCAAAAGTGTGCCTTCACTATTGTCTTCTATTATTTTAAAATACTTTATCACAAATTGGTTATTTTGTTCTGTTGGGGCATATATATTAACTAGGGAGACTTTCTCCCCATTTAATATACCTTTTACCATTATAAATCTGCCCTCCTTATCTGTTAAGACAGATTCTTTTACGAAGTTGCAATTAGCTGCTAGACCAATGAGCACTCCTGCTTTCTTTTTAGCTGCACAGGAGGCATAAATTTGTGGATGGTTTTTAGATTTCATTCTGTACACATCCTTTTGTAAGAGATGCGTCTCCTGTAGACAGAAGACACTGATGTTGTTACTTCTCATTAGTTGATGAGTTCTCCTGCGTTTGATTGGGCTATTTAGTCCTCTAACATTTAATGTGAGTGTCCTTATGTTATGCATCTTTCTATCTTTTTGTTGTTATTCCTTTCTTTTTCATACCTCAGGTCTTGTTGTTTTTGTTTATCTTTATTATCATGCCATATATTTTTTTTCTGTAGTTTCCTTATCTTAAATTGTCCTATTTCTCCTTTATAGTACCTCCTTTCATTCTTTCTCCTTATCTTTTTTTTACCCCTTCTCTCTATATCTCTCCTTACCTCCATTTTTTACCCTTCTCTAGTTTTTAGGGTGGACTGATTCAGCCTCTCTTGGGAATGAGCTCCTCCGCCTTCCTACTTTTTTCTACCCATATGTTCTTTTGAGCACCTTATTTTCTTAACTGCTTAATAACTAACATTTTTGGTTCCTTTCCCCTTCTCTGTTTCTTTCAGACACACACTCAAACCTTATAACATATTTTTTTACAACCAACTTAATCCTTATATTAATCATCATATATTGTAAGAAACTTTTAACTTAAGTTACTGTTATTATAATAAAAACATTCTTCTGGCTTACAGGCTTACATTTATTCCAAAAACATTTTTCTAACTAGTCTGCTTTGCGGTATTCTGCCTTGCCCTTCTCGGGGCGCATGTGGGCAGCATTTAACCCCTATGTTAACTCTTTTATACGTTGTTAAACTTATATTTTGGCTTCATAAAGTTAACATAAAAACTTTTCCTATGTCATGCACTTTCTTTTATTTTGCCTTGCCCTTCTCGGGGCGCATGTGGGCAGCATTTAACCCCTGTGTTAACTCTTTTTATACACTGTTAAACTTACATTTTGGCTTCATATCATTAACATAAAAACTTTTCCTATGTTATGCATTTTTTTTATTTTGCCTTGCCCTTCTCGGAGCGTATGTAGGCAGCATTTGACCCCTGTGTTAGCCCTTTTACAGATTGTCTGCTTCACATATCTTTCCCTTTTTGGGGCTTTTGTAAGCAGCCTTTGGTCTCTACTCTTTCACATACCTTTATACATTTACTACTTAAGACCTCTATATTGTTCTCTTTTTCCTGCTTGTATGTTATTGTTCTTCCCTTTGTAGTGCTCCACTTCTATTTCTTCTCTTATTTGGCGATCTTTGTTTTTGGTAATTCACCTCGTGCTGCAGAAATATCTCCAAATCTGCTGGATCTTGGAAGAATTTTCTTTTACCTTGAAACAGAATGTTGAAGCGTGCTGGGAACAAGATCTGTGGCTTGAGACCTTCAGCTATTAATGGACCCATATATTTGTACCAGCTTCTCCTTTTATTCATTGTCTCAACTGAGAGGTCTTGGTATATTTTGATTTTGTTCCCTTGTAAGTCCATATCTTGTTTTTTTCTGGCTAGCTTCAGAATCTCCTCTTTTTCTGTGTATTTTTCTAACTTCACAATAATTGCTCTTGGAGGTTGGTTGTCTCGTGGTCTTGGACGCAGTGATCTGTGTGCTCTTTCTATTTGAACATCATGTATATGATTTTATGCAGGGAATATTTGCTTCAGTGCTTGTTTAATGAAGGCACACGTGTTGTTGTTTTCCATGCCTTCAGGCACTCCTACAAACCTCAGGTTACTCCTCCTGCTTCTATTCTCGAGGTCTTCGCATTTTCCCTCTAGATACTGCACTCTAGCAAACAGAGATTTTCTTTGTGAGTCTGCCTCC
Source organism: Sphenodon punctatus (assembly GCA_003113815.1). Taxonomy (NCBI): domain Eukaryota; kingdom Metazoa; phylum Chordata; class Lepidosauria; order Sphenodontia; family Sphenodontidae; genus Sphenodon; species Sphenodon punctatus. The sequence continues at coordinate 614,557 of QEPC01008833.1, forward strand.
AGTTCTCTTTCCTCAATATCTGTTATTCTTTCTTCAGCTGTGTCCACTCTTTTATTCACTGCTTCCACTTTTTTATTAACCGCTTCTAATGTTGAGTGGACTTTTGCAAATTCTGAGGTGACTCTTTCTAGTAAAGTCTCTCTGTCTTTTTTTGCAGCCCTTAAGTCTGTTTTTAAGTCTGCATAAACTGCTGTGCAGTGATTACAGGCCCCTTCTTCATTACCTTGTGGTATTTCTTCATTCATCTCTGCCACCGTCACAGCTCCGGTAGCCATTTTGTCTGCCAGGCTGTCTTCTGTTTGTTTAGGCCTCTGATTTGTAACGGTTGTGCAGTATTTGTTTAAGGTATTTTTTTCCTTATTTTCTTTCTTTTTCCTTTGAGGGTACCTTTTTTCTTGCCTCATCTATGTTTTTTTGTGCTGTCCCGCAGCTCTGTCTTTTATTTAAGGTGCTTTTAGTTGCTTTCACGGCAGGAGCTCTTTCCCTGTGCTGCTACTCCCTGCACATGCTCAGTCCATCCCCCCCGATTTTCTCGAATTTTTAACGTTGCAGCCATTGTTAAATATAAATAGCATCGATGTTAAAAATCAGAGAAAACCGGCAATGTTAAAAATCCGGTATTGCCAATACCGATAATTAGCGGATTAATCAGATACCAACCATTATCGGTATTATCGGATTAATCCGATACCGGTAGTCTCAACCCTAGTAATTATAGCTGGAATTCCAGGGGATATGTTCCCCAGAAATTTCCTCCCCCTGCAATACCAGGGATATGGGGACTGGGCTTATGTGAATCAGCATCCCTAATTTTAGTCCAAAGTTTACACCCATACTCCTAGGTGTCATCCCCCCCCCCCCATCTGAGGGGCTTTGATTATGCCACTGGTTGTAAACAAGAATACAGAAGCAGAGAATGAAATATAAACCACGAAAAAGTTTGAAAGGAAAATGACACAAAGCAGCATGCAAATACACAAGATACCACAGAGGAGAAGGTAGAAAGACCATATACTCCCGCCCCACCCATCCCAACAGCCACAAGACCTCTAAGCCTAAGCCTACAGACCAAAAGGCTGTCAGCCTTCACTTAACATCAAGGGCTGCCACCAAGAAAATGACAATGTGTTAACAAATGAGACACTAGCCTGCTCGAGTCAGGATTCAGTCCATGCATCGCCCCCACAAGTTTAGTGTATAGAGCCTAATAAACAGGCAACCCCCTTGTGTTGGAAGGAGTCAGGATTGTAGGTATCTCTCTTTTTTTTCTTCAAGGGCTGGATTGAGGCCAGGAGTGGCGCCAGCCCAGGAGTCGCACCCCTAGGGTTGAGGTTTCCCCCCTCCCCGTGACACCGATTGAGCCAAGGCAGCCGTGGCGACATGTGTTGGTGAATGCGGGGTTCCTTAGAGACCTACACCTGGGTAACAGAGGGCTCCACCAATCCCAAGGCATGCTCGGGACTGGGGCGCCAGCACAGGACTACTTGAACTTCCCTTATCAAGGTGGCGCTTGGGTGAAATTGTAAAGTGATTGTGTTATTGATGTAACTTATCCAAAACCTCATTGTGATTCCTTTTTGGTTCTTCTTGGTTAGTAGGGTTAGAAAGTTATTTATTTGGTATGACAAGGAAAAGGAGGCTTCAGGGAAATGCTGCCTCCCAGGAGGAAGCCAAGTTTAAACAACAAAGACTTGATTCATACGTTTGCCCTAAGCTGGGGTCCGATGGCAAGAAACTCTCTCAGGACCAGGCAATAGCACCGGACATTGACTGTGTTTTTACATCACAGGGCATACCAAGTACCCCTTCAACACCCATGTTTAGCTTGTCTGACTCATTGTATCCTACCTTGGAGGATTCTTTACTTGGTGACGGTTTTGACCTTCCATCAGGAGATAATCTAACTGCACTCAATATATTGGGTAATCAATGTTTTCTGGTAGGTAACTTAGTTAAGAAGCTTCTTGCCCAGCTCAAGGAAATTATGTCATGCTCCAATTACAAAAAGCCCAGATGGGAAAGATTACTGAGTACATATAACAGCTTCAGGCAATTATGGGGAGGGGGGTGGAGATGAAGTTACTCAATATAAACCCATGGCAAATCCTCCAGGTTATACGGAGGCCTCATTTCCTTTAAGTCACCGGAAGCGCACTCCTAGCCAAGGATTGGGTTGGGGTGATCCCGGCAGGCTAACAAATTGCCTCCAGTTGATACCTGGTGTGGTTACTTTTATAGTCCATCCTCTACCAGACAGTTCGTTTCCCAGGTGGAATGCTAAGGGGGCTATTCTTTGCCACTTATCCTTTATTCTATCATGTTATATTCCAGCGAAGCATATAAATTACTTTCATATTTTGCCAGCTCCAAAATTGGTCCAGCGGGTTTTGATTGAATTTAGAGTACCCAGATTAGCTGGGTTGATTATGGAACAGCCTGAATTGTTCCAATCTTGAGGTATTATGATCTGGGAGGTATATAGAGATTGTTTACCAACTCCTCTTCTCCCTACCAAGCAAGCCGATGCAAGGGGGCCTGGTGAAATTGGGTCAGAGGCTGCTGCTTCCCAAGGTACTAAAGATGGAATGAGGCAGAGATCAGGTTTTGTGAGGTCCTTTTGTGCATTGGGAACAAGAAAGGGTGGGGGTTCAACCAATGTTAGGTCTAATCTTACTCCAATGGAGGTCAATTTACCATTGGCTGACCCACATAGGGATTCTTCTTTAATACATACCGCGCTCCCCCCTATACAGGCTTCAGCTTTGATGTTCTCATCTTCATTGGATAATACTGGGTTGGTTTCTTTTATGGCCAAAATAGACACTCATCCACCAAAACTGGCCAATCGTAGAATCCCACTCTTGTTACATGCAGATGATACTGTATTAATCTCGCAAACACCTATTGGCTTAAAGAGAAGCATGAATAGGCTTTTGCTATTCTGCCAAAAAGAGAACCTGCCAGTAAACCTTTCTAAGACCAAAACCATGGTAGTGGGAAGTAGAAAACTTCCCCACTCCTGGTTCATGGGTAATGCAAGGATTGAGCAGGTCCAACATTACAAGTATCTAGGAGTCATTTTTTCAGCCACGAGGAGTTGGCAGACTCAATATAAACTTGCCTTTGATCAAGCCTATAAGACCTCGTGCATGATTCAAAGTTACTGTTACTCTCATGGTGGTAGATTAACTAAACCAGCATTGTGTTTATTCAGGGCTAAAGTTGTGCCCCAACTCCTGTATGCTTTCCCCATCTGGGTTCTTTCTTTCTTGACCGTTCTTGAACCCATCCAGAATAAGTTCCTCCATGCAAACCTTGGTGTTTCAAGAGCTGTTCCCCAAGTATTGTTAAGGGTAGAGACTGCCACACAGACCATAAAAACTTTAGCTCTGTTAGCCATTATTAAGTACTGGCTCAAAGTGATTTTGTTCCCTTCAGGTACTGATTGTCTTGCCACACTTATTTCATTCGAAGTGAGAACCTTTTCTTGGTCTCTCGCAGTCGAAAGGGAAATAGAGAAACTTGGTTTCTCTAAGGATTTCTTGCTTTCTTTAGGCCCAAAGGGTGCATTTTCACTACTTAAGAAAAGAATTCTTGACCAAAAAGTACAAACTGAGAACTCACTGATAAATGCACAGAAGGTAGCCCCATTATATCCTAGCATCAAATTGCAATCTGTGGAGTTCAGTTATCTGTTCCTCTGGACCGATTATTATCTAAGGCATGCATTGACATTGTTTAGACTCAATGGGTTTCCATCTGCTGTAGCGAAAGGACGCTACGCTGGTATCCCCTGGGCCCTTAGATTTTGTTCGAATTGCTCTTTGACCCAGATTGAATCCCTGCACCATGTTATTTTTGATTGCCCGGCCAACTCGCAACCTAGAATGAGGTTTTTATCTTTCTATATAGCTGAATGCTCGGCCTGGCGTTCCGATTTGTGGTTGGTTAAACTGCTTAGTGGTAAAGACACTGGCTATACCAGAGCCATGGCTTCTTACTGTGCCCAGGTGCTAAAAATCAAACAATCAATATTTGACCTGTTATGCATTGATGGTCTTTCTGTATCTATCCTAAGCGGGCTGCTATTCTGCCATTTATGGTATCGATGTGATATTTTATTTATTCCTTTGGCTTATTCTGTTAGCCTCATTATGTCATTTTATTATATTATGTTAACTTGTCTAAGCTTTGTTTTTCATTTTAATTGTATCCTTTTTTTAAATGACCCTTTGGGTTACTCAAATAAACATTACTTACTTACTTCATTGGATAATACTGTGGCCACTCATATACAGCCAATATTACCTCCTATAAGAGAGGTGCCTTCAACCTTGAGCCAAACCAACACTCAGATAGACTGCTTTAATTCCTTCTTTAATAAGACTGCTCGGAAACCTACGGGTAGTGGCCCTGAGCACCAGGGAAGATCCAGTAGTAAATCCTTGATCAATGAAAGACTCCTGCATCTGTCTGATCCTCTAACTCAATCAGCAGGGGGTTATTCTATGATTGTCGAACAGGATAGGAATGGTAGAGCACTGCATAGTCCAGAAGGGCCAGGATGGGAGGGCCAGGATGATGAAGTTGCCATTAGATCGGAGGGTTGTATGCAACAGGAAGTGCCATTGCCAGCGTTAAAGCCGCAACCAGTCCTTCAAGGGGGTCAATCCCTGCCCATGGTTTTATGGCAACAGTCACAGCATAATTCCGAGATTTTCTCTATTTGCTCTTGGAACCCGTCTGGTTGGCAGACACGCATAGGTAATATGGATTTCATGGTTTATGTGAGGAAATCCCAGGTAGTTCTTATCCAGGAAACCTGGACACAGGAGCCCCTGGTATTGGAGGGCTTTAATTCGTTTTCATTACACGCTAGTACAGTTAGTGGCAGGGGGCAGCTGAGTGGAGGTTAGAGATGCTTTGTGGCAGAGACCTTGATAGTTACTGTGGTTTTGGAAGTAAAGTGCCCACCCTATGCCTTGGGGTTGGTACTTAGGGTTGGTACCCTAACGTTTATAATACTTACAACATATATTTTGCCAGTGAATGCCAGAACATTCAATATCAAAGTCTGGGATGATCTGGAGAGTTTGATTTCCAATTTATTGGGAAAATACCCAAGGGCCCTTTTTATAATGTTGGGCGACTTTAATGCCAGAATAGGACCCAATGACAAGTCTCTTCAAGCTTATTGTGATCTTTCACCCAGCTCCATGTCAGATAAAGTAAATACGAGGTCCTCTAAGGATGGGAAGATAAATTCTTCGGGAATTAGGTTTGTTAAATTAATTTCAGGTCTAAACCTGTGTAGTAAATGGATATGGTTTTAGTGATAAGGAAGGTGAATTTACATTCATTGACCCCCAGGGAGCAAGTGTGGTGGATTTTTTGGTGGTCTCTCCCAATGTGCTGGATCATATTGAGGATTTTCTCGTGGGCACTAGTTTTGATCATTTGCCTTTATTTTTGACCCTTAAACTGCCTTGGCATCAGGTACCCCCATTCTCTGCCCCCTCTTTGAACTCTGCGACCCCTTCCTTAATATTGTATACTCCAGCCAAGTGGAATGCTCAGCTGGCTCAGTCTTTGAGGCTTGTGCTGGATAATGAGCCTTGTAAGGCCTGGAGGGAGGATATTGTGGGCAGGGCGGAGAGTCAGGTGGTTCTACAGGCATATGAAGTAATAAGTGCCACTTTGCAGAATAATATTCAATGTGCTGCTCAGTCGAGTAGTAGAACTAAGTACAGCAGTTCCCGTAACCAGCTATGGTTTGATCCAGAGTGTAGAGTGGCTCGTAGGAGATTGAAGGCAGTATTATAATGAGTATCACCAAGGATCTAATCCTCGCCCCCCCCAGAACATTATTTTTTACTAAAAAAAAACAGTATAGAGAGCTAATTAAAACTAAAAAGTGCTCTTAGGAGGCTAGGTGGGAAGTCTTGCTACGTGCTAGTAAATTAAAGAACTCAATGGACTTTTGGTTTCTGGTAAATGGTTTCCTTAAGGCAAGAAGGGATTGGGTGATGCCAGTTCCCACTGATTCTTGGGATAATTTCTTTGCTCCACTGCATGCAGAAAGTAGGAATGAGGAGAGGTTGTCGCACTATGATCCAGTGAGTACCCAGTCACCCCAATAGTCACCAGTCACTGCAGAAGAACTATTTATTTATTTAATAAATTTGTATCCCGCCTCTCCTGCAATGCAGCCCGGGGCGGCTCACAACAATAAAATACAATAAAAACAATTTAAAACACTCAATACAATATTAAAATAGGGCTAGCTACATTAACTCATATAAATAATAAGTAAGGTGGGGGAGATAAAACCTCTCACCCTACCCTCCCCAAAGGCCTGGGCAAACAGCCAGGTTTTGCAATTTTGCCGGAATGTCAACAGGCTGGGGGCCAGGCGAGCTTCCTCCGGACGGGAGTTTCAAAGGCATGGCCCGGCCACCGAGAATGCCCTCTCCATTGTGGCTCCCCGCTTTACACGGGGGACCTCCAAGAAGGCACCCCCGGTGGACCAAAGAAGCCACCCTGGGGCGTGGAGGGCAAGGCGGTCCCTGAGATATGAGGAGCCCAGACAATATAGGGCTTTATAGATCAACACCAACACCTTGAACCTGGCTCGGCACGCTACTGGCAACCAGTGCAGAGCTTGGAGCACAGGTGTAATATGCTCCCGACGGCCCGTCCCCATAAGGAGACGAGCCGCCGCATTCTGCACTAGCTG
>QEPC01008833.1:621392-631817 GCA_003113815.1 Sphenodon punctatus
GCCTGGAGCTGGAGTGCCACCACCCACTCAATAACCTTCCCTAAAAAGGGAAGGTTAGAGACAGGTCGGTAACTGGCTAGCGCATCCACATCCAAAGATGGTTTTTTCAGCAGGGGGCACACCACAGCCTCCTTGATACAGGGAGACAACCTCCCCTGCTGCAAGGACGCATTCAACACCCTCGCCAGCACCGTCCCCAACGTCTCCCTGGAAGCTTTTATTAACCAGGAAGGTTAATTAACTAGTGACAATAGTAGGGACATTTAGCAACAACAAAGCACCTGGACCTGACTTGATCCAGATGGAATTTATCAAATCCAATTTGGATTGGTGGATCCCTGTGCTGGTGGCACTTTTCACAGTAATAATCAACTCTGGTGAAATCCCTATTGCTTGGGGAAAGGCGGTGGTCATGCCAATATACAAGAGAGGCTCCCGTACCAGCCCTGAAAGTTATAGGCTTATAAGCCTTCTTAGTGTAGTGAGTAAAATCTTTACAAAATTTTTGTTGAACAGACTTGTCTATTGGATTGATCAAAACGAGATCCTATGCCCTGAGCAAGCCGGGAAGAAGCCGCCGCCACAGTTGTTTCTTTCTTCTGGGCTATCACTCTGTGAGGTAAATGATTTTTGTGGTATCAATAAATGCTTTAAAAATGTTTGTCACTGTGTTTCCCTCAGGCCAATCGGCCTCCCCCCCTTTCCCCTCCCCCCATGCACCTACTTGTATGGCAGCATCCCTACACACTCTAGTGGAATTGGTGTCGGAGGTGGTCTTGTAATCTCTGAGGACTTCAGTCCTGGGGGACTTCAACATGCACGCTGATCTTGGGGGAGCAGAGCGTGAGTTCATGGCTTTCAGGACAACCATGGGACTGTTTCAGAGGGCTGTTGGCCCGACACTTGATGGGGGACATACCCTGGACCTGATATTTTGCACTGGCCTTGAGGCAGGAGATCCAGGGGTAGGGGTGGGGGAGGTGTTAACTATGCCCTTGTCATGGTCAGACCATTACCTCCTCTGGGCCGGTCTCCTGGTGCATATCTGCCCTCGGAGAGGTGCTGAACCAGTTCAGTTGGTTTGTCCCCAGAGACTTATGGAACCAGAAAGGAACCAGAGACTTATGGAACCAAGATTGGGAAATACCCCCCAATCTTGATGACTGTTTACTCAATGACCTCATAGCTCTTTGGAACACCTTGCTGATTGAGGTCATTGACCAAATTGCTTCCTGAATGCCAACAACGCAGGTGCTTGGTTTACAGAGGACCTGCGATGGATGAAGCAGGAGGGACGGTGGCTGGAGCGATGGTGGCGCCGAACGCCTTCTGAAGCCAATCAATTGCAGCATAGAGTTAGTTTAAGAGCTTATGCTGTGGCTGTGCGGGCAGCAAAGAAGGTATTCTTTGCTACCCTCATAGCATCCGTGAAGTCACATCCAGATGAGCTTCTCCGGGTGGTGCAGAGGCTGGTCAGCCCAGCCTTCCTCCTCCTGGAACTGGAATCTTCCAGTGCTCACTGTGACATGTTTGTCTACTTTTTTGTGGAGAAAATTGCCCAGATTCACCACGACTTCAATGCTGCACTTGTAGCAATGGGAGAACCTGAGGTAATGAAGGCCCCGCCTTGTCCAGTTTCATGGGATCAGTTTCAGTGGGTATCGCCCGCTGATGCAGCAGATGTCCTTGGGGCGATTAGAGCCACTTGTTGCGAATTAGATCCATGTCTGTCCTGGCTGGTCAAGGCCTACCGTGAGACGTTTGGACCATTGCTGGCTGGGGTTGTCAATGCCTCCTTTAAGGAGGGCAGAGTGCTGGGCTACCTTAAAGAGGTGGTGGTGCGGCTTCTGCTCAAATAACCATCGCTTGACATTGACTTCCTTGCCAGCTACCAGCCAGTCTCTAGCCTTCCCTTTTTAGGGAAGGTTACTGAATGGATGGTGGCTCAGCAGCTTCAGGGGCATCTGGATCAGATCAGTTTTCTTGATCCTTCATGGTCCAGCTTTCGCCCTGGGTTTGGCATGGAGACTGCACTTGTAGCTTTGGTTGATGACCTGTGCCATGAATTGGATCAGAGCAGATTGTCTCTTTTGATTTTATTAGGTCTGTCGGCAGCGTTTGATACCATTGACCATGAGATGTTGGTGGCCCGTCTGCAGGACTGGGCTGGGGTGGGTAGAATTGTTCTCAAATGGTTCCGCTCTTTCCTGGCCGAGACAACTCAACAGGTGGTGCTTGGGGAGTGTTCATCACCTCCCTGGAACCCCACGTGCAGAGTCCCGCAGGGATCTATTCTGTCCCCTCTCCTGTTCAATGTGTAGATGCAGCCTTTGGGTGAGGTCATGAGAGGGTTCGGCGTACGTTGTCATCAGTACACTGATGATACACAGCTTTACCTCTCTTTTTTGGCAGACCCAGACCCGGCAGTCTCGGTGCTTACCTGGTGTCTGGCGGTTGTGGGGGATTGGATATGGATGAGCCATCTGAAACTGAATCCCGACAAGACAGAGGTGATGTTCGTGGGTAGGGCTGAAGGAGTGGTGGCCCCCATCATTTATGGGGTTTGCACCCCTTTAGCTACCCAGGTCTATAGTCTGGGGGTGCTTCCCAATTCACAGCTCCGCCTGGATTCCCAGGTGATGGCGGTGGCGAGGAGCACCTTTTGCCGGTTACATTTGGTGCGACAGCTGCGGCCATATGTTTTGGACTCTGATCTGGCCACAATCATCCATGCCTTCATCACCTCTAGACTGGACCTCTACTGCAACGCCTCTACATGGAGCTACTCTTGGTGACGGTCCAAAGGCTGCAGCTGGTGCAGAATGTGGAGGCCTGTCTACTTACGGGGACGGGTCGTCGCGAGCACATTACACCAGTGCTCCGTTCTCTGCACTAGCTGCCTATAGTCTTCCGGGCCCAATTCAAGGTGTTGGTGTTAACCTATAAAGCCCTAAATGGTCTGAACCCCACTTACCTGTGGGATTGCCTCATGCCCTGGGCCATGGTGCGGCCCCTCCAGTCAGCCAGGGACACCCGACTCAAAGTCCCCTGGGTTTCCCGGGTGGTGACAATGGGGATGATGTTCTTGGTGGCCGCTCCTAGACTGTGTAATTCCCTCCCAACAGAGGCCCGCCTAGCCCCAGACCTCCCCTCTTTCCAAAGACAGTGTAAGAGCTGGCTGTTCCGCCAGGTCTTTGGTGAGGGAGACGGGTAGGTAGGAGAGAGAGAAGGGGTAGGTGGCTTGTAGGGCAGGGGAGACAATTCTCAGAGGAGCATGTACCTCTGGGATGGATAGTGCAGTGCTCCAGGTAACAGAAGAACTGAAGGAGGAGGTGGCTTGCAGGGTGCACCTCCCTTTCTCCCCATGATCTGGGCAGCAGGAGGAAAGAGATTAGAGATCTCTTCCCCCCCCACCCCCAAATCACAGCAAGGCAGGAAGTGAATGGCATGTGTGGTTGTTTCAGTTGCAGAAGCCAAAATTCTGACAAGTTCTGACCCCTGACCTCTTGTTACCGGGCAAGCACCAACAGCCTGCCTCTCCCTTTGCAATGCTGGCACTTCTCACCTGGCATTATATTTTCAGTCCTTTGGGAGCAGGTCTTTGCCAGAATGTTGAAGCTAGGCACTTAATCTTTATTTAAGCAGAGAACGAGGAGCTGCGTTTCCCATAGGGTTCAGCATGAGGGGAGGTGGGGCTGTGCTTCTGATCATGCTGCTTTCCGAGGTGTCCGGTCACAGGTACCTACCTTCGAGCATGTTGGTCCTCATGTCTGAAGCATGTTCTTTGCAATGTGTCTCAGTTTTGTCCTGACAAATGGAACTATCACAAAGGAAAAGGAAGTGAGAAGCAAGTCATTGGAAAAGCTCTACACACAGGTATTGCTTTGGATATGGTGAAAGACAATACCAACATGCCCACTTCTTAAGATGTCACCATGATGAGTTATGTATTAGGATATGGTTACGAAGATCTATATGGACATATGTACTCTGTAAGGAGCAACATTTATGTATTTCCTAGGAATGGGATCGGATTCCCCCAATTTTTAGCTGAATCAGATTAATCCGATTGATCCAGTTTTGGGGGAAAGAACCAATGTTCCATTGATTGGCAGATCGGTTCTCTCCGTTGCATTGGCAAAGATTGTTTTGGCACCCTTTTCTCAATTTTAAAAGAAGCCAGCCAATGAAATTGTATTTCATTGGTTGTAACCATAAAGTCTGGCTAACCTGTAACTGTAACAGCTGGCTAACAGGAGGGGAGGGGGAAGGAAGGCTGGGAGCCAGGAAGAGGATTCTCTGTTGGCCAACTGCCAGCCAGATCTGACTGGCAATCAGCCAGCAGGGCACAGTGATAGGTTAAGAGTCTGGAGCAACTATTTGGGGTCCCCCCCCTTCTCAGTTGCACTAGCAGTTTGAGAAGAGGGTTTGTGCTCTGCTAAGTGCGACATTGCTGAGCCTCTGCGCTGCTATTTTTCTGCTTGCCAGCTCTCCAAGTGGAAGTCAGGACTTGAGGATTCTCCACAGGGTGTTGGGACCAGGACAGGATCATTAAGATAGGTAAAATACTGTGGTGATTTTTGGTGGCGGAGGGTTTAAGCTGGATGTGGGCCTGGAGGCAGTGTGGAACTATGGTGTTGCTTGCAGGAATACTTAGCAAGCTTGTGCTTCTTGGACTGTTGGTGAGTCAGTGGTTTGTGGTGGTGTCTCTTTCTTTTTCTGTTTAATTCTCTCCTGGGTGCTCTTTCTTGGTTCTTTTTTTTCCTGGCCTGGTTTTGGCTCTCCACAGTCCCACATTGGTTCTGTTTCTGCTGTGGCCAGTGTTTGGGGGTTTGTGTGGGGTCAGTACTATTATGGGGTGCCCTGTCCTATTCACTTGGGGGAGATGATTCTAAGGATTCTGCACTGATTTTCTGGGCCTGGTCTGGGCTCTTCCCCACATTGCTGCTGCTAGTGTTCAGGTTCTGGCTGTGCCCACTGTGTTTGGGGGTTTGTGTGGGGTCTGTGCAATTAATGGGGTGCCCTGTCCTCTTGATTTGGGGAGATGATCCTAAGGATTCTGCACTGATTTTCTTGGCTTCCCCTCCCTCACGCTGCTGCTGCTTCAAGTTCTGGCTGTGCCCAGTATTTCGGGGTTAGTGTGAGGTCAGTGCTATTATGGGGTGCCCTGGCCTGTTCACTTGCTGAACCTGCTGAGTGAAATTTCTCTTTTGTTCTCTCCTAGGTTGGATCTTCTTGTTGGACCAGTGACAGCCAGGCTCTTCTGCACCGCTACTTGGGGCAAGGTTTGAGAGCTCCCCGACCCCGTGGGCTTTGGCTCATTCGAGGCAGGCCTCCTTGCCCTGTTGCCCCGCCCCCTTATCACACAAGTACCCACAGCTCCACTTGTCTCTTTTTCCTCTTGCCTGGGGGCCTCTTTCTCTCCCCTTTGCACCTTGCCTGCAGTCTGCCTCTCTTTTGTCCCTTGCCCGGGGGGCTGCACTCGCCGCCTTCCATCCACCCGCACTCTTCAATGGTCCTCCTCCACTTTCTCCTCTTCTTTCCTTTCACTGTGGAAAGAATAAGGGGGAGCAGGGGGGAAGGCCCTGAGTGGACCTCCAAGGAGTGGCATTCCACTGCCTGGCAAGGCCGCTACCTCTGCCCCCATCTGTACTGCCCAAGCAAACCAGCTCTCGACGCCTGGTGAAGTCAAAGCAAAGACTGGTAGCAGATGCGATAGTCTTCTCCCCTTCATTGAGCTTGGCTGGCAAGGAGCAGCCTTCTTCCTCTGCCACAAGCAGGCCATTCCTCTTCCCACACTGCTGCTGCTGATGCCAAGCGTACTGTTGCACCTCCACCCACACATCCTGACGTGCCTGCTGCCACAGCCCATCCCCCTTACCACCACGCATGCTAGCACAGCACCACGTTAATCCACCCATGCCCCACACTGGCACACATCCCAGCATGCCTGCTTCAGGCCCCTCCAACACAAGCACAGATCCTACCATGCCAGCACCATCACCCCTTCCACCTGCAGTGTTGCAGCCACACCACTGCAACTGTGACTTCTCCTTCACCCAAGGTTTCTGTTTTGCTGCTGGGGAGCTGCACGAAGTGCATCACATTGCCTGTGTCTCACACTTCACACTCATTGAAGGGGGTGTCACATGCAGTGTGCTCACACTGTACTTCTGTGGGGAGAGATGCCCAGCTTCTCACCACCATTAACCTGAAGACCCCATTGAAGTGGAACCACAGGCACCTTGTGGATGCTGGTGAGCTTGGGTCCAAGCAGAAGCATGGGGTGGTCACAGTTGCAGACAGTGAAGAGGAAGAACCCTCTGGAACTGCTACCCAGGGGCCATCTGATGCTGACACACACACCCCTCCACACACAATGAAGTCTTCTTCAAGGAGCACTGTCTTCTCACAACCCTCATGGCACCATCCAACACCCTTGCAGTCCACTCTAGTTGAGTTCATGGAATGGAAAGAGCCCTTTAGGCCCACCTCACCCTCGAGCTGCTGCTATCACCAGGGTAATTGGGGAGCTGATTGCCCTGGATTAGCTGCCTTTGGGGTTGGTTGAGGGGACTGTTTTTAAGTGCATGCTTCATGTCCTTAAACCCAGATGCAGTGTCCTCTCTCAGAAAACCTTCAGCACAAAGGCTGCCCCATCCCTGTACAGGATGGTGAAGTCCAGGCTCTTGGAGGCCTTTTCCAAGGTCCATGGTTCTGTGGTTCATTTTACCACAGACCGGTGGACTAGGAGCAGCGTGGTTCATACGTACCTCTCCCTGACCGCACACTAGTTCCTCTCCAGTGCAGCAGGCAGCAGCAGTGCAGGGCTGGTGTCTGCTGGCAAGTGCCAATGGGCCCTCTTGTGATCCCAGGTGCTTGACGAGCAACACACAACAGGGGTGCTTCTTGATGCTGTGAATGGCATGCTGGACTAGTGGATATGCAAGCCAGATTCAGGCATCAAGGGTGGTTTCTTTGTGACCGACAATGCCACGAATGTTGTGAAGGCCATGCATGATGGTTCCCTTTGCCACATTCAGTGCAGCACACACATCCTAAACCTGGCGGTGAAGGATGGAATGATTGCGGCTGAGGGATTGCCAAAGCTCCTGTGGGAAGTGTGGAGGACTGCCAGACATTTTCATCAGTTCACCACAGCTACCATGGTGTTAAGAAGAATGCAGGAGGAGATGGGTGCTCTGGAGCACCGCCTGGTAAAGGATGTCACCACCCACTGGAACTTGACGTTTCTCATGCTGGAGCGCATGCTGGAGCAGAGAGATGTTCTTCACTGTCTCATTCAGCAGGAGGACATTGGAGGCAAGCTGACCTGGAAAAACTGGATGGACATGAAAGAGATAATGGAAGTCCTGCAGCTGTTCTACCTGGCTACGAATGATCTAAGCACAGAGCGGGCCTTGCTCAGCCAGGTGATCCCGCTCTTCGAGATCCTGAGGAGACATCTTCGAACATTACTGTCCTGTGGAGACCTGCACGACTTGATGGCAACGCTGGTGAGGAATTTGATGGAAGACCTGTGTTCTCGTCACAAGCGACTAGTGGAAGATGAAGATGCCTATGCTCTTGCCATGCTTCTGGATCTCTGTGTCGAGAGGACCATGTCTTTGGATGCTGCCCTCTTCACTCACATCAGAGGTATCTTTTTATGGGAGATAAGAGGTTTGACCACCGCAACCCAGGAGCAGGAACTCCCAGGGACACCATCAGCTCCTTTGGAGGGTGCTGTGGCGGTGGCCACCTCAAGCCTTTGATGTCAGTAAATGAGAGCGTGGCAGAGTCCTTGGTTCTTGATTCCCCAGAACTTGCTCACAGTTATGTCATGCATTATCTGTAGGAGCCGGTGAATGATCCCAACTCTGACCTTATGGCTTACTGGTGCAAGAAGCTGGATGTCTGGCCGTCTCTTGCAAGGGTCACTTTGTGCTACGTGCCCTGTCCTCCCACAAGTGTGCCATCCGAGCATGTCTTTAGCATTGCTGGGGACATTGTGAACCCCCATTGATCCCGCATGGACCCCAGGAGGGTTGAGCAGCTGGTCTTCTTCAAGACCAATCTGTCCCTTCTTGGCTTCCTTGAGGATGTCCCCATTGATTTTTCTTGAATTGTATTATCAAATTCTTGATATATTTTTTTTTAATTCTTGAATTCTTCTTGAATTGATGGGAGACTTCACAGAAGAAGTGACCTTTGGCATCACCACTTCTGATGTGAGGGACTGGGTTAAACACAGCCACGCCTCAGCGAAGAGGTTCAGCAGCACCATTTGAGCCGCAGAAGGGAGTCTGTCATACATGGGTCCAGGAAGCCGACTCTCCATGGGACAAGTGGACTACACAATGTTACTCCCACAGTCGCTTCCATTCCACGTGCGCTGCACCAGGTGGCATCAGAGTCTACCAGTCACACCCAGTAGGGGACAGGTGGTACATCTGTACTTCCCTCCCCTTGTCCATTAAGTTATACTGGAAATAATACAATGCGCAAGGTGTGTACGTTTTGTAAGATTGTGCATCTTACTCTTTGCTTAAATGTAATTTCCCTCCATGTGTATGTGGTGTATTGATCCTCCCTTGCCCAATACCTCTAGAGCTCCACATTCGGTTTGACTGGTCTGGGGACCCACACTCTGTAGGACAGCCCCACAGCAAGGAGTACTGGGATTGGGGCTGTATGGGAGTGTGTAGAGGCCATAATTCAACAGCTCCCAGCCAAGCAAGCCAGAGTGAGTGCATCTGAATGATCCCAAGATTACGGTCCCCACCAGGGCTTTAGTACTTCAGACTCTGTCTCCCTTTCTCCCTCTCTCTTTCCAACAAGAAGAGGGCAGTTTAGCTTTTTTGTGGTTTGAGTCCATTCAGTCTGGATTATGATTGTCCCAAAGGCCTTTTGGTTCTGAGGTCAAATCTAATCAATTGTGTTGAGCTAGTGTATTTACTAATCAATTACATCAAGCTAGGGCATCATCTGATCAATCACGCCAAGCTAATGTAATTTTCTAATTAATCATGTCAAGCTAGTGTATCTATTTCTAATCAATCGCATCAACCTTATGTAGAGCAGGTTTGGGAAACCATTCACCTGGCCTCTCCCTGCCCCCAAGAAGAGGTGCAGTGGGCACTGGGACGATGAAACCTCTCCTTGGGGGTGGGACTTGCCTCATTGTCCTGCCCACATCCTAAAGGGCCTTCCCCAGAGCATCCTTTCTGAGCTTCCTCCCCTTCTTTGCAGGTGTCACTGCCTAAAGCCAGTTGGGGGCGCCTATTAGCCAGGCCTCCCCCTGACCGCAAGAAGAGGTGCAGTGGGCACTGGGAAGGTGGAACCTCTCCTTGGAGGTGGGCGGCCCTCGCCTCGTTGTCCTGCCCGCATCATATAGGGCAGGATGAGATATGTCACATATATGTCTACTCCTCTCCCCACGCTCATCATCAATCATCATCATCAGCTGGCACTGCCACCAGCAGACAGCCACTTCTAGAGAAGGACCTCTCTTAAAGGGTACCAATTCTCCTGGTCTCTGCTCACTGTCTGTCATTCCCACATACTTCTTGATTTTGTCTCTCCATCCAGTGTGTGATCACAATCTGCTCCTGTATCAGGTGCAGGGTCTCTACTTGATTCTACATGTCCATCTCTGGTCTGTCTCAAACACAAGCTATCTGTCTGCCCATTATTTGTGGGTGCTAATATCACATCAGCCACCTTTGTCCTTCCTCTTCTCCATTCTCTCCTTTCCCTACCTTCTGTTGTGATGCCAAATATGCATCTTTCCAGGGCATGTTGGCTACTCTCAGCTTTATCATGTGATGAAGTCAGCACTGGAACAAACAAGAGAAGTCACTATGAATCCCCAACCAGCCCCGCCCTTAATCCCAACTGTTTCATGTGGTTCCAGCACCTTTAATACAGCAGTTAGCACTTTCAAAGAACAATTTGCAGAAAAACAATTAATTCACATCTCTAGTTTCCCACCATGTGTGTTCTGACAAAACCTTTTATTTGCCAAAATGGGGGTTAAAAAAAAAAGTCAAAAGGAGAATGCATTGCTAACACCCTTTTCAACTGTTATAAACTGTGAAGCCTAAACCAATCAATTCATGAAGGAGAAGCAGGTACAAATATGAGACATTATTATAAAACATTCCCCTCCTAATTTCCATTGAGAGTGTCACCATCCAGCGTTTTTTGTTTTTAACCCTCCCTGTGTTCAATCTTCCTTCCTCCCTCCCCCCTCCATTGAATCCTTTACCCTCTCCCTCTTATTCCATCCCTCATTCCCTTCCCCTGTTTTAAGTTTTGGATTTATTTAGAGTAGGAATATTATTAAATTGATTTTCATTTCAGTTTTGTACCCCTCCCTGTGTTCTTTGTGTTTCCCCCTGTGTAATATTGTATAGATAGATA
>QEPC01008833.1:680543-702008 GCA_003113815.1 Sphenodon punctatus
GGAAGGAATGGGATCAAGGGGGCAAGTGGAAGGGTTGGAGGAGGAGAGCAGAGAGGAGATTTCCTTAAGGGAGGCAGGGGAGAAGGAGGACATGAGAGAAGGAGGGGGAGGAGGGAGAGGGGTGGGAGTGGGAAGAGAGGAGTGGGAAGCGATGTCGAGGCGGATCTTGTCTATCTTGGAGGTGAAGAAGGAGGCAAGATCCTGAGCAGAAAGGGAAGAAGCAGGGGGAGGACAGGGAGGCTTGAGGAGGGAGTCAAAAGGTAGAGAACAGGCGGCGAGGGTCCCGAGAACCGGACTCAATGCGGGAGGCATAGTAGTGTTGTCTAGCAACATCTAGTTCATTGTCTAGCGTGATGAACATCTGGCGCACGCCTAACAGACGTTCAGGGCTCTTTGGCCCCGCCGCGGGATTGAGCGTGGTTCACTGTGGTTGAGCGTAATCTCGTAACGTCTGAAATCACCCAAAGATGTTCTACACATAAAGGTAAACCCTTCAAAAGGATGGCTAGTCCCGCTGAAGTGGTTCAGTTTACCCTAGGAGAAAACAGGAATGGGAGCAGGATGCTTTCTGCTATTGAAGACTCTGTGTCAAATGCCCAGATGGAACACGGAACAGAGTTCTGGGGCGCTGAGCTGTACAGATAGCTAGCCTTCAGCTTCGGGCATTTTTATAGATCAGAGTTACCAAATTCATGAATACTGTGAGCTTCATGATTATTCATTAAACTTAGCCATTTTATTATCATTTCAGCTAAATAAGGTAAAAACTTTGCTTCCTCCAATTAGCGTTCTTGTCACACTTCTAATCTTTATTTCTGCTTGCCTAACTACTCCTTCCTCATTTTCCTCCCCTGACATGATTTTAAACTAACAACGTCAAGTGAACCAACTTATAGTCTCTCTCTAGGGACTCTTTCAGATGTGCGATAAAGAGCACTTCCAAGTGCCGCTGGCAGGATGTGAATGTGAAGAATGCACACCGTTGATGATGTCTGAAGGGCTCCACGTGCATGATTGAAGTTTGTCGGCATACTGACAAGCACACACTTGTAAGTGCTCTTTACCACACACCTCAATCAGCCCTAGGCCTCAAGCTTACTATACTAAGCCATGCTGTTTCCCCATAATAAACAAACAGCCATTAGATTTAGCAGTAGGCCTTACAGGCAGCCTAAAACATTTTGCACTAGGAGAGGAGGATGTGGGCCCGTCTTTAGTGTGACACCCAATCTTGCTAGGCCCAAAGGGAGCATGGGGGAAGATATGTCTCCAGCCCATAGATTGGGGGGAGGGGAGGAGGAACAGACTCCTCTCCCCCACTGTTTTACAGTTGTGCAACTGTGGTGACAACCAGTGGAAATTTCCCTCGTTTTACCTATATCAAATCAGTTCTGTTCTGTCCCCACACCTGATCTCCTTCCACTGCCCAGGCCCCTTAGTTCCCTTTTCTACCAGACATTCCTTCATCTACCGGTGGCTCCAGGCCCACAGGCATCTCCTACGCCTTCAGTTGCTGAGCAGGATAGTTCTATTGCATGCAGATCTCAAGTCCCACTATTCCTTCTCTCTCTCTAACAGTCTTCAGGCTACTGTGTAACAGCTGCAATGACACAGAAGTTACTAAACATGAGCTATCCAAAATAGAAGCACTCCTCTGTCCCCTCACCCTACCACCCTTCCTCCGGCGGCCCGTCAGTCTACCAATGCAGATGGTTTAGTGCATATGCGTCCTCATCTGGGGATACTGTGCATTAAAAGTTTCCCCCCCCCATTACACCACTGCATCTGCCTTGTGCTAGTACAGTTATTACTAGTCTCCTACACTCCTGCTTAATGAAATCAATGGGTTCTTGACTCCTTTGCTGAGATTTTCTTCTAAAGAACAACAGGAGTTAATTTGCTCATACGCACTCCTCATAAACATAAAACTAAATAAGAGGTTGGAGAGGGAGAAATAAATAAATAAAAATCAAAGCTTGCACATTAAATTACTAGGAAGGTCACAGCACTCTGCTTAATTACCAGGGTTTGTGTGGGTATAATTGAACAATCTATCTCCAAGGCATGTTCCAGATTTTAGTGTCTGCACGTCAAGGGAAATAGCTGGCAGGTGTTGAAGTTTTGGCTTCTTTGAAGATACTGCTGTACTGCATGGACAGAAATGTCAAATACAGCAGCTCAAAAATAATTTTATAAAATAGGGATTATAAGAGAGGACTCATCTAATTGTCCTATGAGGAGTCTGTCATGTATCAAGCATAACTATACATGTCAGGATTTACTACTACTTGATACAAGAAACTAAAACAGTAGATTCATCAAAGCAACAGCTCGTCTCAGGAGGTGTAAGCACGGTATGCAAGACAGCCACACTTCTCATCTGGTTTAAGGCTTTCAGGCTCTTGCTTTACTGCACATTCAGCATATGTGACTGCGTATATAAGAGTTCTTGTGAAAGTACTAAAAACAGGATCTATTTCACAAAAGTCATTAAGAAAGCTATAAAAGCAATTACTTCCCTATGCACAGCACTTTGGAAACCAAAGATCTGAAAATTCAATCCTATGAACAGTTAGCAGCAGATGCATCAGTGTACAGTAATAATAATAACCAAGCCAAGTACGTGCACTTGAGACCTCGCATCTTCATAAATGTTAGACCCCTTGTCTCTCCCTCTGTTCCCCTTCCTAAGTCTCTCCCCCAGCTCCTGTCTCTCAGATTGTAAGCCCTAGGGGCAGGGACCGTGTCTATTTTATTACTTTGTAAAGTGCCAGGTACACTGCTGGCGCTATATAAATGTTTGTTAATAATAATAATACAGTAAGTCAAAATTATGTCACAGACATTCATGACTTCCCTATCTCTAGTCAGGATAATTTGTTCTGTGCCTCCATGACTCTGCACATTCATTCTGGTCTTATGTTAAAGACTTTTACTGAACTCCCAAAAGTGTTGCACCCATTTTCTGAGGTCTTTTACTCCCTTGAGAAAACAAGATTCCGTTTTGAAGTGTTATTGCTCAAATATGTTTACCCCTAATCACGGGCACATTCACAACTTGTAGGACCTATACTAAATGTGCTGATTGCTTTTGTTTTAATTATCCATTGCCCTGGGGGATCAAGTTCAAAAGGGAAACTATTAACCAAAGCCAGGATGACATTTATTACTATCAAACACAAAGAGTGTGAAGTTTAGGATTAAAATTCTTGACAGCATCTTGTTAAGCTCAAGCAAGATGCCAACAGTATTAAACTTCAAAAGTACAGCACCAGCAACTGCACACCCATGCATGATATGAGGTTCTCAAAGCACTTTACAAAATCTCAAGTCTCTGCAATGTACACTACTGCTCTTGTTTGACCACTCACACTAAAGAATCCATTGATAAGAGAAAGACGCTTGCGAGGAAACTTCAGGTAATATGAAAATGATAAGGTCAGTTTTGGTGAACTGTACTACTGCTACGTGATCAGTACAGATCCAATATTCTAGCATAATGTGAGGAGGCCGATTTTAGCACTATCCCAGAGTCTAGAACTCATGCAATTCCTTGGAGGAGGAGGAATCACTAAATGTCACATCACTAAAAGCACCTGTAATAGCGGGGCCCCTCACTTAGCTTCAAAGTGCTCAGTCTCTCGCAGGAGGGTCACCCTTCTTCCTGTACCTTGGGCTCCAGTTGGGCTTCGTCTGCCTACGGAGGAGTTGCATCCCAGCTCCTTATATATACAGGGTCTCTCAATCCTGAGAGCCTATCGGGGCTATTCACAGCTCACCTTCTGTTGTACCTTTGGGTGCATTGTTTCTTAGCGTTCTTCCCATCTCCTCCATGCTCTTTCATCAACAGGGATAACAGCAACTTCCCTTGTTGTCCTAGAATCTCTCAGCTAGCAGTCTCTCTGTTAATCACTTATCCTCCTCGGGCTTGTTAAATTCACGGGCAGTTTGTAGCCACCTCCGCTACCGCATTGCTGGTCTGTCTTCACTCTGCAGCTTGGTAATTTCATGGTAATTTCATTGAAGCTACCCCTTGCTTTCCCCAGGTACAACTGTTTTTGCTCTAGCACTGAGGACCCTGCTAACCACCCACAAGCTGCTCAGCCGTAGCCTACTCCCACGTGATCCCCCTTTCCCCAACCTTTGGGCAGCATCCACCTTTTAAAGGGCCACCTTGGCTTGTTTCTTAAAAGGGGCAGGTTTTCTTAATCCCTGGAACAGGACCTGTGTCCTGCTACAGCACCACTAATGAAACCCTGCATAGCTATTTACATGCTTCCATTGAGCCTGCAAGACCTAGCTGTTCGCCCAGGCCTTCGGAGGGGAGGCTGGGGTAGTTTGGGGGGGGGGGTGGATATGGGATATTGATTTTTAAATTATTGATGAAGTAGTTTTTTAAATATTGTTTTTATGGAATTTTATTGTATTTGTTATTTGTGTAAGCCGCCCCGAGATGCCGTGGGCATGAGGGGGCGGCTAAAAAATATTTATAAATAAAATAAAAATAAAATAAATAAGTTTCAATTGGACATGTCACTGCTTCTCTAACTTGGTTCACCCATGCTTTTATTTGTCCATCTGTAAAATGGGCAATTCTAATTAGTTTTCTCAGAACTGTAGGGTTGGAAGAGATGTCAAAGGTCATCTAGTCAAACCCAATGCTCCAAGATATCCTCTGCCTACAGCATCACAGACAGATGTTCATCCGGATGGTTTTTGAAAACATTCAACAAATGATATTCTACAACTTCCACAGGCTATCTATTCCATCACCCCCTTCTTCCACAGTTACTGTCTCTCAGCTTCAGCTCTCCATCTGTAAAATGGGAATAATTATCATCTCTCTCACAGGGTTGTGAGAGCAATCTAAATAAAGATTGCAAATCACTTTTAATGTTCTAAGTACTATAGAAACAATAAATAATAATAGCAGCTAGTTGTTCCCATTTTATACGTGAACATTTGATTTTTCATTCTAACATATAATACTTGCCATTTTTGTTAAGTATTTTGTTTCTTCTCCATCCAGGTTTCATCTAGAACATTTTGTATTCCAATCCTGTCCTACAACTCCCATGTACCTTACCCCTACTCTACCAGTTCTGCCATCTGCAAATTTGGGTGAAAACAGACATGATGCTAACTCCACTTTAACACAGCTTTAACATTTCTTATGCATGTTGCAGGGCTGTACTGGTGCCCTATGCAGCCCTGCAACATCTATAAGAAATGTTAAAGCAGTATTAAAGTGGAGTTTGCGTGATGTCTGTTTTCACCCTTTGAGGACTATACTCTCCATTCCCACGTCAAGATTTTCATTAATGATTTAGAAGAGTGCTGGACCCACAACAGACCCAAATGAAACTCCTGCTTAATACTTTCTCCCAATTTTATCCCAAGATGTGCCTGCTTGACTACTGGAATGAGCTATTCAAGAACTTTAGCTGACTAGAAGAAATAAGAATATTGTTATATGCCAATGGGATAGGTGACTGCTGGCAATCTGACAGAATTCAATTACCTGGTTTAGTATCCTTTATCATAGGACGCCTAAATAATACTGAATACCAAAAAGATGTCTCTTGCAAGCAGGGCAAAATGTGTTCCCCTATATGGGCATTTCAACGTGGATATAGGTCCGGTCCCTCACTTGATAACGTCCTGAAACCAAGCTACAGGAAGGCCATAACAAAACTTCGATTAAATCAATTAAAGTTGGCTGTAATAAAAGGCAGATGGGAGGAAACGTCATACGATAAGAGTTTGCTTGGGCTCTCCTAATTTGATTGAGAACATCAATCACTTATTATGCCAATGTCCTCTCTGTGCCACTGAAAAAGCAAAACTAATAGTAGTCAAAGTGGACGATTTAATCAGCTGGCCTTATCAGCAGAAAACGATATGGCTCCTGCAAAATGGATCTTTTGAGATATTATTATTATAATAAACATTTATATAGTGCCAGTCGTGTGACCTGATGCTGTACAGAACATAGAAATAGATGCGGTCCCTGCCTGTGGCTTACAATCTAAAAGACAAGGAGGGGGAGGCATTGGGAAAGGAAGTGAGGAAAAGGTGGGTCTTGAGGAGGGATTTGAAGGAGCGGAGGGAGGGGGCAAGGCGGATGTGGGCAGGGGGGGAATTCCAGGCATGGGGGGCAGCGAGGAAGAAGGGTCGAAGGCGATTAGGTGAGCAATACTGAACAGTTTGGGGGGAAAATTGTTCCTGGTTGGTAAAATTAGAAAAGAGCTGGGTCTAGAGCTTTAGCAAAAACATTTCAAGTCAAGATCCTGAATAGCAGATTATACTGAAAAGCACAGAATGACTTTGATGTTTATAGGTTGGTTGTTGACATATTATGAGCTCCTGTTAGCTTGGATGTGTACTCTTAAAGTGTTTTATTTCTTTACTTAAGAGATTTCTGTAGGATTTTACTTTTGAGGGGTATATTTGAGGGGTATCTCTCTCGCATTTTTATTACTGTTCTAAGTTTTTGATTTATGTTTACAAGCTAAGTTGCTTGTTTTTTCTATTTTGTCAAAAGCCTTAAATAAATTTGATTTGATTTATTTATTTATTTATTTATATTTATTGGCCGCCCCCACATGCCTATGGCATCCCGGGGCGGCTCACAACAGATAAAACAATATTAAAATACATAAAACATCATCAATTATAAACAATTAAAACTAACCACCCCCACCCCAAAAATTCCCCCTCTCCCTCCCCTCCCCTCCCGCCCTCCCCTCCGAAGGCCTGGGCAAACAGTCAGGTCTTACAGGCTCGGCGAAAAACCATCAGACCCAGGGCCAGGCGAGCTTCCTCCGGGAGGGAGTGCCAAAGCCGCGGTCTGGCCACCGAGAACACCCTCTCCATTGTGGTCCCCCGTTTAACACGGGGGACCTCCAGGAAGGCACCCCCAGCAGATTGCAGGGGCCGCCCTGGGGGCATGGAAGGTGAGGCGGTTCCCAAGATATGAGGGGCCCAGACCGTATAGGGTTTTATAGACCAACACCAGCACCTTGAACCTGGCTCGGTACGCTATAGGCAGCCAGCGCAGAACGCAGAGCACAGGTGTAATATGCTCCCGTCGCCTCGTCCCTGTAAAGAGACAGGCTGCCGCATTCTGCACCAGCTGCAGCCTCCGAACTAGAGTCAAGGGAAGCCCCACGTAGAGCAGGTTGCAGTAGTCTAGCCTTGAGGTGATGAAGGCGTGAATAACAGTGGCCAGGTCGGACCCAGAGATGTATGGGCGCAGCCTCTGTACCAGATACAGCTGGTGAAAAGCGGCTTTAGCCGCTGCCTCCACCTGTCGATCCAGACGGAGGCCCGGATCCAAAACCACCCCCAGACTCCAAACCTGCTGCGCTATGGGAGGGCAGACCCACCCCACCCCCCACTAGAGGGGTCGGCACCTCCATCTTATCAGGATTGAGCTTCAGTCTGCTCTGCCACATCCAATCCGTCACAGCTTCCAAACATTGGGAAAGCAACGAGACAGCGGGACCTGGATCGGTCGAAAATGAGAGGTACAGCTGAGTATCATCAGCATATTGGTGACATCGCACCCTGAACCCTCTCACAATCTCCTCCAGGGGCTGTATATACACATTAAACAAAAGTGGAGACAGAATCGAACCCTGCGGAACGCTGCAGGTCAAGGCCCAGGGGCTCGCTGTTTCAGCTCCCAGCACCACCCGCTGGCTTCTCCCCGAGAGGAATGAGCGGAACCACCCAAGGACAGTCCCGTCCAGACCCCCCCCAGGTCTTGCAGGCATCTCAACAGCAGCCCATGGGCCACGGTATCAAAAGCGACCAAGAGATCTAGCAGCATCAAGAATGTAGAATATCCTACATCCATCTCCCGGGGGAGATCGTCCACCAAAGCCACCATCGCCGTCTCAGTACCATAGACGGGGCGGAACCCAGATTGAAAAGGGCCAAGGAAACCGATACGGTCCAGATGCGCCTGGAGTTGCAGAGCCATGGCCTGTTCAATAACCTTCCCTAAAAAGGGAAGATTAGAGACAGGACGGTAACTGGCGAGTGCGTCCACATCTAGCGACGGCTTCTTCAGCAGGGGGCGCACCACAGCCTACTTGAAACTGGGCGACAACCTCCCCTGCCGAAGCCTTGCCAGAACCGACCCCAACGTCTCCCTGGAAGCTTTTACCAACCAGGACGGGCACGGATCTAGTTCACAACTTGTGGCTCGAACAGACCCCAAGACATCCACCGCATAGGCCGACGTCACTTCCTGAAACTCCTCCCAGAAAGATCGATCAGACGGTGCCTCCATAACCTCACGCTCCTCACCTACTGCATCCAACCTGGTGTAGAAATTACTCTGAATTTGAGTGATCTTGTCTGCAAAGTAGGTGGCAAACTTCTCACAGCGGGCCTGGGACAAGTTCCCATCCAGGCGGAGGGAGGCCGGACTGACAAGCCCCCGCACAACCTGGAACAGCTCCGCTGGAGGCGACTTTGCAGACATTATGAATTCCTTCTTTGCTGTCCTCACAGCCTCAACATAGGACCGCAAATGGGTCGGTCAGATTCAGAGCGAGTCCGACGCCAGCGTCGCTCTAGTCTCCTGCCTACCCGCTTCATACACCGCAGCCCCTCAGTTTGATACCAATTCACTAATTATTACTCTAAATGTAGCTTTTCAGCCAACTTGTTAAGTTCCTTCCAGCCTACATGTCACATGGGTCCATGCCACTAGCCTTACTGAAGGCAAGATATAATATGCATACAACATTCCTTTTGTTGACTAAGTCAGTTATACCCAGTCAAAGAAATTTATTACATGGTTTTGATTTTGTAAAAAAATTGATTCTGTCCCAACATGCTTCTGCTACTACTTGATATTCATTTTTATTGACACACGTCATTCCTTCCATTTCCTGCAAGCTTCTCTTTTGGTGTTCAAGGCATTAAAGACTCTTGTGCACGTGTGTTGGTGTATTTCAGTTCCTCCCATCTTTCCTCTGCATGGGTATGGCTTGCAATTGTGCCTCCAATACTACTACTTTTTAAAACCATCAGTCCTCCTGGACCTCCTTTCTCTTAGTTTTTCTATTCATGGGACCTTGACTTACAGAGTTTGTTGAAGTCCACTTTTCTGAAGTCCGTTGCCTTTAGTTTGCTATTCTCTGCTTTTCCCTTTTAACCATAAACGTCTTAAACAAAGCTGCTTCCACACTGAAAGAGGTGTGGAGTCATCGCTCTCCCTCACCTCCACACTCGAGAGATAATGGGCAAGGGGTGAAAACAGACGCAACACAGGCCTGTTATGGCCCATAACTCACTATCACATGAGTTTCTGGGCCACCAGATGTGGGCCTGCTGCTGCCCTAGCGTAAGTAGATGGCTGGCCCCGATGTGGTCCTCTGGAAGATCCTGGGCCCATAAGCTGCCCAGGCAGGCTAACTCAGGCCACGGGGGCCCGCGCATCTGTTCCCACAACCATCCCCCAATGGGGATCAGTGGCCACCATGGCTGGCAGCCATGGTAGCCCATGATTGACTCATGGCTGCCTGTCATGGTGGGGCGCTGGGGGCAGGGCCGCCTGCCCACACATTTGTTCTCTTCCCCTGCTGAGGGTGGGAGGGCTCACTGGCCAGCCCGGTTGGGCACACATCCATTCAGTGCCCCGACCTGACCCAGCCAGGGCAGCTCCTCTTCCCCAGGCTGTGTAGCCAGTTCACCAGTTGCGCATCTGTTTTCACCCAGCATGCCAGTGTAGCCCATGGCTTGTGGGAAGAGGTCAGTTGCTGGAGGTGAGGAGTGGCCAGGCTCCTGCTTGCCCATTCAGAAGTGGTAAGGCGCCAGTGTTGCTAGTATTCCCTCAGTGGAGACAGTTATGGTGCGCCCGAGGCACTGTCCCCAGACAACAGTTTTTACCCGACTACTCATCACTGTTGTAGACAGGTTACCTGACTAGATGAACCACAGGTCTGATCCAATTTGGGACCAAATTCAGAGAGGACATACAATTGATGTGATTTACATGTGGAGGACCAAGAAATGATATTCTATACCAATCAAAATACACTTTAAAATCATACCCATCATCTCCTCAAACACATTCTCTAAATTTGTGTCCAACTCATTACCTTCCTAGAAGAAGATAAATTGCAAAATTATGGGAATGTCTCCTTCTGCAGCAAATGGTAGCTGATGGAACCTAAACTATAGGAATACGGTATACATTTTCAAGGTTTCTCCGAGACAATTGGATCTGCACTCAAACAGTATAAATTGCCTTCTGTTCAGTATAAAAAAGAGATTATTTTTAAAGCGTACTAGCAGAATGGATATTTGTAATCTAAACGACATTTCTGAGACTAGTGTTTTAAGAATGGTTAATTGAGGAGTCTGCACAGATTTAAACCATCCCTTGAAATTTTATTAGTAATTTAAAATACTTGAATTGCTTAGCTCTCTTTACACAATCACAGATCAGGATATTGGGCAGCTGCTCAGAGGACCCCAGAACTCTACTATCCAAGGTCCCACATGCATCTTGTCTTTTGTCCTCCCTGTCCCATCTGCATGAGGCTGTTTTTTCGGGTCCCAGCCACTGGAATGCAGAAGACCTTGATCTGAAAGTGACATGGTTTCCTTTGATTTTATTGCATAGTGCCCAGAGTCCCGTGGAAGTGCATTGGCAAATTTAAGACATTAGGTAGATTAAAATATTTCTTCATTTCAGTGCCACATTGAAATGCAAAGGGGGTGTGGGGAAGAGGAGGGAACTTTTATGGAGCTGACTAAAACAACAAGCAAAGCACCTGAAATGCTGGGTTCCATCAATAACATGTAATTTACGGTTGAGGGGAAACAAGGAAGTGAAAATCCTCATGCAGGTGTCTGCCAAGCTACCAGGGTGAAGCAAACTAATGGGAGGGTGGTTAATTCTATAATAATTGTTTTAAGTACATTTGTAAACTGTTTCTTCCATATTTGTAAAAGCAGCTGGAAAGAGACCAAAACCCACAATCACATCAGTTCCTGAAGAAGGGAAATTCCACACTAAAAGAAAGATTTACATTAAACAAAAGTCCCATGCTTAAATATAAACCTAATTACTTTTTAGACAGGTTTTTGAAATATTTACTTAAGTGAGAGCTGTTTATATATTAAAAAGCAATCTTGAGGCTAACAAAGTTCTAAACAATGGAAATTTTAATTTAATTTTGGTGGTCTAAACTGTTCTTAAAACAAGCACCATACACTTTCAAAATATACAGCTTTTGAAGTGCATAAGCCAGAATACACATATTTGGCCCTCACAATTTCATGAATCTGCACAATAATAGTACCTTAGACCTTGCACAGCATGTTGTTAAAGTTCAATATTTTGGAGCAATTTTCCAAAATGCTGTGGGAACTAGTAACTCCTTTAGTAGAGCGCCTACTTGCAGCACCACATTAATTAATCTGTACTTTGATGCAACAAGAAAATCAAAGATGAGTGTTTACCTGTTTTAAAAACCAGAGAGATGTGTGGTTGCCATGTTGGTCCCAAGTGACAGAGAAACAAAAGTACTTCGAATGATATCTTTTATTGGACCACCTGTTGTTGTTGGAAATATGCAAGCTTTTGGGCCACACAGGACCCTTCCTCAGGCATGTAGTTTAGCCAGTAGAAATATACAGAGTGAGCAAAATGTAGGACAGGTATATATGAGGGGGCATGGAATAAATGAGAGGGAGTGGATAGGACAAGGTAGCAGGTGTGAGGGGGGTAAAGAGAGAGAGCTGTGCCCAGACATTTAAAAACAGCTGTAAAATTATATATTGGGCTGCTTTCAGACCTCTCCCCCTGCCCCTGGAGCATTTTCTGGCTGCGGGAGGGAATGCGCAGTCAGCATATGCGCAGGGATCGGCCAGTCTGAAAGCCCCCCCTACCCCCCGCGCACGGCTTTGCTGGCAGATGCGCAGGGATGCAGAGCTGGATTTCCTGCTCTGCATCCCTGGGCGTCTGCCAGCAAAGTCTGCCAGCAAAGGCTTTCAGACCGGTGGCACCCCATGCATATCCTGGCTGCGCATTCCCTCCCGCAGTCAAAATATACGTTGGAGGGGGGAGGGCTGAAGATGGCCTTACTGTAGGAGACAAAGAAACAGTAGGTAGTGGGGTAAACACACAGAGAGGGCAAACGTATGGGTTGGGGGAAAACAAGTTTATCAGGTGAAGGGAATACACATATCAAAGGAACTGGGTTCACAGTAACAGAGGTCGAGTAACAGTATGGTTAGAATTTTAAATAATTGGTTTCCATTTCACCATTTATTTTGTCTGTTTAATGCTGCACTTCATCCTTTTCAGAAACAGTGCCTGAAAAATCGTTTTTGCTCATGGTCTGTTTCTTTTTCTGGCTATCATGTCTGGTTAAGCAAAGTGTTGCAATATTTAGTCTGCGAAAATAAGAATAGTTACATCTACAAAGAAAACTGGATATGCTTGTAGAAATCATGAAAAGATTACCAGTAAATAAAGTTTTGTTAGGTTTATTTAAAATAACTTCAAGGACTACATAATTGATTCTCTATCTACTGTGTGACAACTCCCAAACCATGCAAAATGTTAGAATGCTATTTTGTTATGACACTGAATACAAACAAATTACAGTGGAGTCTGCTTAAGTTGAATTACTCTGACCATGTAAAAACATTTGATTTATCAGGAAATTCTACTTAAGCAGCCCTTAAGGAAATGGACCCAGAGATCGAGAAAACTGATGTTCAGATTAAGTAAGTACCAGGTTTCTCCATCTCCAGTCCCCTCCCTGCCCTCAGAAGGAGAAAGCAGGGCAGAGCTCTGTCAGTCCTGACTCTGGGAGTCTTGGGTAGGCTAGAGACAGGAAAACTTGGTGCACACTCCCCTTACAGCCTGCTTGAAACTTCCACCATCAGAACTGTTGGAATTTCACACACGCACATATACGGCTGTGTGGTTGGCTGAGAGTCTGCATGTCGAGAGAGCTGAAGAGAACCATGTTCCCTATGTCCATCTCCAGCCTGCCCAACATGAAGACTTGCTCTGGCAGGGTATACACTACAGTATTTTAACCACATTCAGCCAAGAAATCATTAATACACTCAAAAGATGTTTTTGTTGTTGTTTTTAAGCCAGGTGGGTATATTCTGTACACCTTCAATATTCGAGTTATCAGGTTTTTGAATTCTACTTATCCAGATCAAGAAGCAATACATCTCCACAGACATGGGTCTGGGGAAATGAATTAATTTGGCATATCAAGGAATTCAAGTAATGTAAGTTATACTTAAGTGGATTCCACTGAAATGACATTTAATTTGCACTGGCAGAAAAATCACAAGCACCACACACTTGACAGTTGCCTTTCAAAGCATTTTCATTTTCAGTGGCTGTATGTTACATCGATTCTACAATAATAAGGTAATGTGTCTTTTAGGTATAATTTTTCCCCCCAACTTTTTTCAATCTGTGTGTCTTCAATGAAAGCTCTGTTTAGTCCTAAACACCACCATGGGGGAGAAAAGTCCTGAGATTAACACCTGATCACTCCAAGAAACATATGGAACCTTGGCCACTTTTACACAGACACTCTAACACCGATAAAATGGCTGTTACATTTTATTATACATGCAGGGCGACACTGCAGCCAAATCAACTGCCGATTGCTCCATGGGTGGGTGGAGATGGGTCCACCCACGCAAGTGGTGTTTATACAGACACCTCCACCCAGAGAAACTGGGTGGAGGCATCTTGTGTGAAAAGGGCCCTTGTTGACTGGCTGCGGTGTCACCCTGCAACATGTATAATAAAATGTAACACCCATTTTATCGGTGTTAAGAGTGTCTGTGTAAAAGTGGCCCTTGTGAGATTCCTGAACACCTAGGCAGACCAAAACACTTGTTACAGGAAAAAAATATTAGGGTTTTCATCTTTGACACCAATTTCTTAGAGTCTTCTTAAAGCAAGATAAAGCCCATCTTTCAGATAAACGTTACATATCTATCTTCACCCAAACAGCTCTACTTATAGGTGTAGACCACAAACCATTTACTGTGAATGAAAGCAGCAAGTAATAAAACAATTGTATCTGTAGTTATGTACTGAGCTTTCATGTGATGTCAACAATTTAACAATTGTCTAGTCTGTGTAAATCAGACACGGGGAACCACCAGTCCATGGGCCAATTGTGGCTCTATACCTTTTTGAATCTGGCCTGATTTGGCTTCTCTATGGCTGGTAATGATGTGGCCCACTAGCAGGGAGCTGTTGGCCTAGGGTGCTATAGGTCCTTACTGCTTCCTGCCAGTGTGCAAAGCTCTAGGCCAAAGTCTCCCCAGCCAGGTGGAAGCTGGGGCTGGTGCTTGCATGATGGGCAGACAAGGAAGTAACTACTGCTTCCTGCCAAACTGCTGATTGATGAGGGCCAGCTGAATTTTCCTCCCCCCCCCCCCCGGCTTTCATTTTTTGTGTGGCCCAGTAGATAATATGGCTCCCAAAGACTCCCACCTCAGCGTAAGCTATGTTAAGTGTACCTCTCTAGACAGACCATATGCGAGTGAGGGGGGAAAACCCAGACTGATTGTGGAACTTTAACTATGGGGTTCCTCAACAAAGAAGCTATAGTTTTTTTTTAATCTTATAAATCGAGTATACCAATACTTTACAGCTTGAGATAAATGGCCATTTATTTACAGCTTGAGTGTTCCCTGGAGTTAGACAAGGCTGCCTTTTTGCTCCCATTCTTTTTAGTTTTTATATTAATGATGGTT
Source organism: Sphenodon punctatus (assembly GCA_003113815.1). Lineage (NCBI taxonomy): Eukaryota > Metazoa > Chordata > Lepidosauria > Sphenodontia > Sphenodontidae > Sphenodon > Sphenodon punctatus. The sequence continues at coordinate 695,319 of QEPC01008833.1, forward strand.
TTTAAAAATTATTTATTTATTTATTGTTAATCAAAGGCTTTAACAAACAAGACAAACATGCATAAGCATAAGCTAAACAATACACATATTTCAAAATCAAAATAATATAAAATAAATACATAAATGGACCGTCCAACAGTAGAAACGTTTCTAAATATTAAAGTATAAACAATAAAGGAGATCAAAAAATTTAGCATAGCATTTAACATCCCGTCAAATATACAAACTAGGGTTTAGGCATAATTTAGCACCTCTGTTTTATAAGAAGCTACACATGCACAAAAGGCTGCTACTTCCCTAGAGCGAGGCGAGTCATGACCATCCAATAATAACTGTAATAACACATCATCATACAACCCGGAAGATAGGCTTTTTACAAAAACCCCAACATATTTATCTCTCATTTGGCTGAAAACTGGGCAGTATAAAATTATATGTTTATCCATTTCAGGCACTGCCATTTTACAGTGTAAACACAGCCTTTCTTCCCTAGGTATTCTCCGGTACCTGCTGTCTAAAATTGCTGATGGAAATACATTACAGCGCATTAATGTAAATGCTCTCCTATGCAACCAAGTTGTCCAATTAATTAAGTACTGTGGTGGAGAAACATTGGGATTAGCGAGTATATAACCTGGTGCAATCCTTTGAATCGACAAGGCATTATTTTCATTCTGCTGTTCTTGGTCAGTAACCCTCTGCTTAATTAGCATCGCAGCCCCCTTATAGCCTAACGGAATCAGAATCTCCTTTGAGAGTCCTAATTTAGATAATTCCAGCTCAATGGAACAGCACCAACAATCATTTGCACTTGCATCAAAAGCAAATGACAAAAGAGAATTTGTAGCAGGGGAAAAAACTGCCACCTTTAACCAGAATTTAAGAATCGCTATTAAGGCCTGGGAACTGATGTTTCGGCTCTCAATAGTACCTGGGGGACACACTTTGGGATACCTAGAATTGAACATAAAACAAATTTCTGTGTTCCTTCAAGTTTATTCAAGACAGAAAGGCCCCAGATGGCCACAGCATACAGCAATTGGGGGAGGACTTTTGAATTGAAAAGCCACAATGCAGGCCCAACGAGTTTACCGCCATGAGTATGAAAAAAACTTTAGTCTTGGTATGATTTATAACTAAATTATAACTAAATTTATAACTTATTATTGTGCCCGCAGTTTTCAGAGCTTGAGATGTAGCCCCAAATATTTGAATGATCGAACTTGCTCAATAATAACCTTGTCTAGCTGCCATCTATAATGCCGGTGAGCAAAACCTGGCTACCAAGACCTTAGTCCTTCTCTGAATCAACCAAGACCTTAGTCTTGGTATGATTTATAACTAAATTTTCTTGTTTACAATAAAGGGCAAATCTCTGAATACTCCTTCGGAGACCTACTTGAGTTAAAGATAGAAGAACTTTATCATCTGCATATAACAAAGTAAATAGTCTCCGATCACCCAACTTTGGTGCATGAATCTTACTTTCAGCCAGAAAAGGAATTAGGTCATTAACATAAAATTAAATAATGCTGGGGCTAAAATACAGCCCTAACAAACACCCCTATTAAGGGGGATCTCTCTGGTAAGTGGTTGATTCAGAGCAGGATGAACCTGTAATGAATTATTGTGATGTAAATGAATTAGTAAATAAAGCAACCAGTCGTCAATAGTGGTACTATTAAGTTTTAATTACAAGCGCTTCCTGTCAATTGTGTCAAATGCAGCCCTAAGGCTGACAAAGCAACAGAACAGGGGGATTCTGGGATGGTTTAAAGCATACTTGGTAACTGGATGTTTAAGCACATATGCATGATCCAAAGTGGACTGGCCAGATCTAAAGCCAGCTTGTTCAGGGTGAACGATCCTATTTTCATCAAGCCAGTTCTGAAGCTTACCAAGGAGATATTTTGTATAGAGTTACCCCACTACAGACAAGAGGCTAATTGGTCTATAGTTGGAGGGTTCATTCAGGTCACCTTTTTAAAAACTGGAACTACTAGGCTTTTTAACCACTGTTTTGGGATCGCCCCTGTTAAGTTAATTACTGTAAATAGAGGGGCCAATAGTGTTGCCAACCAACTGGTCTCATGTTTTAGCACTTCTGGGGGGATAAAGTTGATCCCTGGGGCCTTACCATTCTTTAATTGGCCTATAGGTTCAAGAAGTTCCATGGGAGTAACAGGGCGCCATTCCTGGAACCTAGTGGGTGGTTGGAGTTAAACAGTTTTAGACAGGTTAATAGGCTTAGAAAACAATGATTCAAAATGGGACTGCCATTTAGCCACAGGAAGTAAGCTACTTTGCTCAGAAGAGCAGCCAATCTTAGTCTGGGTTATAAGAGGCCAAAACTGACTGGTATATTTCCTTAAAGCAGCTTGATGCAGCTGGGACCATTTAGCCATTTGGTATCAGGGCCGGCCCCAGGCATGCGCCACATGTGCGGCCGCACATGGCCCCCGCAGCCAGCTGGGCCCCGCACTTGCTTGGCTGGGCAGCAGGCTGCAGCCAGCTTCTCCCCCAATAAGTTCTTCTTCCTTCCCTCCCTGGCTCCAGACCCCATCCCTCACCTGCCTCTGCCTCCTAGGAATGCTGCTGCAGCGGGGACACTCGGATGCTGTTTGTTTACAAACAGCTCCTCCCCCTGTGCCGATCAGAAGGTTGTAGCCTTGTAAAGAAGGTTCTTCGAGATGGCACCTAACATTCTCACAACTGGGTTGTGCATGCTCACCCTATTTAAATAATAACATGATGGTATCGAGCTCCTCTAGTATAAAAAGAGCTCTCCCCCTCAGAATGACAGTTCCTTCCAACCCTTTCTAGAAATATAAGAAAAGAATTTCATGTGGGGCTGGAAGGCTGGGTGTTGTGAGAATGTTCGGAGCCATCTCAAAGAACCTTGTTTGCAAGGTAGCAACCTTCTGTTCTTCTTCGAGTGGCTCCTCACATGATATTTTTACATGGCTCCGCCGGGTGGGGAGTCCGTGGGCGCGCCAGTGCATGGATGGGGCATGCACACAGCTGCACACACATCCCCACTCACCCACCACTCATCCACACCCACATAGTAACCACCATTTCCCCCGGTTGCTCCGTGCGTGGGGATGAGTGGGGGGGTGAGTGGGGATGCGTGTTAGGCGAGCGCGCACGCACCCCCACTCACCATGGGCGCGTGCACCACGTCATTCACATGGGGTTCCCCCACCCATGAACACACAGAAATCTGCGTGTTTATGGCTGGGAGGAGAGACCCGTGTAAAAAGGGCCACATTCTCACAACTGTCTTACTTATACTATCTTAGGTAGGAATTTAGGATGTAAAGCAATATCTATTCTGTCTTGGAAAATAAATCTGCAAATATGGTTCTGAGATTATTATGGCTGCTATTTCACCACCTCTTAATGAAGTTATTGCCAACAGGAATACTGTCATTAAACCCCCACCCCATAACCAGTTCATTTGCGCCACCCCCCCCATATAATGAATTCACGCTGCCCCGTGTGCACAAATTAAATGGTTATGGGTGGGGGCAGCGTCAATTGATTATACTGGGGTGGGGCCAGCACGAACTGATCATGGGGGCACAACTGAACTGGTTATATGTCTCTTTTCATTGCATAATGCGCTTAATAGGCTAGCTGCATTTTGGGTGTCTGGTGTGTGTGATAGCAGCACCTCTGGACTGGTCGCACCGCAAGTGTGCACAAGGTATAGGCGGCACCAGCAGCAAGAGACAACAGGTCCTGGAGGCCAGACTGGCTAAGCTCACCCCCTCCTCCAGTAAGGCAGTGGATGCAGTCAGTCTCTCTGTTCCTGCCTCACTGCCTGCTTGGCTGCCCTTGCAGTGGAACCACTCCTGGGGAGTGGTGGTAGACACTCGGCTGGGGAGGTGGGGGAAGCATTGGGAGGTCATGCTTCTCCATGGTTGCTCAGAGTGGTGGAGAATGGGAATCCTTCCTGTCCAGAGGGAGTAAGTTTTATGTAAATGTATACATTTGCATAATTAGGTGGGGCCTAATTATGCAAATTAGGCCCCAACCCAAAACTCGCACATGGCCTCACAAACCCTGGGGCCAGCCCTGTTTGGTATTCAAACTTCTTTTCTTTTAACAAAAATCTGTAAGATTTCCTGGTATTAGTCAGGGTTAATCTATTATTTCCAGAAGGGAGATGCTTCATTATCCTAGTTGCCTTCCGGAGAGATCACCTTGCCTTAGCACAATCCTTATCAAACCAGCCAGGGTATTGCAAAAAGGAAGAACTACAAGGTTTATTGTAGGACAGTATAGGGATAAGCAACTCCGTAAGATTTTCAAAGGCTGATATAGATCCCAAGTTTAATGCATATATTTGTTTGCATAAATCCAGAACAGGCTCTGAACAAATAAATGTTGACAAAAGTTCACCTAAATCTAGTGTCCACCTGGCTCGAACTAGGCAAACTGGGTCATCCATTTGTTGCTGCTCATTTGACTTAAACCAAAGCCTCGTGTTAAAAGAATGAGAAACTCTAATTAACAGGGCTAGAGGGGAGTGCTCACTTTCCACTACCGTAAGGACCTTCAGTTCTAGTGCATGAAATAAAAAACTAGAAGAAATTAAGAAATAATCAATCACACTAGATCCTATTATGGAATGAAAAGTAAAATGTCCTTCTAAGTCACCTGGGAGCAAACCATTCAATAGTATTAGATCCAAATCGTTCTGGAGTTGGGATATTCTGAAAGTCCTAGGATTTATTACCATATCCCTAGATGTGCGAATATTATTGAATGGGGGAATTATTACTTCACCAGGATCTATAAACTCAGACTTAGCTGCAGGATTCCCTGTTCGTATATTCATGTCGTCCCCCCCCCTCCCCCACCATCAACAAAGCCCTTGGATATTTTGTATGAGCTTCCTGGCCTGCTCTTATTACAAAAGGTCAGATATCATCAGAACAACATGGAGAGGCAAAAGGAGGAACATATATATTTGCTAACAATAGCTCTACACCCTGCTGGAAAATACAATACCATAAAGCAAACTAAGACTTAAAAGACTCAATTAATGTAATCTTAACATTCATAGACTTTCGAATTAGTAGGGCTAATCCACCACTCAGTCTACCTTTAACATTTGAAGAAATTGCTTTTAGGCTACATACATCAAATCCTTGGTAACAAAGCTCCATCTTGGCCCAAGTTTCTTGGAAGAGAAAAATATCATCATCATTAAGCAGAAGCTTAAAGTCCAGGTCCGGCACTTGTTTTCAACCGGAAATATTCCAATTTATAATTCTTAGATATCCGTTTTCTTTGTTATCCAGTCAGTCCACATTCGGGGCATCAAGGTCAGGACTAGTTCTACTATCCTGGGTCTCATATCTCTCCTTAAGAGAACTAACTCTTAGTAAAGGCTGGCAACACTTATTGGACTAGCTGGGCGCATTATGAACTTGAGAGGAACATTCTGCAGCTTGCCTGGTGATTCTAACACAGTAAGTGGATTGTGAATTCGACTGGGTTGAAATAAGCCCAGTCTTTGAGACAAACAGGGAACTTGGTGAGGAAGTCTTTTGGGGAGAACCTGAGGTTACACTATTGAGTGAATCATTAAATGGATCTTTGAGGCTCACAGGGAGATCCAGGGTATTAACACCATCCACAGGTACATTGGTTAAAAGCTTCACATCTTGCAGGGGTACATCATTAGTTAGGTCCTTGGATCTTATTAGAACTCCTTTCTGTGGGGAACACCCTACAGGGTTACTAGTTTGATTCCTATTCGGAATGGCCATCTCCTCAAGACTCCCTGGAGAAACGACCTGACCAAGGCCCAAAGTTAGAGTATTATCAGATATATGGATACTTGATGGGATTGTTAATTGAGATGTAACCAAATGTATTGTTTTCCTTGGATCAGGGGGCAACAGCATATTAGGGCAATCAAGTTTCTGCCTGGTGTTTAGCCCTTCCAACTGTAAATGTAGCACTCCCATCTGGTCAATAAAAGTTTTTTTGGGCAGCAGCCAAGGGAGAGCCCTGTACCTGAGCAACAACAGACTCCCTTTCCACTGGGGATTGAGTTAACTGTCTATAGCCTTGTTGACATTCAACTTCCATCTCATGAGTTAAATCTATGAGATTTCCATTATCAGTGGGTGGCCTCGCCAGCACTGGCTTGAGGTTTGGCCTATAATTCTTTTTATTTATAGGGCACAGGGAGTCTCTAATAGGATAATGCTTTTTTGTAGCAATAGGGGAATTTCCCCCAGACTTAGCACAGTATGCCTTAGAAATAAAAATGTTCTTAGGCTCCTCGCTTGTTGAAATATATTAGCCACCAATGTAGGATTATTAAATAATACATTAATTATCCAACGATCTGTGCTTATACATATATGTAAAATATTAATAATACTTGGCCTTGTCACTGTTATCCCTAACAATACTCTTAAATGTTCAGCAATGTCCAAGTCTGTATTCCAGAAGGGAAGTTGACAAGATGGTAATGGATTGAACGTGTTGTCTACTCCCGCTGCCTTGACTTCCTACCCTCCAACTCCTCCCTTGACCCCCTCCAATCTGGCTTCCACCCCCTTCATTCTACTGAAACTGCTCTCGCTAAGATCACCAACGATCTTCTGGTGGCTAAATCTAAACGTCTCTATTCCATTCTTGTCCTCCTTGATCTCTCTGCTGCCT
>QEPC01008833.1:708205-741546 GCA_003113815.1 Sphenodon punctatus
AGAATGAGGACTCTTGGAGGGGGGAAATGGGGGTCTGAGGGTGGAATTGGGGATGTGAGCAGAATGGGGGTCTGGGGAGTGGGATTGGGGGGCAGAATGGAGGCCTGGGGGTGGAACTGGGTAGAGTGGGGACTCTCGGAGGGGGGAAATGGGGATCTGGGAAGTGGGATTGGGTGAGGGTGGGTAGAATGGGGACTCTTGGAGCGGGATGTGGGCACTGAATGGGGGCTTGGGTGGTGGGATTGGAGGGATACTGTACAATTGAGGGGGCAAATGGAAAGCATTGGAATACTGGAACACAATTCTACAGAATGTAAAGGCAAAAATACATTTATATACTGTAAGCGTACATCATGTGAACATTCAAAACTAAATGTTTAAAAGCTAAGATTTCTTCCAGAACCCCAAAGCAATAAGGTTTTTAATATAGTAGATTTAAGCAGGTGGTCTTTACAAAGAATGCAGCCCGTTACTTCTTCATTGACTGACTTCTGTGCTTAGTTTATTTGCAATTCAGACGCTAGATACATTCATATGCCAACAATTCATCTTTTGTTTAGTGTTTAAAAATTGCTGCAGACAAGGACACATAGAATAAGTATTGAGCTTTGCTTTTCAATCACTGACACCAAGTAAGCAATGTTCAAGCGGATACAAGAAAATATCATGATTGCTTTATATCTTATGGATGAAGTAGTGAATTGCTAGGTATACAATGTAAAATAAGTGCATTGTATTGGTTCAAAACCAAAGGCTATATTGAAACTTATATTTGAATTGGTTGGGTAACAGTTACATATGTTTTGTATTTTATAACAAGTATAAAGTTCCTTAACAAATCTATCATGTTGGTGTAAGCTTTCAACTGTATATTGAGGGAGAGATTTTTAAAGCTATATTTGTTTAACACCCCCCCCAGTAATGATGAACACTCTGGTGATATACCCTGTATTGCTTTGGTATATTAACTATGAATTTCTTATTGAAATTTCTTCCTTTACTCTCCCATGCTTTGAGTCGGTGATGAAATTCATAAAGCTACTGTGAACTAGCTAGTCAGCTGGTGTAAGTACTTTATGCTATCAGGGAATCTGGCCCATTAATTTTAGGGATCAGTTAAGGGTGCTTTTAGGTGTTGCAATACTTTGTAGGTGCTTCTGCTGGAGTTCATGAGTGATAATCATGGTGTCTGAAAGCACTCTGAAATGTTTATTACAGTTTTGTGTTGTGTTAATGATTGCAAAGATACTAGTCATACCTTTTTTAGGCTAAAATTTCTCATCCATTATCTTCAGGCCTAGGTTAATATTCTTTGGTTAAAGGTGCTTTTCCTGCATTTTGGTGTGCCTTTCATTGAATGCCACATGGTGGATGCTTCCTGTCCTCTCCTGAACTGTGCATGCCTCTTCTCCCTTTGTAAAATGCTATGCAGCATTTATGGTGTGCCATTTAGGATTTCACATAATCCTGTTGGCCTTTGCAGCATTTTCTGTGCACTGTAGTTGTGACCATGATTGTTGTACATTTCAAAACAGCCTGTTTGTTTGGACAGGCATTTGGCTGCTGGGGATACAGTGTAGGTAAGTACTAGGGATGCTGGTCTGGATGGGGCTGGTTTGGTGGCAACGTAGGCCTGAAACTGGCCAAACCTTTAAAAAAGGGCCGCGGGCCAGGCTCCACCTCTAGGAGGTTCAACCCACCAGCTGCCCCACCAGTCTCTAAAACCAGCAGCCGCCACCTTCTCCATCCAAAAATTGTGCTGCCAGGATCATCCATCTCGCCCGTTGCTTCGACCACGTGCAGCCCCTCCTCTTCTTTCTTCACTGACTCCCCCTTCCTGAACGAATCCTGCACAACCTCCTAGTCTTCACCTATAAAGCTGTTCACAACCTTGCTCCCCCCCTACCTCTCTGCACTAATTTCCCTCCGTACTCCAGTCCGTGAACTTCGCTCTTCCTCTGTCCCTTCTCTCTTGCCCTCCCACGCCTCCCTGCTCCCCGAACTGCCTTCATCCCTTCTCCCTTGCTGCCCCCCACGCCTGGAACTCCCTCCCTCCCCATATCTGCCTCACCCCTTCCCTTCGTACCTTCAAATTCCTCCTCAAGACCCACCTCTTCTGCTCTGCCCTCCCCAACTCCTCGCTCCCTTCCTCTAACTCCTGCAGTGTCTGGAAGCCGTGGCAGAATGGATGTGACAGAGCAGACTGAAGCTCAACCCCAATAAGATGGAGGTGATGGTGGTAGGCAGAGTGAGAGAGGTGTCGGCCCCCCTAATTGGGGGGGTTTGTCCTCCTATAGCTCAGCAGGTTCAGAGTCTGGGGGTGATATTGGACGCAGATCTCCGTCTGGAGCGACAGGNCCCCTCCCTTCATACCTTCAAATCTCTCCTTAAAACTCACCTCTTTTGCTCTGCTCTGTCTGACTCTTTATCCTGCTGAGCCACTATTTCCTATACCTACGGTCAGTTTATCCCTATCCTTGCCACATGGACCTGCCTGCTGTCATTCTCATTGTAACCAAGCCAAGTACGTGCACCTGAGACCTCGCATCTTCAGACCCCTTGTCTCTCCCTCTGTTCCCCTTCCTATGTCTCTCAGATTGTAAGCCCTAGGGGCAGGGATTAGGTCTATTTTATTACTTTGTAAAGTGCCAGGTACACTGCTGGCACTATATAAATGTTTGTTAATAATAATAAATACCACCTACCATCCAGTACACTCTGTTACCTGAGGTTTGTGTACTCATATCCTCACCACATGGAACAGCCATCCATCATTCTCAATGTAACCAAGTCAAGCACATGCACCTGGGACCTCGCATCTTTATGAATGTTACACTCCTTGTCTCTCCCTCTGTTCCCCTTCCTTCGTCTCCCCTGCCCCCCCTGTCGCTCAGATTGTAAGCTCTAGGGCAGGGACAGTGTATATTCCATTACTTTGTAAATCGCCAGGTACATTGCTGGCACTATATAAATGCTGCTTAATAATAATAATAATTTAGTGGAGCCAGCCCTTAAGGTATTTAAGGCTCAGGTAATTTCTCAGCTGGCATATGGAGCAGAGGTACTGTAAATACTAGAAGTTTAGAAATGCCCCAGAATATGTTCCTTCACACATTGCTGGCTTTTCCCAAATACACACCAGCGGTGATGGCTAGAGCAGATTTGGGGGTGACCGCTATAGTTCGTATATGCCTGTTAAAGTTCTGGCTTAGAATTTCTAATATGAACCCTGACAGGTTGCCTGATGTTGCCTGAAGGAACAATCTGAACACTGCATCCACAAGGCTGTTTTGGTTTTACTATGTTCTTTTAGATAAATGGGGATTCCAAGTCCTGAACTTAAATATGGGTTTATCCGGAATAGTCCTACCACATATGTACCATAGGGTAGAGGACATAGACAATCTACCTTGGCTGCATTACGTGGATTCAAGATGTCTCCTTGGTATTCCTCCCTTAAGACAGTGTATGGCACGGAAGAATGTGTCAAAATCCTGGAAAATTCTACCCTGAGAAAAGCATTCACTTCATTGCATTTCCAAACTTTTTATTCAGCAGTATTAATAGTGATATTCCATAATCAAAAAACCTTCCGTTTACAACAAAAGTTAAGGCTCTTGCAAATTCAGTCATGCACTAAAAGGAATGGAAATGGCAAGTTAAGGCTTCCGCCTTAACTTCCGTACTATGTTAGCAGTAAAGACATTGTACAGTCTCGCATATTGTGCTCACTTACAACTTAGGCTCCACGCATCCACACTTTGCCTTCGTCTTTCAGCCCCAATCCTCTTTCTGTGCAGGTTGGGGACAACACTGAAGTTGGGGACAGGAGGGCATGAGATGACCCCTCGCCCCCTCCTTTCCCTCTATCCTTTCATTTCAGTTGGGGAGAATGCGACAGCTAATAGCTCACAATTGTCCCTCTTACCCACTAGTCCCCACTTTCCTCCCAGAGCACAGTGAAGCTGGGTACAGTCGTATACAAATGTTTAATTAAAACTTTAAGTTGGGTATGTATTGAAATTAATCTAATGGAATGACCAGTGGAAGGAATGGAGGCAACAGTAATGCCAATTTCTAAATAAATACTATTGTCATTCCAACATCCAATTAAGTGACTGTGAAATAACAGCTGCATCTCTGGGAGTCCATGGGGAAGGCAAGAGGGTGTGAAATGATGAGGAAGGCACCAGATGCAGTAAGTAGAATGGTTCGAATGAGAGGGAAATATACAAAGTGTGTGCAGGATCAAGTCAGTGGGTGGAATGACAGGAGGAATTAGAAATAGTTACAAGAAGGCTCTGAGTAAAATAATTGATTCAGAAGGCTGATGGGATACCAGAGGGAGCAGTCCTAGCATTTAACTCACTTACATAGCTGACTCCTTATCTTTTGACTCCCAATAGCCTTTCTCCCTGTTATTCCACTTCCTTCCACCCCCACCCCACCCCCCACCCATTTTCTTTTTTTTTGTCATTCCACGCACACTCTTACTTCTGCACTACACACACCTAAACATTGTATTTCTCCCAGGACTTTTGAGTTCTCTGTGAGAGGAGTGGGGGTGTCCAAGAGAGGTGACTTGGACACAGGACTCCTGGGTTGTCTGTTACAAGGTTGAGAGCAAGGGAGAGGTGAATAGGCTGGGTGAGCTGCCTGTGAAGGGAGTGAAGCCTATTGGATTAGAGTAGGGTGGAGAGGCTGGAAGGCAGGAGTGCTAAGTTCTCTGTTAAAGGGTTGGGAGTGGACCAAGTAGATGGGGGGGAGGGGGGGGTAGGAGCCAGGAATCCTAGGTTCTCTCCTACATTCTCTCCCTCTTAAAGAGGAAAATGAGCGGGCGAGTTCACACTCTCCCATCCCCAGCTTCAGTATTGTCCCCAACCTGCAAAGGAAGAGGACTGGTGCTGAAAGACGAAAGCAAACTCTGGGTGCATGGAGCCTAAGTTCTCTGTTAAAGGGTTGGGAGTGGACCAAGTAGATGGGGGGGAGGGGGGGGGAGGAGCCAGGAATCCTAGGTTCTCTCCTACATTCTCTCCCTCTTAAAGAGGAAAATGAGCGGGCGAGTTCACACTCTCCCATCCCCAGCTTCAGTATTGTCCCCAACCTGCAAAGGAAGAGGACTGGTGCTGAAAGACGAAAGCAAACTCTGGGTGCATGGAGCCTAAGTTGCAGATGTCTTCACTATAATGTCTTCACTGCCAACATGGCATGAGACTTAAGGAAGCCTTAACTTGCAATTTCCATGCCTTTTAGTACATGACTGAATTTGCAAAAGCCTTAACTCTTCTTGTAAGCAGGTGGTTTTTTTAATTATGGAATATCCAGGTTTATTGCTAGTTAAATACAATGCAATGGAGAAAAATTGTCTTGCTAGCGCAGTAGAACAACGAGCAGTGTAACCACTATGGGAACACGGCTCAGGAGAGGCTAAGGTAGAAGAACTGCTCCCTTCAGTTTAGAAAGTTGTTACTTCCTTCAAATAGCAAGCAAGGCAAAGCTGGACTTTTCAGCATTAGGCTCAGAGCACAAACTAGGAGAAGTTCTTTCTTCCCTCTCCTAAAAAGCACAAATGCTAAATATAACAACAACAACCCCACTGAGAGGCCCAGAAATGCTTCTGATGAATTACAAAGTTGTGTTGAGTTGCAAGTGATACCATGCTCTACTTTTTTGTATGTATTGTGTATCTACTGAATGAGCTTGCTGTCATTAGTGGGAAGGGATGGTAGAGGAGAAGGACATTGCGCCAGAGGGGGTGTTGCCGAGGTCACTTCCCCGATTCAACCCCCTGTGGAATTGGACTTTTCCACCCCTGGTTCCTTCCGCCACGTCTGCTGAGAAGTGGCCCACCTGAGACTGGACCTTACAATGGCCGGGAGATGTGACTCATACCGATGACCCCCATGTAGCAACAGCTTCAGCCCCCTAGGAAACATCTGCCAGGGACCAGTTGTTTCCCGACGGGTGCTGGTCTGGACCCACCCCCTACGTCTAGCCAGAGACCCATTAAGATCAACGTCATGGCCTGTGGTAGGTGCGCAACAGTGGGAAGGGGTGGTAGAGGAGATGGACTCAAGGTCAGAGGGGGTGTTGCCGGGGTTACTGGCCAGACTTTCTCCCCCTGTGGAATTGGACTCTCTCACCCCTGGTTCCTGCCACCAAGACTGCTGAGGAGTGGCCCACCCGAGACTGGACCTTACTACGGTCGGGAGGTGCAACGCATAACTGGGGTCCCCTGTGTGGCGAAGGTTTCAGCCCCCTAGGAAACATCCGCCAGGGACCAGCTGTTTCCCAATGGGCACTGTGAATGCTGGTCTGGACCTGTCCCCTACTTCCAGCCGGGGGCCTGTTAAGATCGTCGCAGCCTGTGGCCACAAGCCAAAGGGCTGCGTACACAAGAGCACGGCCCTTAAGGGGACCAAGAGACCAGAATTTTGTGACTGTCCATTTTATTTAGGTCTCAGGACTGGGGGTCGTGTGGTTCAATAGCTAATATCTGGATGTGTGTATTTGTGTTTTACTTTTAGCTTTGCGGGATCTTAATGTAAGTTCCACTGTGTAGGCTGTCATTATTATGGACATTTGAAAGTGTTAATTTCAGGGGCTAGGCCTGGTCAAGCCTGTGCTCCGCTCAGGAGCAATAACAAACTGATTGGGGATTCTGTTTTTGATATTATTGAGTTTGAACTGCTTAGGTTGGGACTTGGGGGTATGTTTTTATAAGCAATTTATGCCAGCAATTGGATATAGATTGGAGTAGAATCCACTGCATAACATTCTTTATTCGTAGTATTTGCTTCTATAGCAGAGCAATTTATAATAATGGCAGAGAAGAAACAGTGTAGACAGGCCATATCACCATCTGATGGTTCTGATCTTCCATTGTTAAAACAAGGTAAAATTTCTGATTTTATTCTTGAGTCAAGTCCCACCTTAGGTGCTGAATCTCTAGTATCTTTGCTACTTAAGAACAGATACGCATGATTGATTGAGTCTGAAAAAGCCCATGAAATAGCCAATTTACTAGATAAATCAACCCTACTGTGCACAGAGGCAGACAGTGAATTACCATCTGATAAGTCATCTATGGAGGATAAGGAAAAGAATGGCAGCCTATTAATTCAATTTCAATTTATTGTGTCAACCAAAGGTTATTACAATATAACAAACAAAATGTAAATACAAATACATATACAAATAAATATAAAATTAAAACCCAAGGCATTGACAATGACTAGAGCATAAACTCTGCAATAAGCGGGTCCTGGAGGACTTTTAACTGTAATTTCCAAAACTGATCGGGAGAGCACCCAGAGTTTCAACATGTGCCACCCCACAAGTATCTAAGGTGGTTTTAATTTGAATAACCGTGCTCAGAAAGCAAGCAACCTGTACCGAAACGTGTGGCAGGCGGTCTCCCAATAAATAAATCAAGAGTGATGCTTCAGAGCGGCCCGGCAACGATGCCAACAATTGCGCAAGATGAATTCCCCTCTGGGTTGCATAAAGGGGGCAGTACAATAAGATGTGGGCCAGTGAATCCACTGTCCTTAGGGAGCAACTGCACAATCGCTCTGCCAAGGGGGTCTGATTATATCTGCCGGACGTGACAGCGGATGGGAAAGCATTCCACCTTGCCAGTGAAAACAACCTTCTGGAATTCGGTGGAATCCCCCCATCCAAAAAAGACATAGGCAAAACAGTTATATTGGCCAGCTGTACATAAAGGACAGTGGCTTTATAAGCTTTAAGATCAGCCCATATAGAGTCTAACAGTAGATTCAGGACAAGTTTCTTTGCCCCATTGGGACAAATAGCCCAACTGGGACAGGGCCCCAATAGAGAAACCCAGCTGTCTAATTTCCTCAACCACTGAGGTCAACCAACGGTTCGGGGAATTGTCAAACAAAACCAGCTGAGTCCAGGGGGCCGCCAGGTCAAAAAGAAGACGTAGCTAATACGTAATAGCCCCTTGCCAGACCTTGGCCCACAAGGGGAGCAGGCCACACTCGCGACAAAGCAAATGCATCGGGATGCCCGGTGGGGCCATCAAGATTGCCCATGCCACCCCCGCCTGGAATTTTTCCAAATCCCTCAGCTTACTCAGGGCCCAGAAAAGAGCCCCATACAGCAACTGGGGCACCAACTTATAACTATAAAAGTAGATTGCTGGAGCAACTAAATGACCTCCCCCCGCCCTGAAGAAGCTAAGCAAGTTTGCTTTTAATCTCCTAGCTCTATTCAGGGAGAATTGCACCTGCAAATTCCATGCCCCGGATGCCTGGAACAGCAGGCGCAAATACTTGTATGAAGGGACCTGTGCTATCTCCTGGTTTGCCAACTGCCATCTGTGTAAGGTCTTTTTCTGCGTGAAATGAACTATTTTAGACTTATCTTGATTTATCTCAAGCAGATTGTCCTGACAAAAAACCCCAAAGGCGGCCAACAAATGACACAAACCGACCTGGGTCGGTGATAACAGGACCGTGTTGTCCGCATACAGGAGGCAAGGGATTTCTACCCCCCTACTAGGGGATCGTGACTAATCGTCGTTGCCAAGGCTTCCATAACGTCATTTAGATAGAGAAAAGCGTCGGGGCCAAAATGCATCCCTGCTTCACCCCCCTCTCCACAGGTATACTGTCCGACACTGTCCCCTGGTGGTTCAGCCTCACCCTAATAGAATTTCCCCTGTGGAGATTTATAATCAGATGCAGCAGCCTTGGGTCTAAATCCAAGGCCGCCAATTTCCTCCACAACCGGTCCCTTGGAACGGTGTCAAACGCTGCCCTCAAATCAATGAAGGCAGCATACAGGGGGTGTGGGGACCTTGCATATTTTTCAACCAGGTGGGATAAAAGAAAGCAATGATCGCTAGTGGATCTCCCCTTTTGGAATCCTATTTGGGTATTTGACAAAATGCCCTTTGCTTTCAGCCATCCATGCAGCCTCGCCAGCAGATACTTGGCATACAGCTTACTTATGATACTCAGTAAGCTGATCGGCCTGTAGTTACTGGGGGAGGTCGGGTTACCCCTCTTGAAAAATAGGGACGACTATCGCTTGTCCCCAATCTACTGGGATGACACCTGACTCGTTTATCCGTGAGAAGAGGGCAGCCAAAATGGGAGCCCACCAATCCACATCGGCCTTCAGGCACTCTGCCGTTATACCTGTCTCTTATACACATCTAGATGTGTATAAGAGACAGGTATGGGGGGATGCCTCTAGACCAATACCTCTCACCATTTTCCAGAAGCACGTTGGGTTAGATTTAAAGGCTTCGCTGAGCTCTCCCCACTTTGATCTATAGTGGGCGTCCCGCTTTGCCTTCAACAATGCTCTGTACCTGTCTCTTATACACATCTAGATGTGTATAAGAGACAGCCTATAATGGGCGTCCCGCTTTGCCTTCAACAGTGCTCTGTACTCCCTTCTCTTGCTCAAAAAAGCCAGGAGAAATCCATTCCCCTGCGTGACTCTGAAATGACGATAGTAGCGTCTTAGTTCTGACCTAAAAAGCCGACACTCTTCATCAAACCAGTCATGCAGGGTCCTAAGGCCCGAACCCTCAGCACTAAGTCCGAGATAGATAACAAAAAGAATAGGAGCAAGCCAGTCCATCATAGACTGATACCAAATAAGTAACCCTACTTGTGTGGTAATGGTCTCTAACTTCGCCAACAGCTGTGTTTCAGTCGCAGAATTTACTAAGGTCCTAAACTCATTTCCTGTGTGGTCATCCCAGCGCCACCTTCTCCTTGACTCCCCTGGAGACCCAGAAGGGGCCAAAGTCAGGGGGGTCCTGGGAAATTTCAGTGTGAGCAGCAGCAGAAGATGATCACTAATAAGCTGTGAGTCCACACAGAAGGTCGTAACCAGGGCCATCATGGGGGCTTAAACAATAAGATGGTCCGGCGTACTGCATCCCCTAGGGGAAATATAAGTAATCTCCCCATGCCGATCCATCCAATGGCAGCCATTAAGTGGGTATAAATCTAATTGGATTAGGAGATTGGCCAATGCCAGTCCGCCGGCATTTATACTTGTATCCCTAGATTTCCTAGCCTCAAGGGAGCCATCCTCCTCAATGTCTCGCCCCTTCCCAATAAGAACCAGGTCATAATCAGACTCGCCTATACGGGCGTTAAAGTCACCCCCCAAAATCACTCCTGCGGCTGGAAACTTATCCTGGATCTTCTTTAAAAAGGAAGTCAAATCTAACCAAATATTCTGAGGGAAATTCACTGACTTTTCCAGGGGGATATACACGCATATCACCACCAATTGGTGGCTATCCGTTTCCCACAGGCAGCCACAACCACCCAGTGGTTCAAAAGGCAGAGCAGATACCTTTGCTCCTTGGATAATCTTGATGAAACAAGCCACCCCCCCGCTTGGGTCGCCTCTGCCTCGAGCTGTATAGGCCTGTTGCCAAAAAACCTCATAGCCTGGGAGTACCGGTCTATCTCTAGCCCAGGTCTCCTGGACCATTATAATATCAAAATCAGATAAGAAAGCCACAACCTCCGGATCGCTGGTTTTAGCCCTCCAACCTGCCAGGTTCCAAGAAACAATCCTTACAAGTCAATCGGTCTTAGTTTTCTCTGTTTTCCCTCCAGGCCTGGGGTCCCCACTACTTAACCATCTGGGGTCAGCCCCCCCAGTCCCCCCCCAACCGGGGGTGCCTCCCCACTTACAAAAATAGGGACACAATCAACTTCGCAATACACAGCCTATTAAATAAGCCAACTGGGGCCATGCAATTTACTGATATTGGGGAATTATTGAAATCCCAATGTAATCTGATAAATCAAACAGTATCTTTGCTGTTCACCAATATTACTGAAATGGTGACGACCTTGGTAGGAGTTAGCACTCAACTGCGGGAGATAGCAAATAAGCTTGACTTATTAGAAAGGGACAAATCAATATCAGAAGTCACATTTATTTGACTAGAATGGAATCCAATGATAGAGGGAATGATAATAGATATTACAGAACCACCTAAAATAGACTATGAAGGTAAAAATGAGATGTTTAGTACACAACCAAACCCTATGCATTATCGGACAGTTCTAGATAAGCACTCAGTTGCTTTAAGAATCCATCCACTCCCTAATGGGTTGATTCCAAATTGGCGAAGTAAATATCATATTAAAAAGAAATGTTTACCATCTTTTGGGAATCAAACTAGAGGCTTCAGAGATCAGGAACATAGAATAACTCCCCTGGGATAACTGGCTGTACGGTTGGCGATTCAATTCCAGAGGGAAGAAACTGTTAGAAAATCCTTCTGATACAGGAAATTTCTATTGATCAGGTACCCCGGATTGTTTGTTTCAAATAGGGAAAACCTTCCCTCCTCACAGTGAAGGCTGTACCTCTCTGTCCAAGAAGCTAGTTCAGTTAAGTGATAGATCAAATTTATTGCAGCCAAATTATAATATGAAAGCCCTTCCTGCTCCTGAGATAACTAAACCCCATAATGGTGTGGGAAGTGATTTGTTATAATCACAGATAAAGATTGACCTGTTTGCGATGTGCTTGTCTGAAGTTAACAGCTGAGGATTCAGCTCAATTGGCCTCTTTTGATGCCCTGCCTATTAGTGAGCTAGAGCCTGTATCTGGTAATAATATAATTTCCAAGAACTCTGATGACTGGACTAATATGCAATGTTTATCCCCCAAAGAACTGGGTATGCAAGATAGTGAAGGCCAGGACCACGGGCTAGTCTCCCCTAGAGGCAAGGCTACCGGTAATCTTCAGCTGGTTCTGGTCAATGTCAATTTACCATCACTTATAGGAGCCGAGACTCCTACTGGCAAATTAGATCTGCCACCTTCAGTAAACCCTAATTTGCCTGGGCACTTGACCTGCATCCAACAGGACACTTCACAGATAAACGGAATCGTGTGGTTGGAGGAGCCTGGAATATCTGTTTTAGCTGTTGAGGGTCCAACTCAAGCCCTTGGGACAGATACTCTATAACTGGGGTCACAGCGGACAGAGAGTGGATGTGGTTTCAACATACTGTGCTGGAACGTTGTGGGATGGAATACTTGCATATCAAATGACTCCTGAGATCTGCTTAGAGAGTACTACATCTTCCGTATACAGGAGTCCTAGATAGTTGACTGTCCTGGTTTAACTCTGCCCATGTATAAAACCTGCAGACCTGCAAGAATAGGTAGGCCTGCCCATGGGTTGGCAACATCCATTAGCTTATCATTGCAGGTTGAGAGCGAGCAATTACCTAATTCCCCTGAGAACACCATAGTTCACGTTTCTTGGGGCAAGGAGTCTGCCATTGTAATTATAAATTTGTATTTACCCCTCTCCTGGAGGAATTTTGGATCATGCAAATTTCTGGCTTTCCTCAGAAGATTTTCTAGGCCAGTTAGAGGATGACTTTCCTTCAATTCCCATATTAGTAGGTGATTTTAATGCTCCTACTGGGAATAACTATTCCAAAATTGCCCACACTATGGGATTGGAGGATGAAGATGAGTTTTTTCACTCTCCTAGAATATTTATGGATGCCACACTCAATGCTGCTGGACTCTCAACTATTGAAATTCCTTTATAGGATCAATTGGAAGATCCTAAATGAGAGATCTAAATCAAACTACCATGGTGATTTAACATTTGTTAAATCATTGATTGATTATATGTGTGCACTTTACACACTTAAGTCACTGTTTTGTTAACTTTACTGTTTTGTCCTATGGATGTAGTGATGACCACTAACCAACTGTGATAACTTACCTGCCCCAGTCAGAGACATTGGGGATCAACGAGGATGACTCCGGGCTTGCACAACTTGATTTTCAGGGAACTAGAACCCTGAAATGGGGTGCTACGGCAGTAGAGAAGAGCCATCATTTTTTGCTTTTAGGGATACAACTTTATGCAGAGACCCCCCCTTTCTGGCTGTGGATCTAATGACCGAACGTTTGTCAGAATTATTTAATCAGATAGTGTCTAAAATAAGGGAAGGTGCATTAACTGAAACCTACTCAGGAAGGAACTCTTATCGTTCACCTTGGTTTGACCATGAATGCCAATCAAGCTAGCAGTAAATAGGGCTGCTAAACGTATCAAAATAGATAAATCTTCTCAAGCCATGCAATTCTATGTTGATCTCAAGGGCCAGTATAGAGATAACTTAAAAGCTAAGAAACTGGCATATCAGCGGTTCCTGTGGGTTTGTTTGGAGGAAGCAATTAATCAGAAGATATCATCAAATTCTGGAACCTAGTAAATAAAGGATCTGTGGATGGTTGCTGCCTCCTGGAACAAAGCATTCTCAGTACCACCTGGGAGTCATTTTTCCAACATATACAGTCCCTGATAATTATTCGAATCAATTAACTGATTCAGATTTGAGTTACCTACCATCTTGGCAACCAGTTTCCAGTTTGGAAATAAGGGCACTTATTTTGCAATTATCTGCCAAGAAGGCTCCAGGTGAATTAGATCCATGCCCGTCCTGGCTGGTCAAGGCCTGCCAGGAGACATTAGGGCCGTTGTTGGCGGGGGTTGTCAATGCCTCCCTTAGGGAGGGCAGGGTGCCAAGTCATCTCTAAGAGGCGGTAGTGTGGCCCCTGCTCAAGAAACCCCCTCTTGACACTGACTCCACAGCGAGCTATTGGCCAGTTTCTAACCTTCCCTTTTTAGGGAAGGTTATTGAATGGGTGGTGGCTCAGCAGCTTCAGGGGCATCTAGATCGGGTCAGTTTTCTTGATTCTTCGCAGTCTAGTTTTTGCCCTGGGTTTGGCACAGAGGCTGTGCTTGTGGCTTTGGTTGACAACCTGCACTGGGAATTAGACCAGAGCAGATCTCCTATTTTAATTCTATTAGATCTGTCAGCTGCATTTGATACAGTGTTGGCGAGATGTTGGTGGCTCAGCTGCGGGACCGGGCTGGGGTGGGCGGAATTGTTCTTGAATGGTTCCACTCATTCCTGGCCGAGGGACCTTAGCGTGTGGTTCTCTAGGAATGTACTTCATCTCCCCAGGACCTCATGTGTGGAGTCTTGCATGGTTCTATTCTGTCCCCCCTCCTGTTCAACATGTATATGCAGCCTTTGGGCGACGTCATGAGAGGGTTCAGCGTGCGTTGTCGTCAGTACGCCAATGACACACAACTCTACCTCTCTTTGTCTGTAGACCCAGACCCAGCAGTCTCTGTGCTTACCCAGTGCTTGGCAGCTGTGGGGAACTGGATAAGGGCGAGCCATCTGAAGTTGAATCCCGACAAGACAGAAGTGATGTTAGTGAGTAGGGCTGGGGGGGTTGTGGCCCCCATCTGGCCACACAGGTCCGTAGTCTGGGGGTGCTCCTCGACTCACAGCTCCACCTGAATCTCTAGGTGAAGGCTGTGGCGAGGGGAGCATTTTGCCAGTTACATCTGGTACGACAGCTGCGGCCGTATGTTTCGGACTCAGATCTGGCCACCATCATCCATGCCTTTTATTACCTCTAGACTAGCCTACTGTAACGCACTCTACGTAGGGCTGCCTTTGGGGATGGTACGGAGGTTGCAGCTGGTGCAGAATGCGGCAGCCCATCTCTTAACGGGGACGGGTCACTGCGAGCACATTACACCGGTGCTCAGTTCTCTGCACTGGCTGCCTATTATCTTCCGGGCCTAATTCAAGGTGCTGGTAATGACCTATGAAGTCCTAAACGGCCTGGGCCCAGCTTACCTCGGGACCACCTCAGGCCCCGGATTGTATTGTGGTCGGCCAGGGGCGCCCAACTCTAAGTCCCCCAAGTTGCCCATGTGGTGACGATGGGGAGGGCATTCTCGGTGGCCATTCCCAGTGTCAGGCTCCGGGGCAAGGAGCCGGGGGGGAGGGGGGAGAGGAAAAGACAAGAGCAGGTAAAAGGGAAAAGGGCTGTTCCAAAGCATCAACACTGAAACCTCTCAGCCGTTCTCCGATATCAGGGAGACTAAACGCTCCGCATGCACACCAGACAAGCTGGCCTAAGTAGGCGTACGGCTCATCAGAGGCCACGGAGTGGGGAGCTGGAAGGGGTAACCAGCGGCAGAGAAGCTGGAAGGGGTTAGGGCAACAAAGTCCTGACGCACGAGGGGAACAGGACTCACAAGCAACAACAAGGAAGGGGGGTGTCACTCATACAAGGGACACAAAGGGTTTCACAGGACAAGACGACACACATAGAACACAACAGACACAGTCACAGGGGAAGAGGCAGGTCAATGCTACACCAAATCAAGGGAGGCACACAAACCAAACCCCAGGAAAAGAAGTTGCTCCACCAGCTTCCTGAGGCCACCAGAAGATCCTAAATACTCCCTGGTGGCCAATCAGGAAGCCAGGAGGCAAGCACCAGAAATGGCAGACAGGTGAGATGGGGAGGGGCACACACCAGGTGGGGATGCAGGAGGAGACATAGTGGGGAGGATGAAGGCACAGTCTACCAAGGCACCAGGTGGCGCAAGCTGCTACAGCGATGCCCCCAAACTCCCAGGGCCAAGAGTTCAAGACCCAGCCATGACAGTACCTCCCAAAGCCCCCCACCCCGCCAGGGGAACCACCCCCTCTGGCAGACAGGAAGGACAGAGCCAGTGGACAAAAAAAAGGGCATGCCACCAGAGCGGGACAGTACGTAGACAGGAGATGAGGGACCTAAACGAAGACCACCACCCACACCTACACATTGGACTCGGACAAGCAAGACAGGGCCAGGTAGCATCATATCGAACCAGAAACAGCAAACCAAGAAGGGAACCGGGATATGACAGGACTAGACTGGAGACAAGAGATAAGACAAGACTATGAGGTCAATTCCAGGCAATGACTGTGCAAACACAAACAAATCTACACGAAAACAGAGGGGAGTCAAGGACTAGGGACGATGACAACAAGCGGACATAGTGACGATGAGGCGACAGACAAGGTTTATACGACTAGGGTTTACAGTGTAAAATTAACTAACCGAAGCAGGACATAGACAAACAAGGGGTTAGACAACAGAGCAGGCGACAAACACCTGTGACAATAGACTACAGAGAGTGCAGAGCAGGCGGGGAGAGGCATAATACAGTCTGGACCAGGGATAGAACTGTTTGGGCATGAGACAAGGTATTCTGGACTAGACAGAACATGGGCAGCACAAGGGACCAAGGTGGCGGGGCACAAGACAGAGGGCTGATCAGATATGTAAGAAAACGTGGAGGAGAAAGAAAACGATGGGGATGAGATATTGGAGGACGGGGGGCCACAAACAATGGGAAGACAGGTCGCGCTCCAAAACCAGGCTCAGGGAGGATGCAGGAGCTGTTGGGAGAGTGACGCTGCCAGCCGGGTGCTTGGGTGGGCTGCTGCCTGGATCAGCTCCGTTGCACGTTGGTTGGGGGCCTTTTGTCTTAAAGGGGAGCAGCATTGATGGGACGCTGTTGCCTGACCACCGCCCATTCTTCATCGCTGATTCGTTCCCCTGAGTAGTGGCTGGGGATTGGAGTGCCGAGGACACGACTGCACCCCTGTGGAGGATTTAAAAGTCAGACTGCAGTCGGCGGCTGCTCCATGGGCGCGCAGGGGGGCGTGGCCAGAAATCTCTGGCCGTTTGTGGTTGCCCTGTTTTGTTGCTTTTTGTGTCGGACTAAGCATAGGCTCATAAAACAGCCTACGGCTAATTTTATTGAGTTCTTATTATTTTATTATACTTGATTTATGTTTAGTATTTGTGTAAATGTAATTGCATTTTGGACAATTGTATTTAGATATTTGTCTATTATTACAACAGCTTTGGGTAACTACTTTTTTGTAAACCCCAAGTAATTTTAGCAGAACTGGGGAAATTTTGCATAGCAAGCAGAATTGCTCATAAATCTAAGGAAAGAGTGGAAACTGTAGCTCATTTTTAAGATAGAGGGTATAGGCGTGGGGTACGGTTCTAGGTAAATCCAGAAATAGATAAACTCAAGGGGATATAGGTTTCCACTTATTGGCTTATGTTACATAAAATAAATGGCACCAAAAGCCAAAGGATTGGATCTACCGAAAACTATCCCTACACCACTGTTAAAATGTAGACTTATAGATAGTTATTTTGAATCAGCCCCTCTCCTAGCAGATTTGAGTGATCTTAATATACCAACTATAAATAGATATGTTATCATCATCATTGGATGAAATAGACTCTTCATCCCCATTTGGGAATGGGAAACATAAAAGAGGGACATTCTCGAATACAGCAGAGATAAAAAATTTGGATGATCACTGCCCTGTTTCAAGTGATACAACCAATGAAAAGACATTGGCAGCTTTATTGGTGGAACATATGTCTTTAACAACTGTGGCATTTAGGGATTGGTTTGTAAAACTGAATGTTCTTGATGTTAAATATAAAGAGATTTCAGTAGCTGTAAGCAATTTGGAATGTTATGAGGATAAAGACAAAGAAAGTCAAAAGAAGATGGAGGTAGACGGTGATGGAAGGAAGCAACTGGCATGTAATTTTAATTATTCCAAACTGATAATATGGGGTACATATGTGAATCCGGGGCTCTGGTTTTGAATATACGGCCTCTCCCTTCGGGGAAAATCCCTCTTTGGCATATGCAGAGAGAAACAGCAGAACACCTTTGGGTGTTGCTACATCTGCCAGTTACACATAGAAACATCCGGAGGGTTG
Source organism: Sphenodon punctatus (assembly GCA_003113815.1). Lineage (NCBI taxonomy): Eukaryota > Metazoa > Chordata > Lepidosauria > Sphenodontia > Sphenodontidae > Sphenodon > Sphenodon punctatus. The sequence continues at coordinate 725,876 of QEPC01008833.1, forward strand.
ATCATTTATATTCATCCCAGCAAGGATATGGGGTACAAGTATATTTTGACTCCTTGGAAACGGCACAAGCAGTTTGGAGTAATGGGCAAATTCTGGCAACAAGAGCTATTTATGTTGCCAAATCCTATAAAACACAAAATGGAAAAACCCAGTCTAGGGTGGATGCGAATAGGAAGGAGGCCAAAGCCACTTTAGGAGAGGTTTACTGTCCACATAAGGATATGGTTATACTCAAACTAGAAAAAAGACTTCATGAAAATGCAGAAACAAAACGGCAAGTGACAGAGGGGGGTTACTCCCATATGTTGGAAGATGAGGATATGGAATTACAATTAGTAGATTTTAAGGGACAAGGAAGTCCTTTTCTCCCAGAACAACACTTAGCAGTGGAGGCCTATAAACATCTACCACTAGAAAACCAGAATGCCATATTAGAAAGAATGGCCAATTTACATCAACATTTAATTTTGTTAACAGCTGAGAACTCTCTGGAAAAAAAGGAGTCTTGGGGAGATACTGAAAATTTAGTCTATGGTAAAAAGCATTCAAAGCAGGGGGAGATTGGCGTGGGGGAAAGTAGTAACGGTTACGAAAGGCCAATCGAGGTAGAACCCAAGGAAGATAGACAGGATTCCTTTCTCCCTAATATTCAGCAGGGTATACAGGGTCAGGATGCAGAGAGGGCTGTTATCACTATTGGAGCTAATGTAGGGAAATTGGATAAAGAAGAATTTGATGGGAGCCCTGAACCTTGCCTTGTTTTTTCTAGATATAATGAGGCAAGCCAGTGTAAGGTAGGAGTAATAGGAAAGGAAGCAGAGCACTCGCTGAGGGAAGTTCAGGGGCTAAGCAGTAATATTCAAGAAGCATTAAATAGATATATCTTTGGCAGGGACACTGTCAGAAGATAATTTGAATAGGTGGCAGATGCAGTGTGACAGCCTACCTCCAATAGATCAGGACAGGCTTTTTCAATGGATAATCACAAATACAAGCAAGACTTGTTCATAAAGATGTAAAAATTCAGCCGTTAGCAGGGCAGCGGAGGGAGCTCCGGGTGGGAATGGGTTCCCAGGTAGAAATCCAGACTGAGATGTTTAGACCACTTGCAGTAGAGAAAACTAATGAGTATTTATGCAGAGGTTCCCCAGATAAGGGGGCATAGGGAAAGAAAGGGGGATGATGTGGAGGCTTTGCTTGTACAGGATGGTATTGATCTGGATCAGCAGATAAGTAGTAAAGATAATGCTGAAGTATATGATCCAAAAATAGAGGTAGCTTGACTACCTGATGGGCGGCAACAGTTAAAGCGGATAGATTGTATATAGTTTCTTGGAATGTGGCTGGGTGGAGGAATTGTTTTCTGAATGATGCGTGGGGAATTTTTTCTGATGCTGGTATAGGGTGAAAACAGACATGACGCTAACCACCCTTTAACCACCCTTGGTGGTCATTTATGCATGTTTCAGGGCTGCATAGGGTGTCAATACATAGTCTGTGTTCAAGAGACATGGCAGTTGGGATCTAATGAATTGTTATTCCCTGGATTTAAGATTTGGTCATCCCCAGCTAAAAGAGAGAGAAAAGGCAGACCACCAGGCGGCTTTGCAACCCTGGTAAATCTAGCTTTGGATGCTATAAGCGAACAGCTAATAGATGGACCAGAGGAGTTACTGGTTGTTAAGATTGAAGGGTCTCAGTATTTTATTATAATTTTGAATTTGTTCCCCCCCCCCCTTGTAAAATTAGAGGAGAGGACAAAATTTTGGCTGCAGATAGAGGAATATATAGCAACGTTGGAATATAATTATCCCCAAGCTAGCCTTATGCTACTTGGGGACATAAACGCCAGAACGGGTGATGAAGATTATATTAGGGCCCAGGTATTGGGAGTAGATTTGGAGGATAAATTTTTTCACCTATTAGATCTTCTATGGATAAAGTATTGAATGCCTATTTATTTTTATTTTTATTTAGCAAATTTATACCCCGCCCCCTCCTGCAACGCAGCTCGGGGCGGCTTCCAACAATCATAATAAAAACATTTAAAATTCATTTTAAAATATTAAATATAAAATATACCATTATAAAACAGGGCTAGAAAAATAATAAATAAATAGGTGGGGGACTAAAATCATCCCTCCCCACCCTCCCTCCCAAAGGCCTGGGCAAACAGCCAGGTCTTACAGTTCCGCCGAAATGTTAAAAGGCTTGGGGCCAGGCGAGCTTCCTCCGGAAGGGAGTTCCACAGCCGCGGTCCTACCACCGAGAATGCTCGCTCCATCGTGGCCCCCCGCTTGACACGGGGGACCTCCAGGAGGGCACCCCCGGCCGACCGCAGGAGCCGCTGGATTTAATACAAGGAAATATTCTGGGGGTCTATGTGACGGTAGTTAATAAAATGAGGAATGAGCTTTTGATAAGTCAAGCAAGACAGCTGCCCAAGAGAGGAGGACATGCTGTTTGATTTGACAGGGAATGTAGATTGGGTAAGGCCTTGCTTCGGGCTGCAGCTTACCAGGTAAGACTACAACTTTCAAAAGAGGTATTAAATGAGTTTGAGTAAAAAACAGTGCTATAGGAAAATAATAAAAGAGAAAAAGGCAGTATACCAGAGATCCCAGTGGAACTGTCTCCAGGATGCAGTAAAAGATAAAGATGCCAAGAGATTTTGGGGACTGGTTAACCCAGGGTTAGGTAATAGGAACACTCCTCGGGAACCAGATATACCGGTCTCTAAATGGTATTCTCATTTTTGCAGCTCTATAACAACCCAAAAAGCTCACGAAAATTAGTATTAGAAGAGGAAATACTGGCAATCCCCTTGTGGGACGATATCCCAATTAGTTGGGTAAGAGAACTGATCAACAGTCTGCCAAGGGGTAAGACGCCAGGAGAGGATGGGGGTAACGGGCGAACTATTAAAGGAATTTAAAGAGTGGTGGGCTCCGATATTGTAGAAGCTGTTCAGCCATATTAACATCTTTGGTATTATCCCTCATGGTTGGAATATTAATGTGATCGTCCTTATACAAAAAGGGGAACAGGAACTCTCCACTAAATTATCGGCCCATCAGCTTAATTAATTTGCCTGCTAGATTATATTCAAAACTCCTCCTCGGAAAATTTGAACAGTGGTTAGAGGATGGTGGAATCATTAAACCAGAACAGGCTGGTTTAAGGAAAGGCTGTTCAACTATAGATCATTGTTTTACACACACCCATTTGGTTGATAAGTACCTGCGGAATAAAAAAGCAAAGCTCTATGTAGTGTTCGTCGACTTAAAGCAGATGTTTGATTCTATTAATAGGAATATATTATGGGATAAGCTCAGGGTGAAGAATATTGATCCCAGGCTATTAGTCTTGATTCAGAGATTATATCAGTTCACAGAAGTTAAAGTAAGGCTTTCTAGTAAAGGTGACTGGTCAGCACCAATTCCCACTTCGAATGGTGTTAAACAAGGCTGTGTACTGGCACCTGCATTATTTAATTTTTATATTAATGATATTGTTGATGCCATGGATAAAGATGAATTTCACCCGACATATATAGTAGGTAGGAAAGTTATCATGTTATATGCAGATGACATGGTATTAGTGGCCACTTCGAGTCGGGCTGAGACGGAAGCTTTCAGTCCTGGAAATATACCGTGAGACTAATGAACTAACAATTAACTGTAATAAAACCAAGGTTATGGTCTTTGCTCCCAACCCTCTTTACCATGATTGGAAAACAGGTTAGGTTACCTTGGAACAGGTACAATCCTATTGTTATTTAGGTCTTACCTTTGCTGCTTCAGGTGCCTGGGGGGCAACATTTTAAAATAGTAAATCTAAGAATGGCTCAATCCTCCCAGGGAGTTTTGAAATTTTGGAAGAAAGAGGGCGGTCAACAATTTTCGTCTGTAATAAAGCTCCTTGAGCAAAGGTTGACACCATAAGCCATTTATGGGGCAGAAATCTGGGGTGGGGAAATTGGAGGGATTTCAAAATAATGTGCTACGTACCATTATGTGGGTGCCTAAATATACTCAAATAGCTTTACTTAGGGTTGAAGCAGGATTGGTGTCTGTGCAAACAAAGGCGCTACAAAATCTGTTGCGATATTGGTTTAGACTCCTAGAAAAGAAAGCCGATACTTTGTCTAGACTTTGTTGGGAAAAAATGATAAAAAGTGAAGCGAAATCTCTATGGTTTGAAACCCTGCGAGCTCTGCTAAATCAACTGGGGTATGGGGGCCTAGCCCTGCTTCAGACAACTTATCGCAGGACTAAGGTAGTAGTGATGCAAAGGCTTTTGGACATAGCGAAACAAACAGACATGGCCGTCGCTAAGTCAGACAGTGGCTCCTTTTTACTCTCTAATAAAATTAGACTGGGGTAGGGAGCTATATTTGTACACCCTTCAGAGCTTTAAGCTAAGGAAGGCATACGCTCTTTGTCGTTTCCAACTAGTCCCTTCTAAAGTAATTGAAGGAAGATTCTCCGCAACCCCATGGGAGCTGCGCCTGTGCCCTTGTGGTTTGGGGCAAATAAATGATATACAGCATATTCTATTGAACTGTCTTTTTGTCGAAAAAATAAGGCAGGTTTGGTTTATTAGAGTACTAAGGCATAGAAGATATTGGGACCCTGGTTATAAATTAAGATTTATTTTGATGCAGTCAGTTTCATGAGATTTGGAGATAATCATATGCAAATATATTGCAGCTATCACAACAAGACAAAAATTTCAAAATTCATTTTTGAAAATAAATAATCATAATTAGCCGGGGAGATTGGCCATTAAAAAAGAATGTTAATACCTTTTTATATTGTATTAATTTTTGTTTCTGATGTTAAAATGTATAAGTTTATTGCTACAGCCATTTGAGCTGCCTATTAACAACTAAGACTGGGCAATTCTATAGATTGTGGGAATGGGCTAGCTTGTGGATGAGAAGTGGATGATCTGGGTTAAGCTGATTCCCATTTGTTTCTGCCTATGGAGCAGACAATATTTTAATGGAAGTGTATGGTTCCGTAGCTGTCTTGTGTGTCATGCGTTATTTAAATTTGTATTGTGTTAAGTCCTAAAGGAATAATAAGATGGTTTTGTAGCTGCACCATCTGGAGAACACTGTTGATTGGTGCCTATCTATCTAAATGCTTTTTATTTTTCCATATTCTGAAGTGATTAATTCTTTTTTGCTATGTACGGCTAAAGCGAAAGCTTGGCCTTAATAAAATTTTATATATATATGAATGAGCCAATGCTTGGACCCCCTGTGGACGCAGGGAGCAGTAAGCCCCATGTTGAGACCCTCGCTTCCCAGAGGGCTTCAGCATTCCGCCCTGCTATAACCTCTAAGAAGTCCTCGGTAAATACCAGTCAGGAGAGGACACCTGTGACGATCCCTATAGGGGGTGTCGCCCCGGAAAGCGAGACCCAGGGTCTTATGACAGACCCACAGCTANGCCTGCGACTGCCGCCCGGCCAGCGGTGGTCCCCCGAGCCTGGTTTTTTAAATATATATATATAAAAATTAAAAAACAAACAAACCCAGGCTCGGGGGGCCGCCGCTGGCCGGGCAGCGGTCTCTGGCTTTGGGGGGGCGGGCAGAACCCAGTAGCAGGCCGTAGCTGTGGGTTTGTCATAAGACCCTGGGTCTCGCTTTCCGGGGCGACACCCCCTATAGGGATCGTCACAGGTGTCCTCTCCCGACTGGTATTTACCGAGGACTTCTTAGAGGTTATAGCAGGGCGGAATGCTGAAGCCCTCTGGGAAGCGAGGGTCTCAACATGGGGCTTACTGCTACCTGCGTCCACAGGGGGTCCAAGCATTGGCTCATTCACATCGCCTTGCATGGTGGGAGGTTCTCTGCATCCCAGGAGCCGTGACCTTATTCCACCGAAAAACCCTTGTTCTGGGGAGATAGAAGCCAAAAGGGAAGAAGGCGAGGGGGAACCTCTTGAAACAACCCCCCCCCCCCACATTGGGGTTTGTATAGGAGGAATATGGGATCCCTCAGTTTGTGGCCTGCAGGAAATCCAGGTACAACCGATTAGCCAGGTACACTGTTGTTCTTGCTTCTGTACCTGGCTGGTCGTCGAGTGGGGACTGTCTGGACCCCTGGGGAGCCAGCAACCCTAGTACCACCTTGGGCAAACTTCGTCAGGGAAGATGACTAGTTGTTACCCTCATGGTGGAAATCACAGGAGATGCCCTTTGGGGTTGCCAGATGTCCAAGCTGGAGAAGCAATGTTGCAGAAGGAGCTCCCAATCCCACGGCTGGACCATGCAGGGTGGTACCTGTGACGGCGATCCGCAAGCCCGACTGCGCCTGTGGGAAACACTCGGCCCTTGAGAAGGCCTTCCCGGTAGCTGGTAGTATGGCTGACATGGAGTAAAGCCACTATATTCCTCCACCATACATAGCTGCCATGACCCTTATATTCCATTTGCTCTTGCAAGCATTTGCGTGGCAATCTATGTATTTCCATCTTTTTAATTTTTTCCCAGTAACCCAAGGCTTTCTCCTGAGTGTGAACTTGTAATGAATTTAAACCAAGTTCTTGTCACATAAGCGCAGCAGGCAAACAATTTGGCATTCCTAAAATACCCCTTATAAATCAATTTTGTATCACTTCTATCTGATTATTAAAATCAGAAAAAGAAAGTTCTGCAAGAAACAGCAATTGAGCTCATGGTTTTGCTTTAAAAACTTGCAGGGCTGCCTTAAAGTCTGGATTTTCCCCCCACAGTGGTAGAATCTCATCACTGCTGCAGCAGATGCCCTTGCCTTAGTTGAAAGCATAGTAAGATGTCTTTTCCACAAAAAGGAAGTAGTCATACACAGGTCAAGATAAACGTAAGATCTGGTATTAGTTAACTTTGTACCCGCGTAGGACCAAATATGCTTGATGTTTCCTTTAACACAAGGCATTATCTGAGTTTTGATTTGGTTAACTAACATATCATTTTGAGTACAATATACATTTAGCTGATCCACTCCTTGTTGCAAGTCTTTAATTGTTTGTGACATGAATATTATGTCGTCAGCATAAAGCAAGGTAGGGACAGGATATGAGCCTATTTTTGGAGGCATATATATCAACTGAATCTAAAAACTGTCCACAACATCATTAGGAAATAAACTAAATAAAATAGGGGCAATCACACATCCCTGGCCCACACCAACCTTAACTGGAAACTCTTTAGTATGGATTCCTATACTCTGTAGACAAACCACAGGTGTTGAATTTTCAATAAGCGTTATCACTAGCATTAAGAGGGGGGGGTGGAATACCCATTGTCTGAAGCTTATGCCACAGCATTGGCCTATTTACTCTATCAAAAGCTTGTGAGAAATCAATAAAAGCTATAAAGAGATTTCCTTTCTTAATAAAAGTATACTTATTCATTAAATGTGCCAGGACAAAACAATTGTCCATTAATGACCAGAATGCGCGGAAACCAACCTGCTCCTCTGCTAGGCCCCTATTGGAATCAATCCACTCGACCAGCTGATCACTGAGTATGAGAGTAAAACATTTTCCCATAACCGGTAAAAGACTTATAGGTCTATAACATGCAGGGGCTTCTCTCTTTCCTTTCTTAAAGATCAAAATTATTTCACTGATCCCCCAGCAAGTAGGGAAATTGCAAGAATGGATTAAGACAGAAATATATTGTAAGAGAAATTTTGCCCACCAGGATGGATCTACTTTGAATATTTTTGCTGTAAGAAAATCTAATCTTGGGGCTTTATTCAAATTCAGACTACCTATCAGCTGTTGTAAATAAGACAGAGTTAATTGCTCTATCAATCCTTCAAAAGGTTCCAATGGAAGCTCTATCTGAGATACAGCAGGCTGATTATTCCTAGACATAGAGCCCCCAAACAAAGTAGTATGATGGGTTAACCAAACATCCTCAGTAATTGAGGGAGAGTTGTCTCTGCGGACCATACTCTTAGTTACTCTATGAATAATATGCCAAAAGGCTCGTGAATCATTTTTTTCTGCAGCTTCCACAAGTGAATCCCAATAATCCTGTACATGTTTTGATTTCTTGTGTTTTAATTTTTTTATATATATATTTTCTTTTTATCCTCTAAAAAAACTTCAATTTTTCTGGGCATCTATGTTTATACCATTCAACCTTTGCTTCTATTAGTGCTGTTTTAGCCTGTATACATTCCCTATCATACCAGCTCTTTACATTTCCCCGTTTGCCTCTATCCAAAAACTTGTCATGTGGTTTTACTACAAGAGACATAAATAAGTTTGTTAATAAAGCATAAGTAGAATCTGTTTCTTCCTGAGTACTGGCAGCTAACATTTTATCTGTCAATTTAATTTCAGAACCTTTCAAAATCTCATGGGCTAAAGACTGAGCAGATTGAGTCATCCCATTTTAGCTTGACTAATCCACATTGCTTACTTGGGGGGAAAACCACTTCATTAGAGACATCTCCTCCCAATAACCTAATTGTAATAGGATTATGCTGACTTTCTTGTCTTAGTATTACCTTGAAATCCTCAAATAGCTCAAACATGCTATCAGTGACTGCAATATAATCGATAACACTGCAGCCATTTGGTGCTGTGTATGTAAATTCTCCCATATTGTCAGATGGAAACCTCCCATTACAAATTAGAAGACTATGGTTTGATATCAGATCTAATAACTTACCTTCAGCCTTATCATGGGTTTGATCTTTAGAAACCCTTTGCGAAATATTCAAAGATTGACATATGCTAGATTCCATTTCCAGGTGAGATGCAGGATGGCACTTGTCAATCCTTGCATTAAAATCCCCCAGCAGAATAATTACATCTGTAGGAAACTTTTGTTCCATACTTTTAATAAACTCTTGTACTTACTTCCATATTTCTGGGTCATAATAAAGAGAAATAACTGGCGGGATATAAACATCAATGATAATGTACACAAGATCGATAGTCACAACCCATCGGACTGCAATGATTAATTTAGAAGTAACAGGGATCTATTCTATATATCCTAGGATTGGATTTAGAAATACAATGGCAAGGCCCCCTATGGATCTACCTTTAGTGTGCACTCGTTGTGCTGCCTTAACAAAAACTGGACCATCAAAAAACTCCCAGAAAGATTGATCCCTGTCATCTATCCATGTCTCATGCAAGCATATCACATTAAAGGTATTCAAAAACTGCAAACAGTCTTTATCTGAAATCCTACTCCTTATCCCCTCAATGTTCCATGAAAGTAAAACTAAAGTATATTTGCTTGAATCTCTCAGTCAGCACCCATTTACACTCTGACAGGCACTGGCAAATAATGAAGCCTGGGGCACACTAGTATCAGGGTCCGCCCCCAGGCCCTCCGACCCTGCCGGCAGCCACAGCCTGGAGTCCCTGTATGGCACAGCCCACCGCCAGACCCCATGGCAGAGCCAACAGCTTCCCCCAACAGCGCCGACACAGACGTGGCGGTTGCGAAGCAACCACCAGGACAAACAGCCCAGGCGCTGCCCCACGACACCACGCAAAGCGCGGCGCGGGTCTGACAGCGCTTTGTCACTCTGCATGCTTGCAGGTGCACAGAAGGGGCGTGGTCTCTCCCTCAAATGCTGGCACTGTGAAGCACACAGCGTCGGTGACCTGCGACTGGTCCCCCTGCTAGTGAGAGAGAGAGAGAAGGATCGTCGAGCTCTGGAAAGTGACGAGCCTGCTTATCTTCCCCTTCCTTTCCCTGGGCGGCTGTGTGGCGTGTATCAGCGGATTGTCTGTGTGTGAGAGTGAGCCCTCCCTGCTTGCCCCTTGTTCCCGTGCGCTAAGTGTGACCTTGTTGTTTAGTTGGGGCGAATGGGGGTGAGTCAGTCTTCCCCCTCCTGGGGAGCCCTGCCCCCGTTTCCTCCAGCCCAGTAAGAGTGGTCCCCCCGTCCCTTTTGTTTTCCGTGGACCTGTCCCTGTATCCCCACACCTTGTGCACTAACCTTCCATCCCTGTGGTGTAACTGGGGATTGAGTGTGTGGTGGGAGAGCAGGAGTACACCAGCATGGTTGACCTGGCGCCCTATGATGATATAGGCCTAATCCCTCTGGGATTTCAAGGGTCGCACTACTATCCTGACGGGCATATTCCACCCTTGGAGCCAGTCCGGAAACCGTGCCAGGTTTTTGTCTCTTGGGAAGGGGTTGGAGTGTGAAAGGGCGTATTGCCCTAGCCTTGGGTTGCTTGGTCCTGAATGACCCCATCCCCCATGACAACTAGGGGTCAAAATCATCGATTGCACTTGACTCCCCAAATTATCAGTGTCCAGACTATCCACCCCAGGTTCCATATTAGATTTTTCAGTTCCTGCCAGTATAGCAGATTCCTGATTTACACTACTTCAGTAAATATCATAGAGGGGAAGTTAGATTTTTCAGCTTTTTTCATTTGTCTAAGGGAGTTACTTCTTTTTCATTTGCTGTAATCTGTGTAGTTGTTCTTACACTTGAATATATTGACACACAATTTTCAAGAATTGGTAAGGACTTACTTAATATCTCTCCTCCTTTTCTCCCATTTTCTTCTTCTTCCATCACCAATGGATCTGTCCATTGGAGAAGGTCCTTTATTAAATAAGAGGGAGCTTCTGTTGGACTATGTTCCGTAGAAATCTGCTCCAAAAATACTCCTAAAGAGTCCCTTATGGAGCTATTAGAGGATATTTCTATTCCCATAAGATCCTCATCACTTTCTTCCTTTTCAACGTCTAACCGGGGATTATGTAAGCCCTTCCCCAAAGGAATCCTGGTACTATTATCAACTAGAAGTGCCCTTGCTAAGGTATTTTCAATCCTGGAGACAAACTCCCGCCCCTCTTAGCTTTTTCCTTTGATCCCAAATCCTCAAGGTAATTGCTTTTGATCTAAACGCAAGTTCCCAACGAGGCAATCATACAAGTTATAGAGGGGACGAACATTCTCCAGGTCTCCAACTCTTATATCCACATCTAGAAAAAACCTTATGAAATCCAAAAAGTTAGATTTAGAGAGCTGATGGTTGTCAGGCAGAAATCTATATTTTGCTTTGTCCTTTAAGGATAATATTATTGCTGGGGCCCATTTCTCTGGTGTTTCCTGAGGCCATACTCTTAAGGACTTATTATCCATTAAACTTTGATATTCTGTTGGAATGACGTTTCTAACTTTGTATAAAATATTCTCCTTTCTTTTCGACGGCTGGCAAAGTATTTTGAGGTGGCAAATTTTGCTCCAGGGTTTGAGAGGCCTGTTGTATTTGAAATGAAACTGTTTGAGAACCTACTTCCCTCCTCTGACAGGAGGCTGGCATCGGAGCCTTAATCAAACTCAAGGAATTTGTAAATTCCAACCATAATCCTCCAACCAACACTTTGAGATTAAGAGTCTCACCTAGTTCCTTTAAGGTGGATTCTAATTTATCAGTTTTGAAGCAGTCTGAAATATCTGGTTTTTAACATTATCTTCTAATTCTTGCATTTCCTCAATATTTGTGATTGGACATCTATATCATCATTTCTAGCCTGTGAACATGCCCCCAAGGTAGAATTCGGGGTCCTGTCCGCAAAAGGGGGATCAGAAATGTTCCCGGTATTTGACACAAAAGATTGTGTTAACTTGGACTGTGAGAAGCTGGCCGAGCAAATTGCTCTTGATCGCAACTCCATTTAATGAACAGCTTACTAACAAAGTAACTCAATACTATGGCGTAACAAAACAAAACAAAAAAGAGTGTTCTTTCCTCTCAAAGCCACTCTCTGTCCCCTCAAGCGCCCTGTACGTCTTCTAGCTGGTTGCTACCTCAATCTCTCTTCTCTCCCGCATCGGACACGCTCTTGATGTAATACGGGGGGGCTCCGCTGCGCCGATCCAGTGAATGAGCCAGTCAACGGGTGACACCCTTTGGATGTCGCCCAAGGGCTGGCACCTAAAGGGCGCCCCTAGGCTTTGATCACCTGCAAGACAGGGAGCAGCTTGACAGACATCCAGCACATCCAATCCCCAGGCAGCAGTTCCAGAGGGCACAAACAAAACCGGGAGACCCAGCAGATATAGTGTACCTGGATTTCCAGAAAGCATTTAATAAGGTCCCTCATGAGAGACTCTCGAGAAAATTTTAAAAAGTCATGGGATAGGAGGTAGTGTCTTACTATGGATCAGAAATTGGTTAAAAGATAGGACAAAATGGTTTTCACAATAGAGAGATGTAAAAAGTGGTGTGCCTCAGGGATCTGTATCGGGACCAGTGCTGTTTAATGTATTCATTAATGATTTGGAAAAGGGTGTTAAGAGTGAGGTGATCAGATCTGCAGACAACACCAAGTTATTCAAGGTAGTAAAAACACGAGCAGACTGTGAGGAACTGCAACAGGATCTTACGACATTGGGTGCCTGGACATCTAAATGGCAATTGAGATTTAATCTGGGCAAGTGCAAAGTGATGCACGTAGGGAAAAATAATCCAAACTATACGTACACAATGCTGGGTACTAAGATAGGAGTAACCACTCAGGAAAAGGATCTGGGGGTGGTTCTGAACAATACAATGAAGTCCACAGCGCAGTGCATGGCAGCGGTCAAAAAAGCAAACAGAATGTTAGGAATTATTTGGAAGGGGATAGAGAATAAATCTGATGATGTCATAATGTCTCTATACAAATCAATGGTGCGACCGCACCTCAAATATTGTGTGCAGTTCTGGTCGCCCCATCTCAAAAAAGATATAGCTGAACTACAAAAGTTACAGAGAAGGGCAACAAAAATAATCAAGGGCATGCATGGAAGGGCTCCCGTATGAGGAGAGGCTTGGTAGGTTGGGGCTCTTCAGCTTGGAGAAGAGACGACTGAGAGGAGATATGATAGAGGCCTATAAAATCATGAGTGGGGTGGAACTAATAAATAAGGAACAGTTATTTACCCTCTCAACTAGTACTAGAATTAGGGGACACTCCAAGAAACTCATGGGTGGCAAGTTTAAAACAAATAAAAAATATATATATTTTCACTCAACGTATAATTGGGTTGTGGAATCTACTACCAGGGGCTGCCAGTAAGGGCCAGTGCTATAGCTAAGTTTAAAAGCGGTTTGGACAAGTTTCTGGAAGATAGGTCCATTAGCAGCTATTAGCCAGACAGGATCAGGGGCCATGACGGGAGTTGGGGGGAAAACAACAGGGAATGGATTCCCCACTGTGACCTGTTGGGTGCTTCTCCCAAGCCACCAAGATTGGCCACTGTCGGAGAAAGGATGCTGGACTAGATGTACCACTGGTCTGACCCAGTATGGTATTTATGTTCTTATGACTACATTAAATCATTCCAGTATAATACCAACAGGTTGGAATTTAAGTGTAACAGTTCCTATCTTTAAGAAAGGAGACCGGAATTATCCTTCAAACTATTTTCTGTTTATTCTGAAAGATATCGTGGCTAAGCTTTATGCTAAATTCCTTCTAGGGAAACTTGAGAAGTAGGCCTATGAAAACAATCTCTTTTCTGACGAGCAAGCAGGCTTTTGTTCATGCTGCTTCCACAGTGGATCACTGTTTTGTACTGATCCATTTAGTCAATAAATATATGAATGTATGAAAAGGCAAACTATTTGCTACATTCATAGATTTAAAATCTGCTTCTAATATAATAGACAAAAGCCTATTATGGGCAAAACTTGCAACAAATAATATCAAGAGAAGGTTTCTTTTTCTTGTCCAAATGCTGTACCGTAATACCACTTTAAAAGTTAGGCTAACTCAAGTTGGCCTTCTGTCTGAGTCTATTACCTCTACAAATGGAGTAAAGCAGGGATGTGTGCTTGCCCCATTCTTGTTTAACTTCTTCATTAATGACATAGTTCTTGAGTATCAGGGACATTTTTTCTACCCGCTCAGTATCCAGGGAAAACAATTATCGATTCTCCTTTATGCGGATGATATGGTGTTACTAGCAAATACTGGAATCGGCATGAGGAGACTGTTGATGGCATTGAGTGCATATTGTAGAAGAAACCATTTAAGCATGAGTTACGAGAAAACTAAGATTATGTTATTTGCAAGAAAGCAATCTGTGCTTAAATGGACCCTTGATTCTGTTTGCATAGAACAAAACAAAAGCTATAGATATTTGGGGCTTATCTTTTCCTCCTCTGGTAGTTGACAGGAACATTCAAATGTGATAAAATTGAAGCTGTCTCAATCTGTAAACGAGACAGTAAAGTTTTAGAGGACTGCCAGGGGGAGGCCAGCTTTAAAGCTTTTGGAGGAAACGTTGTGCCTGCAAACACTGTATGGTGCAGAGATTTGGGGATATTCTGCACTGGCAGAACTGGAGACCTTTCAGAATAGGTTTTGTAGATCTGTTCTTGGTGTGCCTAAAAGCACCCCATCATGTATGGTCAGGGCAGAAACAGGTGTGCTCCCTGTGGAAATGAAGGCTCATCTATTGGTTGCGCTTATCAGTTATGTCTGATGACCTCTTGCCTAGACTCTGCTGGACAGAACTACTGAAACTTGATTTTAGTTCAGTATGGAAGAATAGCCTGAACAAAATGCTCAGGACAGCTGGCTTTTCTATTGAATTTGTCCACGGTTTCCCTAAGGATAAGGTCAAAACTACGATTAAAATTCGATTAAGAGATATTTATACTCAAATTGACTTGGCTGCACTCTCCCTAGTTCAAATAGTTCCATGGCAGTGTAAGCTTAAGACTTTGCATCAACTCAAATGTTATTTAACTGCTGTAAGTAATTTTACAATCCACAGGGTTGTAAAATCCTGGGTTCCCTCTCTACTCCCTCTCTTTCTCCATCTATTCAAGATGGAGATAACCCTCCATCTATGCAGGGTTGTAAAATCCAGGGTTCTCTCTCTACTCCCTCTCTTTCTCCATCTATTCAAGCTCGCCTTACCAGCTGTCTCTCTGACATCTCTACCTGGATGTCTCAACGTCAACTCAAACTCAACATGGCTAAAACTGAACTTATCGTCTCCCCTCATCCTTCCTCTCCCTCTTCCCTGTCAATCCTCATCGATAGGCTCACCATCCTTCCCATCCCCAAAGCCCGTACCTTAGGCTTCATCTTGGACTCACTCCTTTCTTTTAAACCCTACATCGACTCTGTTGTCAAATCCTGTCACATTCTCCCTCCATAACATTGCTAAGATTCACCCTTTCTCTCTGTCTCCTCTGCCAAAACCCTTGTTCATGCCCTGGTCATCTCTCACCTCGATTACTATAACCTCCTCCTCACTGGCCTCCCCTGCTCTCACCTTTCTCCCCTTATCTCCATTCAAAACTCTGCTGTCAGGGTCATCCACCTCGCCCATCGCTTCGACCACGTGCAGCCCCTCCTCTCCTCTCCTCACTGGCTCCCCCTTCCTGAACGAATCCTGCACCAGCTCCTAGTCTTCACCTATAAAGCTCTTCACAACCTTGTTCCCCCCTACCTCTCTGCGCTAATTTCCCTCCATACTCCAGGCCGTGAACTCCGCTCCTCCTCTGTCCCCTCTCTCCCTCCCACGCCTCCCCTGCTCGCCTCCTAACTGCCTTCGTCCCTTCTTCCTAGCTGCCCCCCTATGCCTGGAACTCCCTCCCTGCCCACATCCACCTCGCCCCCTCCCTTCGTACCTTCAAATCCCTCAAGACCCACCTCTTCCGCTCTGCCCTCTCTGACTC
>QEPC01008833.1:741776-766817 GCA_003113815.1 Sphenodon punctatus
CCCCCCCCCCCCCCCCCCGGCTCTCAGGATTGTAAGCCTGTGTCTATTCAATTACTTTGTAAAGGGCCATATAATACTCCATAGCTTGATGATTCCCCTTCTCACAGGGAAATCACATTGGGATATCCCTTTAAAGCTATCTTACCTATTGACGAATCCCCATGACCATGTTTATGTTGAAGGTGGCCATTTAGTCCATGCCTTGGCAGTCCAGAGGCGCTCTAATGTCACCAAGCATAACTGTATCCACAACTAAAGCTTTATGATCTGATGCGCTATTATGGTCTTGCTATTAACTATTTAAAAGATTGTATTATGGTATTTTCATACTGGATAGTCTTAGATTATGGTGTTCTCAGTGTTTTGTCATATTTCTTCTTCAGTGCAGCCTATTGATTTGCTGCTCTGTGTCTGTATTTTGTATATTGTTACGACCAATGGTTAAGACAAACTACTGATGATGATGAATTTAAAATGCAGGTGTATTGGTGCAGCCCTGCAACATGCATAAGAAACGTTAAAGTGGTGTTAAAGTGGAATTAGTATTCTGTCTGTTTTCACCCTTAGCTGGCAACTTTTACATACTTTCCTGGCTTACTGCCATACCTTCCTTCTAGTCCAACACAATGTCATACAAAAAGCCATTTTTTTGCTCAGCACATTGGTTTTTAGAACTCATTATAAAAAAGTAAAATGCCATATGGAAGGTTGCAGAGAAGTACATTCAAAATGCATCATTATCTGCTGAAACAATTTCTATGGATTTTTTTCTAGTTCACTGTAATACTCTGATTCAATTTGTATTAATCAACCAACAAACGTTTAACCCTCAACCATGAAAGCACGAATGATGAGCACCAACTACCTGATAGAGACAGTACATGGTCAACTGTGCAACATTAGTAAATGCAACGTGTCCTGTCTTTCTATCATGTAGGAGTTCCTTGCGGGCACCTAGCAGCCAGACCAAGCTTCGTTGATCCATCGGGCTGCTTCACCAGCCTCCCCTAGCTGCAGTATGCGTGAGAAGGGTTTCAGTGGGGTCTCCTCACAGCAACTAAAAGCAACACAGCAACTTTATTTCCCCTGTAACTAAAAAGGTACAGAGAAGGGCAACAAAGATAATACAGGGTATGAAACAACTTCCATACCAGGAGAGGCTTGATAGTCTAGGGCTCTTCAGCTTGGAAAAGAGATGAGAAAGTATATGATAGTAGTTTATAAAATCATGAGTGGTGTGGAATGAGTAAATAGGAAGTTATTTACCCTGTTAGTACTAGGACTAGGGGACACTCCATGAATCTAACTAGTAGCAGATTTAAAACAAATAAAAGAAAGCATTTGTTCACTCAGCACACAATTAACTTGTGGAATTTGTTGCCAGAGTATGTGGTCAGGGCCAGTAGTATAGCTGGGTTTAAAAAAGGATTGGACAAGTTCTTGGAGGGTAGGTCCATTAACTGGGGGACATACACATAACCTATGACACTGTTGGGAATGGGGAGTGAACAACTAGGAATGGATCACCCGATTATGACTTCTTGGGGTACTTCTCCCAAGCAAGCAAGACTGGCCACTGTCAGAGACAGGATGCTGGGCTTGATTGACCATTAGTTGGACTCCGTATGGCACTTCTTATGACCAAAAGGAACTGCCTCCACTCTCGTACAGCCAGGAGGGCGGCTCAGGTTCTAAAAAACAGACAGCAAACGCAGCATATTTTATTTAAATTTATACCCCACCCTTCCCATTAAGGCATATCACAATCCGTTTTTCCCTGTACACCCTGCATCTATCAAAGCCATATTAGACTTGGAAACAGCGAGTTAAGTATTTTATTTATTTATTTATTTACTTACTTACTTACATTTATTGGCCGCCCCCTCATGCCCTGTCTCTTATACACATCTAGATGTGTATAAGAGACAGCTCTCAGGCTCGGCGAAAAGTCATCAGACCCGGGGCCAGGCGAGCTTCCTCCGGGAGGGAGTTCCAAAGCTGCGGCCCAGCCACCGAGAACGCCCTCTCCATCATGGCCCCCCGTTTAACAAGGGGGACCTCCAGGAAGGCGCTCCTGGCAGACTGCAGGGGCCGCCCTGGGGCACGGAAGGCAAGGCAGTCCCCAAGGTATGAGGGGCCCAGACAGTATAGGGCTTCATAAACCAAACACCAACACCTTGAATCTGGCTCGGTACGCTATAGGCAGCCTGCGCAGAACGCGGAGCACAGGTGTAATATGCTTCCGTCGCCTCGTCCCTGTAAGGAGACAGGCCACTGCATTCTGCACCAGTTGCAGCCTCCGAACCAGAACCAAGGGAAGCCCCACGTAGAGCACGCTGCAGTAGTCTAGCCTCGAAGTGATGAAGGCGTGAATAAGAGTTGCCAGGTCGGGCCCGGAGATGTATGGGCGCAGCCTCCATACCAGATACAGCTGGCGGAAGGTGGCTTTAGCCACCGCCTCCACCTGCCGATCCAGTTGGAGGCCCGGATCCAACACCACTCCCAGACTCTGAACCTGCTGGGCTATGGGAGGGTAGACCACCCCCCCACCAGAGGGGTCGGCACCTCCCCCGCCCTACCTTACGGGGTTGGGTAGCCGGGAGCACATTACACTGGTGCTCCACCTTCTGCACTGGTTGCCTATTTTTTTCCAGGCTTGATTCAAGGTGTTGGGTCTCGCCTTTAAAGCCCTATGTGGCCTCCCACAGTGCCTCACTCTCCAGGTCCTAGATCGAACCCTGCAATCTTCTGGGGGTGC
Source organism: Sphenodon punctatus (assembly GCA_003113815.1). Taxonomy (NCBI): domain Eukaryota; kingdom Metazoa; phylum Chordata; class Lepidosauria; order Sphenodontia; family Sphenodontidae; genus Sphenodon; species Sphenodon punctatus. The sequence continues at coordinate 744,535 of QEPC01008833.1, forward strand.
CTTCCTGGAGGTACCCCGAATCAATTGGGGGGCCATTAGAGAGAGGGCGTTCTCGGTAGCTGCACCTTGGTTGTAAAACTCCCTCCCAGAGGAGGCTCACCTGGCCCCAGACCTGCTGACCTTTTGTCGCTTGTGTAAGACCTGGCCGTTCCACCAGGCATTTGGTGGAGGGGACAGGTGAGAGTGGTTGTGTGGTGCGGAGTGGGGGGAGGGAGTTATAGGAGGGTTTTGTGTTCATGTTAAGTTGGATGGGACTGTTTTATATTTATAGAATTCTATTGTAAATCATTATGTTGTTTTATATTTATATGACTTTATTGTAAGCCACCTGAGGTGGAGTTGGGCAGGGTATTAAATTGTTAAAATAAATAAATTGTTTTTTAAAAAAACACTAAAAGAGTGCAATCAGGCAAAAGGAGCAGAGTTGAGAGCTTGCACTCCAGGATGTGGGAAGGTGAAGGGATTCATAGCATGGATGCACCCATGATATACCTTATACAAATTTTCAATGTGGCCCGTGAGAATGAAAAGGTTCCCTATCTTGCTTCAGAGCTCAATTTGCAGTTACGTTTTCAAACGTTCCCTATTTAACCATAAAGTCTCTATTTAAAAAGGGGGGGGAGGGGGAATAGACAAAACAGATCTAAAACCAAAGAGAAACTATTTGTGCAATTGATGCTGTCCTATAATTTTGTGCTCGATATGACAATACATGTCTGCAATTTCAGGATCCCGAAGATAACATGCTTTAAACACCCTTAGGCTGAAACAAAAGTACAAATGAAAAAGTACAATATATACTGTAAACAGATGAAGGGTGTAATTCTATCACAAGTCAGCAATAACGTGCAAATTTTAGCAAAATCTGCTTGGGGAAGCTGGCAAAACACTGTACAAAGAATTTTAATTGCATGCATTCTGGGTCAAGAAATTCTCTCCTGTACACAACTTTTAGGATGGTGATTCTCAAATTTTCTGAGACTTAAATATAATCCTGCAACCCCAGACAACAACAAAGACATAAAATATCAACCAAGATTTTAACCCCATCTGAAAATAGCATGACCCCACATGGGGTACTCTGTATAGGAAATCTACCACCACAAACGTGGAGAAAATTCTGCTTTGAGGATGCATATTGCACCATTGAATGTTTGCCTGGTTTTTCATTTATCTTGTACGTTTCTTGGGTCAGGAAGGAACTGTGTCTTTTTTGTAACCAGCGCCAAACAATAGTGGGGTTTCAACAGTATTTTTTTTAAAATGAAAATATGCATATTTGGGATGTAATCCTATTGCAGTTGAAGTCAATGCCAAACAGCAGCTGAGCAGACAGAGATCAGAAGGCATGTGATTATTTCTTCTCCTTGGTTGTGTAAATTATCACTGTTTTTCAATGCAATGATCACTGAATACAGACCGCTTAGTTATCTTCAAAATCCAAACCCCAATAAGCAACTTTCTGAGACTAAATGGAATCCTCCCAGAAAACTACTGCAGTGGCAGAGTTATTATCTGGCTTGTTTATTGAGAGACAGCAGGGGTCACCACACCAGAGAAGCCATTGGCCCTTCAGCTAGTTATTATTCCATTTGTCAGTGCGTGTGTGTTAATAGAATATCGAGCAACACCCCCTCCTTTCTCCAGCTCTGAAGTAATCTCTTGGGAAGGGAAAGTAGATGGCTTTAAAAATATGATGTTCCCATCTCCCACACATCGTTGCTAGTCTGAAGTTGTGAAATCCCCACTAATATTCAGTTGCATTTAGTTAAAAGGAGCTTCCTTTTCTCCCTCTTCCCAGCCTGCATGGTGGTTTAACTGATTGCCGGTTTGATGAAGGGGGAATGCTTTTTTTTTTAAAAACAGGGCTCTAATGCAGTGTGGAGATGGACAGGTCCTGTGAGGATGTGACCAGAATCCCAAGGGAATTGAGTGATAACTTTTCCCTCCCTTCTCCTATTCCTCCTCCAATCCTGACGGCCCCCTCCCTCCCTGCCCTCCTCACCAGCTGACTTCAGATCTGCCTCATCTTTCTCCCTCCCATTCCCTTTTCCTTTGCAGGAACCCAAAAGCCCACTGGCAAGTAAGTCAGAGCTCTCTTTCTCCTGTTCCCCTGTGTGAACATAGCAGGCTAGTGGGAGGCATCTCTGCCTGCCTGCTGAAGCCACCTGCTCCCGGCATCCTTGCTGCGAGGCTGAGAGGTGAGCTCTAGTGGCGGCAGTGAGGAGTCCAGGGAGGAGGTGCACACAGAGACTGGTGGGGCAAGGGGCAATGTCCCCCCAACACCTCAGGAAACAATTGCCCCCCAGCCCCTTCCCAGATCAGGCCCCTAGCTAGTAAACCCAGGACCTTCCCCTCAACCCCACGCCCATCGTGGCCCCAGGCCTGCCACTCCAGCCTGTTCCTCCTCCAACCCCCCAAATTCTTTGAGGTAGGGGTGTCGGGGAGAAGGAACAGCTCAGTGGCAGTGAGGTCGGGTGAAGGGGGCCTGGACTGGGCTCTCTCTTCTTCCTTCTGCTCCTCTCCTCGGCAGCGTGGACTGAGACTGTAACCGACCCTGCCGCCAGGGTAGCTTTCAAACCACCTGTGATGTCGGGCTGCACACAAACTCTGTGGGGCTGCCGCCATGTTCCTTAGTGTGGCATGATAGGACTACACTTCCCAGCATGCTACACTAGGGAACATGGTGGTAGCGGCATAAAGAGCTCACGCGGCCCAGCAACACAGGCGCTTTGAAAACTACTCTGGCAGTGGGGAGCACAGCAGTAAGTGTACGGGAGCAGGAGGAGTGACGGTGGTGGCAGCAGCAGTGGGAGACGGGGGTGCGGGAGTGCCTCCCTCCCACTGCCCTGGTAGGTGGTGGCAATCTTGGCTGGAGACAAAGCACGCAGCAAGGAGCTGTGGCAAGGGGGAGGGGGCTAGGGGCGGTTGTCCACCCCAATGCCCCAAAACCCCCAGGCACAATTGCCCCAAGCCCCACTCAGAAGAGCAAAACCTAACGAGCAGTGCTCTTCTCCTAAGCAGCCCCACCCCTCTCCATAGGCTAATGTCATAACTTTAAAACTACTCATCGGATTTAGTTTCTTATGTTTTTATTAATGTTTGGCTCAGGGTCTTCATATTGCAACTAGGAGTGTAGCTCCCAAAATCTGCACTTCTATTTAATATGAGGAAGCTCTCTCTAACTTCAAGCACAAAATAGCTGTTCCTTATTTAACGTGCTCATAACATACTTCAATAGTCTGAGCCTGACATCCTTGTATTCCATATACATGATTTCTTGACTGCAGCTGGAATTCTGTTGACTCCTGGTACTCTGAAACACCCAGATCTTAAGCTTTCTTGTTGTGTCAGTATTTGGTAAATATGAAGAATTTTTATGGTGCCTCACAATAAGGACAGCATGTCAAAATGGGAAGAATCAAATTAAAGAAGGGACATGTGTAGATCCAAACGAAATGTTGCCTTTTTGGTAGAATGGAAACAGAAAGATGAAAGTAAAAGTTTCCTTATTACCATTTTAGTTCATATGACCAGGTTTTGTCCTGTCCCTAAAATCTGTAGGGTCATTTGGCTTAAGGTGGTATATGGCAATGGACCATTCCCCTTCTGGGATGTGTTCCAAACCATATTGCCCAGTCCTTTACTACTATTAATGGAGAGTGCACAGGTAAATAGTCTTTGGGGTGCTATACACATATGGTTCTGGATAACCATATGATTGTGGAGTTGGGGTAAGGGGGTGAACGAAGTACAAACCTGCAATCATGGGGGGAAAATTGCAAATTCTGCCATGTGTAAATAAAGTGAAAAAATGGGACTAGTATATGTTATCTTAGCCGTGAAGAGGTCCAAGAAAAGGCTACTTTCCAAATTAATTCGAATATTAATTGTTTCACTGTACAGCCATTTTGCTTGGCTTCTTTTTTTTTTGTTTAGGCACTTCTTATGGGTTGTGTAAAGAGCTGTATAGCATACATCTCCTGGAGTGGTAGTACATACCCTTAAAAGTACAGATTTACTAGATGAAGAACGTTGTACACCTGCAGAACAATTAGTTCATGAACAATGCACTATCAGATGCAAAAATTGCTATATAATTCCCTTTATCTTCCTACATTTTTCTTCATCTATTCTGTTTTTTCCCCTCTGTTCAGAGTTGGTACTTGATTTATGAAGACCAGGAATCTAATGTTGTTTTAACATAACATAATAATTAGTGTGAACAGTCTTAATTAAATTTGGTCACCAGTTGCATTTAAAATAAATAAGCTGCTAGCGTCTCTTCTGCTTTTCAGTAAAATCCAGAAGCTGTAAAACAAGAATCCGGACTTATATTTCTGTAAAGTGGGGACAGATCACGTTCCCTGTTTGAGAACTTTAGGTGTAACTCCATGTGGCTTGTCGGAAAGCAACCTGCATATATTTACAACTTGGAAATCCAGAAAAACAGCAGGTCTCTTTGTGGCTTTGTCAATATTTTTACATATAATAAGATGTCACTCCATTAAAGCTATGAACAGAGACCACGCTAACCAGTTCTTCCATAATAATGCTCACTAACTGAAACAACCTAACAAAAAGGGGTAGAGTTGTGTAAGCACTGAAATTCAAAAAATGTAAATGGTTTTTCTCACTGTCTTGGAACTTTAGTGTCCATCAAGAGTGTAATTCAACCTTCTGCTAATTAAGCCAAACAGTTTGTCATTAAGTGTGAGATTAATTGTAAAACTCAGTTGAAATGTTAAAGGATTATAGAAATTTATATTACTAATAAAAAGAAAATGAGCCTAAATAATTGTGTTCTTTCACCTGAGGCTGATTAAAATTCATATTTTTTTCCAAAAATAAATAAATAAATAAAATAAAATAAATAAAAAGGCACCCCCTGGCAGCCTCCTTTAATTTTCTAAAAGTCTCATAGCTGCTCCCCACCGACACTAAACCTACTCAGTTCGAGATGGTCGGACTGGGAGAAAAAACAGCCTTCAAAGCGCAGTTTTCAAACTGCGATATCTCAGCTGTAATCCAACCGATTGGGCTGCAATATTCACAGCATGAACTGCTTACCCCAGTCATCCTCCACTACAAATTTCACTATCCTAACTTTAATCATGCCAATTCTATAACAACTAGAAAGTTGGGGCTTTATCATGTAGCATGCAACATGCCTTAGCTATTAGAGCAGCTCCCACCGCTCTAATAATATGAGGGTTTAATCAAGAGACAAGACGTTTTGTCCTTTTAATTCAGGGCTTGTGGCGGATCTCACATTATCTGATTGCCAGTTTTATGCAGATTTAAGAGAGGAATGGATCCTTTGTTGAGTGGAAAGTCTTTTTATAACATGGCTCAAAAGAATGTGTTTTAATTAATTTTGAACACTACTGATTTCCTTTATCAACTGTTTGATGTGCATGCTGCACAAATTAGGAGAAAATTTTAATTTGTTTTACTTAAACTTGATTGCGGTTATAAACCATGACAACTGTTGGTATTTGGTTGTAAATAAATCTGATCTGAACCGAGTGCTCCCTTGAGGGGAGTTTATCTAGAAGCTTATTTAGCAGTTTATAAAAACCCACATGGAACACCACTTACAGAGCCAGCTAAAAGTCCTGTATCAGCAAGAGTTCTTTCAAATGTTGCGCACATGCACAATTCATTCTTGCTGCCTGTTACATACACCTAAAGGGCCCTCACCAATGCTGGCAGAGGGAACATCACTCAGGAATGCTGTTACAAACACCAAAAATGCCTTACTGAACAAAGGGAAAGTTTTAGGAAAGTTTTTTTAAAACTATTCACCATTTCAGACAAGGCTTCCTTTTTCTGAGTGCAAGAATTGTCAGTGCGGTGCCATTCCTCCTTTTGTCTAGTGTGTTCAGGGTTCAGCTAAGTGCCATCTCTAGTGTGATGTAGATAAGGGATAGGGATAAGAAAGGTCTGGGAAGGAAGCTGAAGCATGTGAGGTATGAGGTTCCATACTAACAGGACAACAGTATTAGAGAATTGTACCCTGAAGGACACATTTATCCTTTCCAGAGGATGAGTTAAAGAGAGGAGCTTTGTGGCCAAGAGCAGCAGGCAACAGGAATTCCACATTATAAGCACAGACTCCCTGGTGCCTGCGTGACCTGTCAAAACCCTTATGGAGACTAAAGCTGTATGGAGACTAAAGCACTGAGAGCCAGTGTGGTGTACTGGATAAGGTGCTGGGTTTGGACCTGCGAGGCAAGGGTTCGAATCTCACACCCAGCCAATGAACTCATTGGGTGGCATTGGGCAAGTCCCAATTTCTCAGCCTCAGTTCCCCATCTGTAAAATGGGAATGTGTACATGTCTGTCCTTCCTGTGTTCCCCTCATCCTTGTCCATCTTAGATTGTAAGCCCACTGTACAGGGATCTGTCTCCAACATTTATGATTGTAAAGCACTGTGTATTCTTATAGTAATGCTATAGGCTATCCTCTACAGGGTGCATCAAACGTGTTAAAAATAGATAACCTCTTATGTGCGCTTGGGACTAAGGCTGCTTTTAAACATGCATGGTGCACACGCAGCGTAAAATCATGTCGCATGTAAAAATTCCACGGGCAGAGTTTAGATGTGACATTTCACGCGTTAAAGCCAGTTGCGCATTCTTTTAAAACCACAAACTAAAGGTTTGTGGTTAGTTTGTCGTTTTAAAAGAATGCACGACCGGCTTTAACACGTGAAATGTTGCGTCTAAAGCCTGCCCTCGGGATTTTTACACGTGGCATGATTTTACGGCACGTGCGCGCCATGCACGTCTAAAAGCAGCCAAAGACTATCATTTCTTCTCAGATGTAGAGTCACTGTGGCTAGCCCTGCATTTGCCAATTCAAGAATGGCATGCTACAATGCATCCTGCATATGGCAACACTAACAGTACAAAACAAGGTAGCCAGTTTGCCTAACCACTTTCACATCAAATATTTTACACTTGTGCTCTTTGATTCATAGGTGAAGTTTAAGGTAGTGATTATTTATTTTTTTATTTACAAGACATTTCTATCCCACACCCTTCTGCAACTCGGGGTTTACCTGCGAGACCGCCTCAAGCCTCTGGTCATCTCGCGGCCCTTGCGGCTGGCCGTGGGCTCCCAACTCGGGGTGGCGAACAGCATAAAACCACAATAATAAAATCATCATAATAAAAGCATCATAACTATAATATATAAAATCGACACATAAAATAGCAGCTGGCAATAAAACCCCTCCCCATCCTACCCATGCCCTCCCTGAAGGCTCGGCGGAACAACCAGGTCTTACAACTTCTGTGGAAAGAGGGGAGGTCTGGGGACAGATGAGCCTCCAACGGGAGGGAATTCCACAGCTGAGGTGCGGCCACTGAGAACGCCCTCGCCACCTGGCATACCCGGGGGACTTCAAGTTGGGAGCCCACGGCCAGCCGCAAGGGCCGCGAGATGACCAGAGGCTTGAGGCAGTCTCTCAGGTAAACAGGACCCAAGCCATTTAGGGCTTTATAAGTCATAACCAACACCTTGAATTGGACCCGGAAGACAATAGGCAGTCAGTGCAGAGTTTGGCGCACCGGTATAAAGTGCTCGTGGCAACCCATCCCCGTTAGGAGGCTGGCCGCCGCATTCTGCACCAGCTACAACCTCCAGACTGTCGCCAAGGGTAGCCCCACGTAGAGCGCGTTGCAGTAATCCAATTGAGAGGTAATGAAAGCATGGATGATGGTGGCCAGATCCGAGTCCGAGACATACAGTCACAGCCATCACACCAGATGTAGTTGGCGAAATGCTCCTCTCGCCACAGCCTCCACCCGACAGTCCAGGCCGAGCTGCGGGTCAAGGAGCACCCCCAGACTATGGACCTGAGCGGCCAGCGGGGGGCAGACCCCACCAATGATGGGAGCCACCACCCCCTCAGCCCTACTCGATCTTGTCGGGATTCAGCCTCAGATGACTCGTCCTCATCCAGTCCCACACAGCTGGTAAGCACCGAGAAAACAAGAGGTAAAGTTGTGTATCATCGGCATACTGATGACATCGTACGCCGAACCCTCTTATGACCTCACCCAACGGTTGCATATACTGAACAGGAGAGGGGACAGACTAAAACCCTGCAGGACTCCACACATGAGATTCCGGGGAGATGACGTACATTCCCCAAGAACCACTCATTGAGTTCTCCCTGCCAGGAATGAGCGGAACCATTCAAGAGCAATTTTGCTCACCCCAGCCCGGTCCCGCAGCCTTGCCACCAACATCTCGTGGTCAATGGTATCAAACGCCACTGACAGATCCAGTAAGATCAAAATTGAGGATCTGCCCTGATCCAATTCACGGTGCAGGTCATCGACCAAGGCCACAAGTGCAGTCTCTGTGCCAAACCCGGGGCAAAAACCAGACTGCGAGGGATCAAGAAAACCGACCCAGTCCAGATGCCCCTGTAACTGTCAGGTCACCACCCACTCAATAACCTTCCCTAAAAAGGGAAGGTTAGAGACTGGCCAATAGCTGGCAAGGGAGTCAACGTCCAAAGATGGCTTCTTGAGCAGAGGCTGCACCACTGCCTCTTTGAGACGGCTCGGCACTCTGCCCTCCCTAAGGGAGACGTTGACCACCCCAGCAATGGCCCTAACATGTCCCGGCTGGCCTTCACCAGCCAGGACAGGCACGGATCTAATTCACAACAGGTGGCCCAAACAGTTCCAAGGACATCTGCCGTGTCAGCAGACGACACCCACTGAAACTGATCCCACAACAATAGACATGGCAGGGCTTCCTGTACCTCTGATACTGCATTTAGGACAGCAGATGTATCAAGATCATAGTGAATCTGGGCAATTTTATCCACACAAAAAATCAGCAAACGTGTCACAGCGGCACTGGAAAATTCCAGTTCCAGGCGGAGAGAAGCCGGACTGATCAGCCACTGCACCACCCGGAAAAGCTCCGCTGGACATGATTTTGCAGATGCGATGAGGGCAGCAAAGAACTCCTCCTTTGCTGCCCGCACCACAACAGCATAAGCTCTTAAACTAGCTTTATGCTGCAATCGGTCAGCTTTAGCACGAATCCGGCGCCACCGTCACTCCAACCGCCGTCCATCCTGATTCATCTGGCGCAGGTCCTCCGTAAACCACGGCGACCCCAACCGTCAGTTCTCCGGAAGCAGACGCTTGGGAGCCGTTTGGTCAATAGCCTCAGCCAACAAACTGTCCCAGAAGGCAATGAGATTATGCTATGCCAATCCCACAGTATCTCAGCTAATTCCACCAGCGTAGGCATCTATAAACCTATAAACAACATATACCAGTCCTATAAGCTCTACAGTGGCAAGCATACTATCTGCAAGTTCTTCCCAACTAAAAGGGGGGAGAGGAACTAATTTGGAAGACTAATGGAAAATGCTGTATCACTGGCAAATTGTATACCTTGTTCTATATAACACATTGGAAAATTGTATCTATTTTGTTGAACTCAGCAATGTATTGCACACACGCTCAGCAAATTATGCAACTTATCTTCCCCCATCAAGTTACTTGCTAAGCAGATGTGACCCCTATGGTGCTCGATGGGAATCCCACCCAGTAGACCTGGCATTTTACCTCCTATCATTATAGTTCCATGGTGCCAAAGTCACAAATTTTATCACTTCAACAAGATGACTGTCATCATCAAGGATTCAAATCAAGGATCTTCAAATCCACATTATGGTTTGACAGCAAGTAGTGTTATATGCTGTGCATTTTCATATTCCTGGGCAGCACGCACATTTACACAGGTGTCCATAAGTCTGAATTAGAACTTTCTATACTAATGCTGCCCAAGCTAGTCATCAAGCTAAGTGTACAAATGAGATTTAGATGCAGCAAATATGGCTAACTTACATGATCAAAGCTTCCCATTCAAAGAAATTCTCTTCATTCATAGGACCTGTTTAAAACAAACAGCACTGCTTTAGTATCTGCAGCTTCAGCCAATGGTAGATACTATAATTCACTCTTTGGGATAAAGGTTCCTTACCTGCCACTATTCCCTCTGGTGGATTCAGGGTCAACTCTGTGAAATTAAAAAGACGGTTAGTGATATTTAATAGCACCTTTATATTACAAACATTATTCAGAGTGAAGAACATTTAGCTTATTCACTGGACTTTTCTAGAATGCCATGTTAATTCTTGTCCAGCAGTAAAAGCCAGTTGGACAGCAGGAAGAGTTAAAACATTCTGGTTTCTCATATCACTTATTTTTCTCAAGAGTGGAAATGTTCAGAGCAACATAAACAGATGCAGTCGGCAGAATTAAATCCTTAGCCAGGCATACAAAATTACTTGTCAGACTATGACTCGTAGTGGGGAAAGGAGTCCCTGGGCTTTGAAAATCCACTTACCAGCTCAAGAAGTATACTTACCAGAAGCAAGCAGGGAAGTGAATTTTTAAAGCCCTCTTCATGATGCAGTAACACCTTCCACTCAACCTGGCTTTAACGTTGTTTTTTTAAAATCCTTGCCTGAACACCTGAAAAGCAGCAGCTTTCTAGGAAGCAACAATTTAAGTCTGGGGAACTGGAAATTAAAAAGATACTCCGATCTCAGAATTTCCCACACACGAATACAGAAAGTCTAACATCTTTATGCCAAATACAATAGAACAAGTCACAGTGCAGAAAGCAGAGGGATTGAGGAAGAAAGGAAAAGGAAGGATTTTATCAGAATAACCACTCAGAATTGTAAATAACTCTTGGCTGAGAACTGTTGCACCTGCATGATTTAGAAAATGTGAGATAACAGAAAAAAAAATTAAAAGTTTTCTAGCGAATCTCTCTTAGGTAGAACTGTCACTACCTGAATAAAGCAAACTTTTGGTTCAACTGTGGCTTCACAGGCCATCTACTACAAAACTGAATTCACCAATCAGAGTTGAACCAAATATTTTAGATATTTCCGTTACACAAGCAACATAAGACACAGAACCCAGTTTCCTACAAAGAAAAAAAAATTTAATTAAGACAATCTGCTATTTTCTCAGCCTTGCCAAGTGCAGTTCATTAATACTTCACATAACCAACTGATAGTATAAAAATATGTCATATCTACATTTATAATAAGCTTGTGGCAAATTGTTCAGTTAAAGCAGGGAAGAACTGCACATATTCAGAAACATGAGTTACTGATAAAGAGAAAAATCCAATCCAATCCAATCCAAGTTTATTGTGTTTGCAGGGCCATCACAAAATCAAATCAAACAGATCAACGGGAAAAATACATTCTATTCCCACTTTTGTTTGTGTCTGTATTGCTGCTGTTGCATAAGCTGTGGTAGTTGCGGCTTTAGTCTTGGAATTTGAGAGGGGGTGGTTAGTGGGTGGGGGTTGGGAGAATGGGGTGTGTTTTGTTTATAATAGGGAGGTTACGGGATAGATGACCCAATCCCTCAGTGAGAGAGATGGGGGAACTGGGTTGGGTGGGGCTTCCCCGCAGTGAGAGGGAGTGGGTATGCCCCTCATAAGCAGGTGGAATGTATCCCCCTGTGAGAGGGGGGGTATGGAGGATGTTGGGGGTGGGGATCTCCCCTGCCGGCTTGGCAGGACAGCCATGGGAAGAGGGGTCTGAGGAGGGTGGTCAGTGGGGGGCACAGCCATTGGAGTTGTGATGGGTCGGGGGAGATATGGTCCCATGGGGGGACCTGTTCGATCTTTAAGGCAGGGGAAGGGTCTCGTACCTGTCCCCCTCAAATTGCCCCCGGGCAGGTGGTCGGTAATGGTAGGGCACCTGGCCTTGCTTTCATGCTGCTGAATGTGAGGCTGGTTGTTAATAAATCATGTATTGTCTGGAAGCTAATTCTAGAAAAAGCAGCCGGCCTTGTGTGTATTACGGAGACCTGGCTGAACACCGAGTTGGGGCCAATTTTGGCTGACCTTGTCCTAGCCGGGTAACCTAGGCCAGAGGGACTGGGGGGTGTAGCCATTATTTTTAGGGATACATGGTCTATTAGGAGATACCCAGTGCAAACCCCACCAGGTATTGAGGGCCTCCATCTTGTATTTGATTTGGCCAGAAACAGATTGGGGCTGCTGCTGGTTTACTGTGCACCTACCTGTACGGCAGCATCACTGCATACTCTAGCCAATCTGGTGTAGGAGGTGGTCTTGCGGTCCCCGAGTACAGTGGTCCTGGGGGACTTCAACATGCACGTCAACACCAGTCTTCAGGAACGGAGCACGAGTTCATGGCTGCCATGGCAACCATGGGCCTGTCTCAGATTGTAGTTGGCCCGACGCATGGGGGGGGCATACGCTGGATTTGGTATTTTGCACCAGCCTTGAGGTGGGGGATCCGGTTACGGGGGACATTTTGTTGGTTCCTTTGCCATGGGATGGATCATTACCTCCTACAGGCCTGTCTCCTGGCACATGTCTGCCCCTGGAAAGGTGCAGAACCTGTTCAGCTGGTTCGCCCTTGGAGAATTTATAGAACCAGATAGGTTCCAGAATGCTCTGGGAGGAATTACCTCCCAACCTCAACGGTTGGTCTCTTGATGACCTTGTGATACTATGGGCCAAATTAATGCTATCCCCCCCAGAACAAGGCTTCACTCCTGGCTATGGCCCTGGGAGCTAGGCTGTTGACCCCATGGCTGACTCAGGTTGGGCTGCAGGTGCAATTATTAGGATTTTCCCTGGAGGTTCTCCAGAGGATGGGTTTAACATTTTTTAAGAAGCTAGTGACCCTGAGACTCGGAGACCAGCTTCTCCAGACTGAGCAAGTATTGCTCACGCTACGGAAAGTGGCCCCGGGGATAGTGTTCCTTGGATCCGGAACCACTTACCTCTTTGCCTGGCAGGACCCTCTCAGAAGAATAGCCTTCACCAGACGTTGCACGAATACCTTCCCCATAGCTGTTGTGGAAGGGAGGTACAAGGGCATCCCTCATGACAGAAGGAGATGCCCATTGTGCAAGTCTGGTGAAGAAGATACGGCAGTTCATCTTCTTCTGGACTGCTCCACCTTGGTGGGCCCACAGTTAAAATATCTTGGAGAATTCCTCCGGGGATTGCAGTTGGTTCTTAGACCAACATTCTTGAAGAAAATGCTGGGCCCAAGGGATACGTCACTAACAAGGGCCGTGGCAGATTTTGCCCGTGCACTGCTGATCATAAGAGCATCTATATTGGAGTCATAACGGCCCCTTATGTCCCTTGATGGGAGCTAGCGGCTATAGCTTGCTCCCTGTTGTTTGTTCGGCGAGGCTGAGGATTTTCCGTATTCTTACTCCCCCTTGATATACATTGGTTTCTGGGAAGTTGGCTAGCGTCTGCGTCTGTTGGTCTGTAGTGCGGTTTTACATTTATTTTATATTTTGTTACTTAATATCTTGTTACTTATATTCTGTCATTTATAGGATATTAAATTTTATTTATCTTATTTACTAAAGTTATTTCTATTGTAACTAGAAAACCTTTGGATTTGTGGGTTTTGCCTGTTTTGTTCAAGGTTTTTGTACTGAATTTTTGTACTGAACTTTGCAAGAGCCTATGGCTATACAATAAAGAAATACACACTATGGAACATCTTGTTGGCCGAGGCCATCGACCGGACAGCTCCGAGGCGTCTTCTCCCTAAGCATCAACAACTAGGTCCCCGTAGTTTACAGAGGACCAGCGCCAGATAAAACAGGAGGGAAGACGGTTGGAGTGATGGTGGCATCATACTCGTACTGAAGACGACCAGTTGTGGCACAGAGTTAGTTTAAAAACCTAAGCGGTGGCTGTGAGAACAGCAAAAAAATGTTTCTTTGCTGCCCTCATAGCATCCGCAAAGACATGTCCAGCTGAGCTTTTCTGGGTGGTGAGGGGGCTGGTCAGTCCAGTCTGTCTCCACCTGGAATTGGAATCTTCCCGAGCTCACAGATTTGACTATTTTGTGAACAAAATCGGTTGCATTCACCATGACTTTGATGTTGCGTTTGATACGATAAGAGAACCAGAGGTTATGAATGCCCCAGCTTGTCCAGTTTCATGGGATCAATTTCAGTGGGTGTTGCCCGCTGATGCCGAGGATGTCCTTGGGGTGGTTAGAGCCACATCTTTTGAGCTGGACCCATGCCTGTCCTGACTGGTTAAGGCCAGCAGGGAGACGTTGGGGCCGTTGCTGGTGGGAGTGGTTAATGCCTCCCTTCAGGAGGACAGGGTGTCTGTGTGCCTCAAGGAAGCCGCAGTGCAACCCTTGTTCAAGAAGCCATCACTTGACATTGACTCTTGTCAGCTATTGGCCAGTCTCTAATCTTCCCTTTTGAGGGAAGGTTATTGAGCGGGTGGTGGCTCAGCAGCTTCAGGGTTATCTGGATGGGATTGGTTTTCTTGATCCCTCGCAGTGAGGCTTTCGTCCAGGTTAGGACACAGACTGCACTTGTGGTCTTGGTCGACAAACTCCGCCGTGAGCTGGTCCGGGGTCGACTAACTCTTTTGGTTCTCTAAGATCTGTCAGCTGCTGCTACCATTGACCACGATATGTTGGTGACCCAGCTTGTGGGACGTGTGTTGGGGTGAGTGGAATTGTTCTTGAATGGTTCTGCTCTTTCCTGGCTGGGAGGACACAGCGGGTGGTGCTGGGGAACTATTCTTCACCTCCCCAGGACCAAATGTGTGGTGTTCAGCAAGGTTCCATTCTGTCCCCTCTCCTGTTCAATGTGTATATGCAGCCTTTAACGGAGGTCGTGAGAGGGTTTGGTGTTCGGTATCATCAGTATGCTAATGACAACCAACTTTACCTCTCATTTTAACTGACCCAGGCCCAGCAATCTCATTGCTTATTCGGTGTTTTATAGTCTGTATAATTAATATTTGATAGTTTTATGAATTTATATTCTGTAAGCCGCCCCAAGCTGCCATTTGGCAGGATGGGGCATCAAGTTGTGAAAAATAAATAAATAAGTAGTATGAGAGTGTTTGTCTTTATACATTCTTTGAAGTTTATAATCATTATTGACCACATACAAACAGTTCACTTCATTGTTTATTTTTTAGGATAAGTGAACTTTGAACATCTAGAGAATACACATTGGAGAGGATTCTTTCCCAGTAAGAGAATATTTAACACACTGCTTTATAAGATGATATTTGTTTTGAAGCTTGGAACATTACATCTGCTCCTTTTACAGCTCTTCAAATGTTGTTAATAATATTAGGAAATGATTAAGCAGTTTGGCTATTATGAATTAATTAGGCAGTATTGGCCATGGTCATAGACAAAGGCTGCATGAGGCCTGAACAAACTCAGTTCAGCTAACTTGAAACATAGGCCTCAAGATGGCACAGACAAAAGAGGCCCATAAGAAGGAGAAGTCATAAATAACTCACACTCTAGCAGGAAGAATGAATTTCAAAGGACGTACCAACTACAAAAAATGGCCACTATCTCTAATAAAGAAGGCTTGAAAGAGATAGATAACCTCAAAGGGTCACACCGGCAATTAAGCAGTGGAGAAGGAAAAAAACTCCCCCAAAGTGATAGTTTTAATGACTATGCTCCAAATAGTAAAAAGATGAAGTCAGCTTATTTCTGCACCTCGCGTGATCAAAGCATGATTTGTATTATGTACTCTGATGTATTTGTCTGAAAGACTTTTTATTCAGCTCATTAATTTCTGAATACGTATTTATTGTGATTGTTTCAATAGATTAAGTATTTTTCATGGAATTTAACAAATGGTGATAGATACATAAGTTTATACAGTTTGGAGTGATTATACAGTTCTTGTTTTATTTTTCTGTTTTATGATATGAACTGGAGTAGATTTATGTCTCATTAGTATTATGCAGTTTAATAGCCATCTGGATTCGCAGTGCTGACACAGCAACACACACACACATCCAGAATAACATTTGCAAAAACTTTTTCAACCAATAGTCGGCTTGTAGCCAATAGCAGTTCATGCTTGAAGTGCAGCAAGTCCTGTAATGACACATGACTAATATTGGCCAATAGCTGCTATCAGGGGGAGGGGTACGGTCAGACAATGAGGGAAAGGGAGGCGGGTTCCCAACGTTCACACCCCAAGTCCTCACGCACACGCCCAGGCCCTTTGCACCGGAGGGTTCTCTCAGAAGAATGAAGCCCATCAGGATAGTGGTTGGACCCTTTTGTCTTTATAAAGACCAGGTCCCTATCATCATTGGGCGCCAAGCATTGGGGGGAACCGTGGGCCACACGCACGCTCACAACTTGCAAGACTCACACCACGGAGAGAGTGGGAACGGAAGTGTGGGGGCAAGTGCAAGGGAAGGGGTTCCATGGAACACAGGGGAGGGTTGAAGGGACTGGCACTCAGGTAGGTGGAAGGGCTATTGCTCCGTTCTGTCATGCTGCAAGTTCACCTCCAAACACCCAGTCAAGCACACACAGGAAAAGCAGGAAGGTTTCACAACAAGTATGTGCTACAAGGTATCTCACACTACAACACAGTCTGTCCATAGTTTCCAAAACAATTGGTTCACTTCTCTCTCTCACAGGGCCGGTCTCGTTGCCTCAATCACCAGCGCCGAATGCCCTGCTGCGCTGGTGTTTATACTTGCAGCCCCGCTCCCTCCACACTCCCGCAGGCGTACAGAGCGCTGCAACGGGGGGGCATGGCTTGATCCCGGTCACTGGACGGTCCTGCGGCCGCATCCAGTATGTCCTGTGGAGCCGGTAAGGTCTGTTGGTCGGGGGGGGGTCCCCCCCATCGGCGACCGTGGGGGGGGGAGTGACAGTTGCTCACATGCAGCATGCAGCCAATCGTAGTTAGGCAGCCTCCCAGTTCTTTTAAGCTGTTCAAAACATCTGGTGCGTGGTCTGCAGAGTTTACAGATGTAAGAACCACAGCCATGGAGATGCATGCTGAGAACTTCCCTGTGCCCGTTACCACACTCTAGGCCTTCATTACTGCAGCTGAGCAGAACCTGAGAGCAATCTAACAGATCCAAGCCTTCTGCTGGTGTTACGATTTCAAGGAATAGACTCTTGCTTGATACGTGGCCAGGTTATTGGGCACACCACACCGCAGAAGCAGCTCTTGCTTCACCGCCATGTATTTGCCTACCTCTGGAGATAATGGACCACACTGGGGAGGATCAAAACCGTGCCAGGACAACTAATGCACGAGAGAGGTACTTGTCAGGACAGACCGTTTCAATCACTCATGCCCCAAGTAGGGCTGTACCCACTGAGAGGCTTCCCTGAGTGAATGAGAACAGCAGACTGGTGGGAGAACATGCTGTCCTTGGGAGAAGATGACGACTTCAGGATACCCCATCACCTCATCCTACAGATAGTGGAGAGCCTCAGGCCACGAATGAGAAAGTACAGTGATGAGGTTGTCCACCCTCATGGAGAAGCACACTGCCATCGCCATCTGGAAGTGCACCACTCTAGGTTCCTGGTGCTCTGTTGCCCAGCAATTTTGTGTTGGAACTGACATGGTGAGCACTGTAATCGTGGATGACTGCACAGTGATTGTTGAAGTGCTGCTGGACCAAGTGGTGCAGCTGGCTGACCCAGAAAGGGTAATGGAGGGCTTTCAGTGGGAGGGGTTCCCGAACTGTATAGGGGGGTTGATTGGGAGTCATATCACCACCATCTTCCCACCCCATAGCAAGAATGACTACCTGAACTGGAAGGGTTTCTTCTCTGTGGTTCTCAAGGCCATAGAGGACCACAGTGCCCAGTTCGTAAATGTGCTGGCCGCATCTTCCATCCACACCTTCTTTCATCTTTTGTTTTAGGTTTTAAATATCCCCCAGGTAGACTGTATTTTTTTATATATGTATTTGTATTTGATATTTATATTGCATTTTTGTCTTTTATACTTGTTAGCTGCCCCGAGCTGGCTTTGGCAAGAGGGGTGGGTTAAAATCTGTAAAAATAAATAAATGTACACTGGAGACTTTTTGTTGTGAGGAGAGCTTTCAGGATATTAAAGCAGTGCTGGAGGCCAGAACTGATTTCCAGCTAGAGACCACTCCACTTCTAACTACCACCACCTGTTCTTCACATCTGCAAGATCAGCAGGGCTGCGTTGGAGAACACCCACCCACCCCCACCCCTACCTGTTAGCTCCAGCGAGCCAATGCTCCTGATCTGCGACCAGCAGAACTGAGAGGAGCAGTGCATAGCCAGAGAGCTCCTGGACACCTTGTGCCGGGACAGCAACCACACTGCTAGCCAAAACACCCACCATCAGTGACAGTTTAATGAGCATCGGTGAACTGTCAAATGATCTTTTTGTATTATTAATAAAGCCTTTAAGAGTATTTCCTGTGTGTCACTGTGTTTTCCACCAGTCCATCAGGCATACTTTCACTCTTTGCACCCCCCCGCCAGGTGGCCTTTCCCTGTGTGTTCCCTATTGACATTCACAGATTAGCTAGTCCACACCTGAACCTCTGCATTTCTATTGTGAGTGCAGGCTAGCCAGGTCTGGGAATGCCAATTGGAAGTGAAGAGATGCAGGCAGTTACTCCGCAACTGGCCAGCACCCAACCTTTGTGCGTGGCTTTCCCCTGGTTGTTCCATTTACACACAAGTATTTTTCCAGGTGGGCTACTATGCCTCCCCACCACACGTGCATGACCAGTGGATTCCCCACTCCCCATTTTCAGTGCACCCACCAACCCCCTTTTCCTTCTATCTCCCATCCGCCAAAGCAAGTTATCACTATGGCATACCACCATTCTCCAAGCCCCCCACCCCTTCCCTTCCCACCCATAGCGTGCCTTATCGCTATACCATTCAGCTAATCTCCATGCCTTGCCTCCCCAAAACTTTCCTCCTTTCCCAGAAGACGCAGAAAAAACATGGATTCTGAAAAATTAAAGAACTTTATTAAACATTATTAAAGAACTTTAAATATAGAACTATAAATACCAAAATGTTTAAATATTAAACTGCTTCTTTTTCTGCCTGCATCTTTTGGGGGTAGCTTGGTGTGCTCACTTGGGTGGCAGAACTGACAGGGAGATCTTACTGATCCTCCTCCCATGGATCCAAATGTGAAGGAATGTTCCCAGGAGGCAAATTGTAAAGACTGGAGGGGGGGGGGAAGCATGCCTGGCCCAGAAACTGTTCCCCAGAGTGAGTCCAGTGCAAAGAGGACAGCGCTTGGGTGCTTTCCTTGGAAAGTGTAGTGCAGGAGGAACCAGGGCAGTCAGTCAGGTTTCACATAGATGGGTGTGAACTGCCAATAGTGGTTAGAAAATGGTGCCTGTCCCTGTGCAACAATGCTCACAGCCATAGTAGCAACATGCTCAAGAAGGGAGCTCTGGAGCTCGATGGACTGGGACATGCTGCTTTGCGTCTGTGTCCACATCTCACTCATCTCCTTGCTCTCCTTCTAAACCACACTGTCCAACCACACTAACTGCTCTAACAGAGACAGGCCCAGCGCCTGTCCTCCCACCAGCGGTCCAGGTGGGCTTCAGTATCAAACGCCTTGCATTCTGCATCTTCTGTTGCACTAGCTGCCTACACTTCTGAGCAATGCCATTAAGGATACTGCAGATCTGCTCTGCCTGACACGTGGTCTCCCCAAACACGTTGGTGTTTGGTGGTCTCCCCAAACATGTGGTCTCCCTTATAAAAATCCTCCCTACACCACTGGTTGGGGACCTGCAGGTCCTGGATCCACTAGGAACTGTGGCTGGGGGTTCTGTCCATGCCCATTGCGCTGGCAGACCTGTAGCAAGACAACAAGAAAAATCATTAGTTCAGCATTGTTGCACCGCCCACCTTTCAGCCCCAGTGTTTCAGGCCCTCACCCACACCCAAAAGGAAGCGGAATTGAGTACCTGGCCTATGTGGCTGCTGGAGCAGTTGCTGTTGTGGGATGCCAGCATCACGCAACTCTCTTCCCACAATCAACACGCCGGTGTGTTGGGCTTTTAAGGTAGTTGTTACACGTGTGCCAGTAAGAGCAAGAATGAAGAGAGGGGCAGGAAGTGGCTGCCCCTTGGAATGCTCTAGGCTTTTTTGCCTGCTACTATGGTGCTGGTAGGCCTGTACACACAGTGATTGCATGCAACCTAATTAATGGGATGCCCACATTCACATGCACGCTCTGCATGGCTGTGTATAGGTGGGTGATGACCACATGCACAGTGGGGCCAAACACCTAATAAACGAGCAGGTGGACATTCACTTGTTGTGGGCTACCATCTCATTTATTAACACCCTATGGGTCCAAGTTCCCAAACTTTGCTTTGGGGTTTTCAGCCACAATTCTCTTCCTCTGCAGGTTGGGAGCAACACTGAAGCTGGGGACAACAAGCTGACCCAATATTATGTGCTTGATCTCTGTCTCCACTGTGGACACAATTTCTTCATTTATAGCTCCTTTCTCGGGCAGCAGCTCAAGTGCATCTGCTCATTGCACAGATGATTACGGGTAGGGGAATATTTGGCCTATGCCATGCAATAAGGTACTAAATTGTGGGTCCGGGAGAACTGCTAGTTATACTGCTGCTTACAGTCAAATTCCCCTGCTTCTGCACTAACTCTACTTTGTTCCATATTCTCCCTTGTTCAATACGTACACAAATCATCCCTTGGACTCAGTACACCTGTTTATTTTGGAATGTTCTTCTTGCTATACATTTTAGTGTACTATTCTACAATCTAGCAAACTCTAACCTGAGAAGATCTGCTTTCCCAGTAAGACTAAAGGTGAGTGGTCACTCTTGACAAATAATTGTGGATGCAGCCTATTTCAGGCACTCCTACGCCACTTGTCCTTTGCTCCCAGAAGCCTCCGGGCCTGTTGCTCTGGTAAGGACACATCTCTAACTAACTGTGTCCCTCCCCCCCAAACACACGCACATACTGTGTTTGTATTGCAACAGCGTAGCAAATTCTCACAGCAGTAGCTGCAAAAAAGTTAAATGCACAACCACTCTCCATTATAAACAGGGGACTGCTGAAGCCCCGGTTTTGAGGAAATCGCTTGAGCTACATTTCTGAACATTTATCCATGGCTAAAATTTGTGAGAACCATCATACGTGCAAAGGTTGAAGAAGATTCATCCAGAAAATAAAAAGTTATGACTGTTTAAAAGTTAATCGGTTGTGGTCAAAATGCACAGCGTCCTCACGATTTTGAATAATCAATATCTCCTCCCCCTGGATGAGTTGAACCCCCAAACTTCACAGGCTTGGAGCATGAGAACAACAACAACTGCTTCTGTAACAGGATAGTGACTGGTGCAGCCAAAACAGTTATTCATGATTTAAAAATCAGTTCTGCAGGCTTGTGCATGCGCAATAGAGGTGTCCATGCTTCTGTCAGCAGGGGGACAAACCTGGTGGTGAACTTCAGCAATGTGAATGAAGAGGGGGGAGGAGGGACTCGCCGCCACCTCCCTCCCACTCCTCTGCTGCTACTGATCAACAGTGAGTCTCACCCCCTGCTTGTTCCACCATGTCCACTAGCCTCCCAACCCTGCTGCTGGGAAGGGGAGCACCCAAAAGGTTAGTCCTGTCCCCAATCAGCTCCCCAGTCCCTCGCAAGAAGCGTCTCAGGACTTTCAGCAGGAGCAGCCTCTCCAAGTCCTGAGACAGACACTTCTTGAGAGAGATGGGCTGGGGAGCTGAGCGGGGAAAGGACTAGCCTGGCCCTTCCCTGCAGTCATGGGGTTGGGCACCTAGTGGCCAGGAAC
Source organism: Sphenodon punctatus (assembly GCA_003113815.1). Classification (NCBI taxonomy): domain Eukaryota; kingdom Metazoa; phylum Chordata; class Lepidosauria; order Sphenodontia; family Sphenodontidae; genus Sphenodon; species Sphenodon punctatus. The sequence goes on from QEPC01008833.1 coordinate 766,220, forward strand.
AGGGGAACAGTGTGTGTGTGTGTGTGGGGGGGGGGCTGCATTAGGACTATGCACCCTGGGCACAGCTAATTCCCTGTGGCTCAGGGCAGAGGAGGAATTAACACCAGAGCTCCCCTTTTTCCCGGGCCCCTGGCAGGCTTGGCAGCTTATGGGGGGGGGAGAGGAACTACGCTGTTCCCCTGGTCCAGTGCTACAAGCTCTGCTGCCCCCGCTAGTGACATTGGGGCTACCGACATGTTTCCTGTCCGGGCATGCTATGGCTACATTTCCCAGCATACCCAGACAGGAATAGCAAGATGGCAGTGGCCCCCGTGTGTCCTCCTGCAGCATTGTGGGGCTTTTGAAAAAAACTCTACAGTCCCTCCTGAACCTCCTCTGAGGCTTCAAGCACCAGCGTTGTTGGTGAGAAGAGAGTGTGCGCGAGTGAGGAAGAACAGTGTGTGCGTTTGTGAGTGAGAGAGTGGGGAGGGAGAAGAGTCTGCGTGCGTGTGTGTTTGTGAGAGAGAGTGGGGGGGAGAAGAGTCTGCATGTGTGTGAGAGAGAGAGAGAGTGGGGAGGGAGAAGAGTCTGCATGTGTGTTTGTGAGAGAGAGAGAGAG
>QEPC01008833.1:767850-803168 GCA_003113815.1 Sphenodon punctatus
CCCCCCCCACCCCCTTTCTGCTAGTGAAAATAGTCAGAGTCCATTCTTTCTTAAAGTTTTCACAATAAGTTATATTACCAGCACATCTTTCAGTCAAGTTTGTATGCATCAACCCCAAGACAGCAAAAATGCAACAAGGCAGAAGACCTAATCTAAATAAAATGTATGTTTTAATCTGTTTAATATTTAATATACAGTGAATTCAAAAACTCCATTTATATGAATCCTGAATTTATAAACTTTTCCTCTGGAATGCCTGTGTGTACAGTGGTTGGTGAAGGCATTCCCGAGGGATGCTGGAAACATCCACTGCTCTCCAAATCAAAGAAAGGTCTGGCCCGTGCAGGAGGCCTTGGAGAACTAAGACGCTTACACAGTGTGCCTTAGATTAAACATGTCACAAAATCAGGACATGTTCCTGAGGAAATGCCTTAGAGGAATGATAGTCTCTGCACTGGCATGACAACCCCAGCAATGGAATGACAGACCCAGCATCAGAATGATGGTCCCTGGCAGTGAAATGACAGCCCCAGGACTGGAAGGCCGGTGTTTGGAAAAGTACAAGTCATTCTTAGAAAAATGGACATGGGAGCCCCTCTTGAGTTACTTTAAAAGGGGCCACATTCTGAGTTAGGGCTGAGCCCTTAAGGAAATCCTTTAAGGTCAAGTTAACTTTTCAAATTCTAGTAACTCTTTACATCAAAGAATCTTTCCCCAAACGCCAACCGTTTTGGTGTGGAGACTATGGGTGATTTCAGAAGTGACGTGGTGAATGTCCACCACAGTCAACCTCAGTCAAACGCAGGGGGTGGTGAAAGCGCCGTGCATGTCTGTTTGCTCACATCCAGATGTTCACCACAGTCAAACGCGGCCCGGGGTTAAGCTAACCACGCTTCGTGAGGTCGGGGTGGGAGGAGGTCCAGAAGTGTGGTGAATGGTCACCATGGCAGGGGTGAATGAAAAGTAACTTCTGAACAGAAACCCACAGTCGCAGTGGAAGCAATTGACCCCAGCCGCGGTGCATTCTGGGGCTCGAACTGCGGTCCACGTCTCCACTGCATGCCTGTTGCATTCCCCCGGCCCATGTTCTCTCTGATTGCCCCGGGCGGTGGTCACGATCCTGTCACTTCTGTTGGGGCCGCACGTGTCACCACAGCCCGCGGTGAATCCGTTCACACCAGGATGGGATTCACTGTGGTGAATTGGAACGTGTCACTTCTGAAATCACCCTATGTTTAAAAAAAGTCACACACCAAGTTCCTCCTCAAACGCCTTTGGCTCTTGTAGAGTTACTCCTAGTTTACACTAGGGTTAAAGGGGGATAATCATTCCCATTGACCCTAATATAAACAACAAGCAACATCATATATGCATAACTTAAAAGTTGCACAACTTTTAAGTTAAAAGTTCTGTAAAATATACAACTTAAAAGTTGTGCAACAACTGACAGATTAATGTACTGATATATTAATATCACACAAAACCTGGAAATTTATCAAAACAAAAAGCTTCACAGTTTAAAAAAAATGTTAAGAAAGGAGTTAAGGTTCTTACAAATTCAGCCATGCTCTAAAAGGCATGGAAATTGTAAGTTAAGGCTACTGCCTTAACTTGCACGCCATGTAAGCAGTAAAGACGTACAATTCGACAACAAATAATTTTTTCAGAGTGCATTAACTCTGTCCTTTACATGTATAGAAATTGTATACTTTATACACTAAACTGTTAACGTCAGTGCAGAGAAATTTATACAATTCGTTGTATAGAATTCAGTTCTGCAGAAAGAGTTAATGCACTCTGAAAAAAATTGTTCATTGTTGAATTATGATAAATTAAATTTTAATAATGAAAAAATGTGGAAGTTTAGTTACTGATAAAAATTAATAAAAGTATGATAAGGAATTAAGTACATATATTACATTTATGTTGATGAGGATAAAATATGAAATATTCCTAGAAAATTCAGAAATACTTTCCTTGCTTTTTGGCATTTGTGTCTTGTTGAATGTTTTTTTCAGTTGTAACTAATGAATTTGTATGTTTTGGGGAGTTTAAGCTAGAGTCAAAATGATTTTGTGATGTTTTTGGAGAAAGTTTTTTGTTTTTAAAAACAGTTGTGCATTTAACTGTTTTTTAAATTGGGAAGTTTTTTGTTTTGGTAAATCTAGATCTGCACTTGAGACACCTGCACCTTCCCTCTTGCTTCAAGTCTCTTAAATATGTTCATGTCAGTGCTGTCTGTTGTCCATCAACACATCTTTGTCAGGGAGTACTGCTCAAATATTACCCAACCACAGCATAGCCTCAATCTTTTATCGCCAAGGCAGGAAACAGCAAGGTTAGCCCTGCCTCCCTAACGTTTCTAATCCCAGTATATAACCGGATCTGACCCCAATCATCATAAACTGGATGCAATCTACCAGTAGCCTCTGCTGCCCACATTCTTTTTGTTCTCCTCAACCCAAATGAAAGTACATAGGGAAACCAGGAGGTAGCAAGCTCTCCCCAGCTTTGGTGTTCCCCAACCTGCAGAGTTAGAGGACTGGCGCTGAATGACCAAAGCAAAGATATGGCGCATGGAGCCTGAATTGTAAGCGAGCACAATTAGGGTTGCCACCTTCAGGTGTTTTTTACCCGACACTTTCATTTTGGTCTATGGGAGTGTCAGGTAAAAAACCACCACAGGTGGAAACCCCAAGCACAATGTGTGAGATTGTACGTCTTTACTGCTTACATGGCGTGCAAGTTAAGGCAGTAGTCTTAACTTACAATTTCCATGCTTTTTGGAGCACGGCAGAATTTGTAAGAACCTTAACTCCTTTCTTAAACCAAACATTGATTTAAGAAGTTCCATTTTTTTTAAAGGGGAATGCACTAAATTCCCCCTGCTGCCGCAGTACCAACCTGAGCCTGATTGGCAGCCAAACAACCAGCCAGCAAGTTTCCCTTTCAGCCCAAACTTTGTTCCCAGGTTTTTTTTAAAAAAAATACTACTGGTGAAATGAAAAAACTCATCAATTTCACCAACATGCAGAGGAGGGATTGGAAGGGGCTGCTGAAGCAGCAATGGGCTTATCCAAGATGAATCCAGGCTGGACAGTGAAGGGGGCTGGGTCATCATACCCACCACTCAACCCAGCCTTCCATCATTCCAGCCACTGTCGGTGGCTTCATATCTGTTATTCCACCCAAACCCCAATCATTCCAGCCACTCTTGGTTGCCTCTTGCATCTCATTCCTCCTAACTTCCCATCATTTCAGCCACTGCCAGTGTCCTCGTATCGTAATTTTGCCCAGCATCCCATCTTTCCAGCCACTCCGTGTCTTTGTACCTCTTATTCTACCCAGCTCCCTGTCATTTTCAGCCACTCCTGGAGACCTCCAACCCATCTTTCCACCCTGTCCCCCCCTAGTTCCAGTCACTCCTGGTGGCCTCCTACCTGTTATTCCACCCAGCCCTTTGTCATTCCAGCAGGGCCCACTATCCTCCTACCCATGATTCCACCCAGCCCTGCATCATTCCAGCCACTCCCAGTGTCCTTGTGCCTGTCATTCCACCCAGCCCCCTGGTCATTTTAGCCACTCCTGGAGACCTCCTATGTGTTATTCCATCCAGCCCTGCATCAGTCCAACCACTCACGGTGGCCTCCTACCCATCATTCCAGCCAGTCCAGGTGGTCTCAGCCATTATGGGTCAGGGGCTGGTTGAATAATTCTAGATGCTATTCTACTCATTCTACATCCCCCCCTTTTCATTTCCTCCACTCGGCCTCCTCACTTTCTTCCCCTTCCTGGACTTCAGTCCCCTTATCACCTTCTTTGACATTCCAGATCCTCCCCCACTCCCTTTGTTTCAGTTATGCATCTGCCACTGTATTTGTTTCCTGTCCATTAAGGACTACTGACATTCCCAAAGCCCCGTTTTACTTCCAACTGATATTCCTGTTGTGTCTGTTGTTTCCAATCAGCATTCTTTGTGCCTTGCCAGTACATCTGCTGGGGAGTTTGCTTGGTGTCCATGCAAGAATAGCGTGCAATAAGCTCTCCTAGCCTCTGTATAACAGTAAGGTGCCATAAATACCTGCAATAAAATGCTATACAATTGCCTGCAATAAATGCCACTCCGGTCCATACAACAATAGCACTCACAAAACCTTATCTCCTCATGTTTACTACTTTGGAGTTTGTTAACTACTTCGCAGACAAGATCGCTCGGATTCAGACCGACTGACGCTGGATTGATGACAGTAGGTGAAGAGCGCGGGGGGGCGGAGGTCCCGTCTGGTTCAGCTTCGTGGGGAGAGTTTCAGGAAGTGACGCTGGCCGATGCGGTGGATGTCCTGGGGTCTGTGAGGGCCACGTGTTGTCAACTAGATCCGTGCCCGTCCTGGTTAATAAAAGCTTCCGGGGAGACGTTGGGGACGGTGCTGGCGAGGGTGGTGAATGCGTCCCTTCGGCAGGGGAGGTTGTCGCCTTGCTTAAAAGAGGCTGTGGTGCGCCCCCTGCTGAAAAAACCATCGTTGGACGTAGACGCGCTCGCCAGCTACCGACCTGTCTCTAACCTTCCCTTTTTAGGGAAGGTTATTGAGCGGGCAGTGGCGCTCCAGCTCCAGGGTCATCTAGATAACATCGGGCTCCTTGACCCTTTTCAATCTGGGTTCCGCCCCGGCTATGGCACCGAGACGGCGTTGGTGGCCTTGGTGGACGACCTCCGCCGGGAGATGGATGCGGGATGTTCGACATTTCTCATCCTGCTCGATCTCTCGGCCGCTTTTGACACCGTGGACCATGGGCTGCTGTTGAGACGACTGCGTGACCGGGGGGGTCTGGACGGGACTGTTCTTGAATGGTTCCGTTCATTCCTCTCGGGGAGGAGCCAGCGGGTGGTGTTGGGGGAGGAAACATCGAGCCCCCGCGCCTTACCGTGTGGCGTTCCGCAGGGATCGATCTTGTCTCCATTATTATTTAACATCTATATGCAGCCCTTGGGGGAGGTCGTGAGAGGGTTCGGGGTGCGATGTCACCAGTATGCTGATGATACTCAGCTGTACCTCTCCTTTTCTACTGACCCAGACCCTGCTATCTCGGTGCTATCCCAATGTTTGGAGGCCGTGGCGGATTGGATGCGGCTGAGCAGACTGAAGCTCAACCCAGATAAGACGGAGGTGATGGTGGTGGGGAGGGCGAAGGGGGTGGTGGCCCCCCTGGTTGGGGGGGTTTGCCCCCCTGTAGCTCAGCAGGTCCGGAGTCTGGGGGTCATATTGGACGCAGACCTGCGGCTGGAGCGGCAGGTGGAGGCAGTCGCTAAGGCTGCCTTCCGCCAGCTTTATCTGGTACGTAGGCTGCGTCCGTATGTCTCTGGCCCGGACCTGGCCTCCCTCATCCATGCCTTCGTCACCTCGAGGCTCGACTACTGCAACGCGCTCTACGTGGGGCTTCCCTTGTTCTTGGTTCGGAGGCTGCAGCTGGTGCAGAATGCGGCGGCTCGTCTTCTTACGGGGACGGGCCGCCGGGAGCATATTACACCGGTGCTCCGAGCTCTGCACTGGCTGCCGATAGCGTGCCGAGCCAAGTTCAAGGTGTTGGTGATGATCTATAAAGCCCTACACGGTCTCGGCCCCTCATACCTTAGGGACCGCCTCACCCTTCGCGCCCCAGAGCGGCTCCTGCGGTCCGCCGGGGGTGCCTTCCTGGAGGTCCCCCGTGTTAAGCGGGGGGCCACGATGGAGAGGGCATTCTCGGTGGTAGGGCCGTGGCTTTGGAACTCCCTTCCGGAGGAAGCTCGCCTGGCTCCTAGCCTATTAACATTCCGGCGTAGTTGTAAGACCTGGCTGTTCGCCCAGGCCTTTGGGAGGGAGGGGTAGGGGAATGTTTTTAGTTTCCCCCACCTATTTATATTTATATTGTTTTTTGCCGTTTTAATATCTTAATATGATGGTGGATTTTAAAATTTTATTGTATGTTTTAATGTTGTGAGCCGCCCCGAGCTGCGTGGCAGGAGGGGCGGGATAGAAATTTATAAATAAATAAATAAATAAAATGTTTAATAGAACGTTAGTGAAATACACAGTGAAGCTGCTTTTTTCACACTCCCCATTTGCCAAAATGGGCACTTCAAAACATCAGAACTTCAAAACTATATAACAGATTTTCAGAAAAGGAGAACATGAAATTCATTGGGGCCATGCTTTATTTTTCAAGCAATGCTAGATTTCTTAATGCTGCTCCCATAACTAAGTCTCCACATGCAAAAAAGTCACATAGGGGAGAAAATGTCACTGCCTCCAAATTTTAAACATTCGTAACTTTCTTGTTTTTAATCTGATTTGCCTGAAGTTTGGATAGATTCTACCCCTCATAAAAGCACTCCTCCCTACCAAATTTCAGTGATAGGAGAAAACATACCAATTTTATAATGAATAGAATGCTCTTTATTTTAACACACTGGTGAAGCCATCTTAACTACAAAGCCGCTCCTGTGACACTACTTTCTCACAAGTCCATGCATAGTTCAACTAGTGCTATAGCTATAAGTAAAGACAGATCAGGGCTTCATATACAAGACATGCTGCAAATGGTAGTAACATTTTTGTTGCTCAATAGCGACACTCAATGGTTAAAAGCAGCTATTGATGAATCGATCATGGGTACTCTCCCTAGCCCTCCTCCCTCAAAGAACATCTTGAAAATATGACAAGCTAGGAAAAAAAGGGTGAAACTCAAAGAATAAAAAAAGGCCTATATAAAAACTTAGAGTCAGCCCTTCACTTTCTCGGTCTACTACTCTCTCTTTCCTTCTCCCTCTGACATGCAAGAATTCAAGTACATCACTTTATGGCAGCACAAGACGATGGTTATATGGCGTTTGGGATATTTAATTGTGACAAATGAAAGATACAGGACCTTAATTTCACATCTGTTTGACCTAGACATTTCACATCACTATGTTTGTCTTATAAGATTTCAGTGTTCCATGATTTTTTTCCTCAAACCACTAACAGCTAAAGGCAGCTTGGGGAACTTAGCATTTAAATGCTATACCAACATTAGATTTGGTCCCTGCAACTGATCAATCACCACCTCAACCTGCACAGTCACAACGCTGGAAATTTATTTTGCTGCTCCATATAGACACTTTCCCATTTTAAGAACAGAATACAAAGCATGCAGATTAAAATAAGTGTCAAATCTGTTTTTAGAGATGCTTTAAAAAGTACAAACTCATTCAGCTTCTACTAAATGCATTTGAAAAATGTTAAAACACCACATGAAAGACTGTTTTACTGCTGCTCTTCAACCCTTGCTACACCCCGTTTGCAAAATGAAGCATATAGCACTTAACATCAAGTCCCTGGTTGATTCAACCTTAAAAGAGATTTTCCACTTTGGGAAGGAAAGCAATATACCCCAGCACATGGAGTTTATGACTGCAGCAGCTTAGGCCTCTTAGAGTTATTTGCTGTTTAGGGGTGAGGAATCTTCCCCTACCATTCCAGGACACTGAAAATTAGTAATTTGAAAATTAGAAAATTGAAAAAGCTCCATGGGCCATATAGGAGTTGAAACAGGGGTGTATAAGTGGTGTGTTCAGCATGGGGGAAGGAAGGGGAAGATTTAGATCATGGATCTGTGCCATAGGTCCTTTCCCTACCCCAAAATGCACGCCCTCATCTCTCCTCCCTTCCTCTGAACTCACTCCTTCAGTGCTTGAGTGTAAGGACTGTATCCATGGGTCAGATCCAGGAATTGGAAAGGGCTGGGGCCATGTAAACCCTCGGGCTGGGACCGTGTCTATCTTATTCTCTGTAAAGCACAAGGTGCATTGCTGGGGCTATATAAAAGCTTATACTACTAATAATAAAATAAACAGCTGTAGATTCCCCACCTCTGCTTTTACACTGTCCACAGATTATTGCAACCGTTTACATTTTTTCCTCTATAGATAAATTGGTTTTTGACTACTCAGGTAAAACTTTACCTCCTATGAAGGAGGTGAATTCAGAGGTGTGGGTGCTAAGGAGCAATGTGATAAACCTTTCAGCTCAACTCTCCGGAGGCTGAACTGCTGAACATTTAACTAGTCATGGAAAACAATTTCATATTTAATCCACAGCTCAGAGAAAAGTTTTAGCCATAACACATAACAGAAACTCAATTTTTTAAAAGCATGAGACCTACTTGAAAGCAGCTCTAAACTCACAATTACAAGCAGGGAGGATATCTATCATCAATGTTTAAAGTACAAGTGTTATTCAGTGTGAAAAAAGTAACTAGACATTCTACAATCATGGTTCCCAAACAGGAGGCATGGGCTCTGCTCAGGGGTGGGGCACACAACTCCCTTGGGCGAGGAAGGACCACAGAAGAGGGGAGAGCAAGGGCCGGGGTGAGTGAGAAAGTGGGGAGAGCTGGCAGAGCAAAGGCCAGGGAACTGAAGAGTGGGCAAAGTAGCTGGGGGTGTGAGTGAATAGTGCGGGGTCCATGTAGGGAGTACAGTGAGTGGGACCCAGCTCTCTCCCGCAATCTCTCCCCCCCCCCTTTGATCTCCACTCTCTTTCTGGCAGGGGAGCGAGGTGGGAGGAGATAAGAGTGTTAACAAATGAGTCAACAGCCCCCTAGAGTCCAGTTTCAGTCCATGCAGCCCCTAATCACATTTAGTGTGTAGAGCCTAGTAAACGAGCAGCCCTGTTTCTTGTGCATTCGGGTAGCGCCCCCCACCCCCCTTTCACAATTTTAGCATGACAAGCCTAATACACGGGCAGGCATTCTTCCGCACTGTGTTCAGCCTACCAACTCCCTCCCTTCTCAGTATCCCACCCCCTATGATGACGCTCAGCCACGGTGCACCATGAGAAGCCGCCGCATCAGCTGTTTCTTTATTCTGGGCTCTTATTGCTCTGGGAGGCGATCCAGCGTCTGCTATTCCCACCTATCCAGAGAGGTTCATATCTGGGCTTATTCCTGCCAGAACTTGGTGGCTGGAGATAACCTTTTGCTATGCACACAATGCTGTTTATTGAGCAGCTATAGTGAAAATTGAAAGCAAAAGTAAAAAAATGTGAAAGCAATCAGTCTTTGCATGTTTTCACCACCCAGTCTCTTGCATCCCCAGCTCACAGCGATGTACTGGCAGGTAGGAGCACAGTTTTATTGGGCTCTTGCTCACTGTGGTGTTGGAAATCTCAGTTCGCATAAAACCCCCAGTCAAGCATTGCCTCTTCTACCCTCTTCTCTAGCATCTTCTGCATTACCATACAGTGGGTCGGAAAACATCCCCTCTTGTGAAGGCACTCTGCACTTCTTGGAGTGTCCAAGTCTCGTATAGGGCAACAAGCTCTCCTTCAGTCAGTTCACATTCCCTATACCCCGAGTCACTTGTATCCCCAAAGAGATTCTCATCTCTGTATCCGATCAAGGCACTCCTGGTGACCCTGCAGGTATCCTCTCACTAGCATCAAAGCAGTGATGAGGAAAAATGGCAGGGAAGGTCCAGCATTCAGTAGTGACTGCCCTACTGACAGTGCACAAACATCCAGAAAAGTCACAATCTTATTCGCATGCCACTCTCTCATCTAGTCTGGGGGTCCCACTCTTCCATTCTGTTGAACTTGGAAGTGTAGCAGGGTTTCACAGTGTCTGTTCATCATGCATGCACAGAACCCCACTGTGTGCACATGCCACCCTATGAGCCCACAGGCTGTCTCAGAGGATGGGTCTGACAGTTCTCTCTGTACATCAGGCCTCACCCAAATGTCAGCAAAGGCCAGGGTATCCATCACCCCCCAAATTCTCTGGGGCCCACACCCCAGGCAGCCATAGCACCCACAAACAAAAGCTTAAGTCACTGGGCTGTCCCAGGCAAACAACCCACAACAATAGTTCTCTGTAATGTTATGACGCCTCATGCTTGTAACGAGCAAAAACTGTTACTTTCAAAGGGTAAGAAAATATATGAGTAGCTTTAAACGAATTGGCAGCCCTGTTCCCACATACATTCCGAGCCCAGCGACCTCTGCTGCCTTGCAGATCCCCGCACCTGCCCATTTTAAAAAAAAAAAAAAAAAAAAACTTTTAGTGGTTCCTCCCCACCCCAAATTTAAAAATTCTGTACTTCCGTGGTGCTAACATATGTAGCATTTTTAGTAGGTCTGTACCAAATAGTATTTCCAAGTACTCCGGCCAAATACCAAAATTCCAAGTAATTGGCCTAAGTACTCAGAGGCCCTTCGGTGCTCTTTCCGAAGTTACTGCATGCAGAAATTTAAAAAAACAAAAAACAGTCGTGTACGCACAGCATGGCCCACCATCAGCAGTGAGTGCACCCACTTTAATCATTATGCCAACCAAACAGTGCACAAAAATGCAGGCTAACAAGGGACTTTCGCTCAAGAAGAATACAACAACCCTGCAAAACAATCCGCAACTGCATGGAGAAATAAATCCCACCAAAAGCCAGAAAGCCCAGGTCCCAGCAGTTACAAAGTTAAGAAACCAGACATTCACCTTCTTGGCATGGCACTGATATTGTAGCACTGGTAACTTGAACAGACCAGGCAAGGGGAAGTGGAGCCAGGCAGAGAGATCCCTCTAACCTCATGGTGCCAAGTACCAACTAAGCAGCAGGCAGAACTAGAAGCAATGTGGCACCCAATTATTTTTTTAGAAACTGCATGGCATGGTAAAGGTAAAGGTAACCCCCATCTCCCGGCATTGGTCCTATGGACAGAACAGGACAAATCATACCAGGCCAGGCAGCCCTCCTCCCCCTATCAGCTGATTACTTACAAATCCAGCAACACTGTAGCACACAGCCAAAAATCACCAAAAAGAGAACAGACAAAATGGCTGTAGCCACTTTTATTTTGCCCTGCCAGCCAATCAAAAGCTTGTCATCTCGCTTGGCCAGCCAAACAAAACTTTCCATCTGGCTTACCATCACTCAACTGTCCCCTCCTATACCCCCCTCCTACCAAACATGGCACAAAGTTTCATTTCCAGAAGAAGCTCAACTGTCCACCTGCCCCGCACATGTGAGGCGGTTTCCAAAGTTTTCAAGTTTTCCAAATAACGGCCGTGGTCTTTGGAACTTTAGACTTTCTGAACCTAATACCGTAATCTTTGGTGATATCCAAGGTTTTCCAAAGACCGAGTTAGTCCTAATTTTTAGATGAGTTGGCATGTGCACTGACGTAATTGTGACAAACATCTATGCAGTTTAACAGCCACCTGGATTGGCAGTGGTGGTGCAACAACACACATTCACAGCATAAGCTTTGCAAAAACCTTTTCAACCATTAGCTGGCCTGTAACCAAAAGCAGCCAACAGCATCTCATGCTCAGTGTGCAGACGATCCTGTAAGGATACATGACTAGTACTGTGCAATAGCTGCTCACATGTGGTACGCACCCAAGCCATGTAGCTCTTTAACCTGTTCAAAACATTTGGTGTGGGGTCTGCAGAGTTTACGGATGCTGGAACCACAACCTCAGAGAAGCATGCTGAGAACTTCCTGGTGCTCATTATCATGCTCCAAGCCTTTATTACAGCTGCTGAGCAGAACCTGCAAGTGATCCAACAGATCCAAGCTTTCTGCTGTCACTGGTGCAATGCAATTTCAAGACACAGACAGGCTCTCACTTGATCTGTGGCTGGGATAGAGGAGCACACCACACTGCAGAGGCAGCTCCTGCTTCTTCACTTGTCTACCTCTGCACTTGTCTACCTCTGGCAACAAACCACATTAGGGAGGATAAAAGCCCTGCAAGGGCAGCTCATGCGCACAGAGAGCTAACTGTTAAGAGAAACGGCTTCACCAATGCCATGCACAGGCTTGTACCCACCAAGAAAGGAGAAAAGCACAGACTGGAGGGAGAACGCGCTGTCCTTGTGGAGAGACACTAAATCGGTCAAACTTCACAATACCTCATTGACTTGTCCTGCAGATAGCCAAGATCCTATGGCCACTTCTGGAGAACTAGTATGGTGATGTCATTGCCTATCCCCGTAGAGAAGCACATAGTCATCACCATCTGGAAGCTCACCACTACAGACTCCTGTTGTTTTCTTGCCAAGTAATTTGGCATTGGAACCTCCGCAGTGGGCACCATACTAGTGGAGGTTTGCACAGCAATTCTGGAAGTGCTGCTGGACCAGGTGGTGCAACTGGCTGACACCATGGAAGTGCTTTCGGCAAGAGGGTTTCCCAAGCTGTATAGGGATGATTGATGGGAGCCATATTGCCATCATCTGCCCACTCCACAGCAAGAACTACCACCTGAACCGGAAGGGTTTCTTCTCTGTGGTTCTCAAGGCCGTAGTGGCTTCCATGGGGGAAGCGGAAGCAGGTAGTGAGGGAGCCATATCTACCAGCTTCTGGCCACTGGTGAAAGCACAGCCATACAGGTGGGATGCAGCGATGGCTCCATCCATGCAGAGGAACTGGTCAAGAAGCTTGTAATAGGGCAATGTTTGCTTCCCGCAACCAGAGGCAAAGTTGTTGTCCTGGATCTCCTTGTACTTATACCTCAAGTCCTTGGCCTGCTGCTGGCACTGGCTCCTGTCCTAGGTGTAATACTGCTGCAACATTTGGACCAAGATCTCCTGGAACACCGCCTTGTTCCTGTAGCACTGCAACAGTAGATGTTGGACCTTCTGCTCCCCCAGCCCCATACAGAGCGATGAAGTCCTTGGTCTCTTCCTCGGTCCTTGGAATGTAGTGTTGGTGGGTGGCTCTGTAGGCAGCAACTGGCTGTCATTGAATGGCGGAGGTAGCGGGGCTAATTGTTTGGTTGTCAGTATTAGTCATGGCTCCAGTGATGGTAAAACTCTGCAAACTGTTCCTGAGAACGCAGTGGCTGGGAAAAAGCAAGCGTTGGGCATGTACTGCCAACCAGGGGAGAACACATCTGAAAATGGCACTGGGGATTTAAGGCGCACGTTACGTATGTCCCAGTAACAGCAAGAGTGGAGAGAGAGGACAGAAGCGGTTGCTCCTCAGAATGCTCTAGTCCAGACGTGGGAAACCTCAGACCTAGGGCCAAATGCGGCCCTCGACAAGATTTTATATGGCCCCTTTCCAGTGCCTGGATCTGGCCCCTGGATCCATTCTCTAACCCCAAGTACTGAAAAATTGAACTCATGATAAAGGAGCACAGAGAAGGGCACGCACACATGGGTAGGGGAATAGATCCACAGCACAGATCCATGATCTGGGCCCTCCTTTTCTTGAATAAACCCATTAAGCACCCCCACCCCCATCGTCTATGTGGCCCTCAGAGCTCATACTAATATTCAATGTGGCCCCCAGGACAGAAAAGGTTCCCCACCCGTGCTCTAGTCTTTTCGCCCGCAACTCTATGGTGGTGGTGGACCTATGCTGGTGGACCTGTACGTGCACAATGCTGCACACAACCTGACAGGATGCAAACATGCATTAGTCCGTATTCATCTGCACGGTGGGCTCTGCATACTCCGGTGAGGGCAAACACCTAATAAACAGGTAGATAAGACACCCATATGGTGTGGGCTATCATCTAATTTGTTAACACCCTAATTTGCATACAGAAGAGAAGGGGGCTCAATCCAAAAAAGTGGGACCCGCTACACAATTCATTTTAGTAGGATACTAAAAATCTCTAGTCATAGAAAAATTTATTTATTTAGATTTATAACCAGGGCCCCGGGTCTTCTGCGCTCCTGCAATTCGCAGGATTTGCGCAGAATCCTGACCTAGGCAGGATTATCACAGAAACTGGGGAAATCTCAGCGGGATTTCCCTTCCTTGGCAGTGAGCCAATCCAGGACCTGCTTTATTCAGGCCACAACCAATCAGGGGCTTGCGCGGCCTTTATAAAGCAGGTCACATCAGCACGTCACTTACGGTCCGGAATACACTTGAGACCGCCGCTGCCGCCGAGGGACCCAACTCCAGCCGCTGCTTCTCCAGCCGCTCCAGGATCGCCGCTGCTCCTGCTGCCGCCGCCGGACTCCGGCCCGACCTCCGGCCACCACTTCTCCAGCCGCTCCAGGGATCGACGCCACTCCAGCATAAGGTAAGTAGGTGGTTGGGGGGAGGGTGTTCTCCTGGGGGGGTCCCGCTACGCGCTCTGCATTTTACAGTTTGGGGGGGAGGGGGTCCCGCTGCACGCTCTGCATTTTACAGTTGGGGGGGGGGAGAATTTTCCATTTTGGGTCACAGAATTTTGGAAAATAGTTTGCAGAATCGGGGCCCTGTTTATAACCCATCCTATCCAAAATGATGGTTAGTTTTACTCCAGAAATCCAGGGAGATAGTCTGGTGAACTTCTTGTCCAAGTAGTAGTGAGGCTAAGGGACTGAATAGGCATGGGTTTAATTCCCATCTGACCCTTCCAGTTTATAGCAGAGGGTGAGGTCTTTTAATTACAGAGGCACAGGGATGCTTATGCTGCAGTTGTCTGTGTGGTATTTACTCCTAGTGCGTTTTATAAGGGTTTATTTATATTACACTGTTTTATACATTTTTTTGTGGTGGTTGTGGTGTTGCCCACCCTGAACTATCTTCTCAAATGTTGATTTTATTAGCCAATGAAAGACCAACTGATTGCGTGAACTCTGAGAGACAGGTAATATCTCACCAAATTTCACAAATTGACTCTTTTACTGGATTCCCATGTCCCTTAATTTTTAAGATCTATACGAGTTTTTGCTTATTTAGCCCAGGTTGCTAGAAAACAGGTTATTATCATGGCATTCGATATGGGAAGGTGTGTGTGTTCCTGGGGGAAGGACTGTGTGCAACCACCTGAGTCTTGCCCCACCCTTCACGACCTGCATAAAGCTGCTGCCCTCCTGCAAGTGGAAGCCTGTGGCTGGCTCCAAAGGTGGTGGCTGCCAATAGTAGGCTGTTTGGGGGCATGGGGGTGAGGGTTTTTGTAGTGTTTTTAAATTGTTTTAGGGTTGTTTGGTGGTAGGGGTGGAGGGAATGGCTGGATGGGAGAAGAATGGATTTTGTGGAGTGGGAAGGGGTGAAGGTGGGGTATAGTGTCATTATCGTGCTGTGAGAAGGAGGCATGGGCAGTTATATGGGAAGCTTTTTTCCCTGGCCCCCCTGTGAGAGGGGATTATGGGCGGAAGTGTCACCGCTCCCCTGTGAGGGGGGGATGCGTGCATGGGATAGGAGGCTAGGGAGGGCTCCCTGGCCAGGGTCCCCAGATGAGAGGGTGGGTTCCTGTAGGAAGAAGGGGATGGGTTGGCTGGGTTGGGGGGAAGGTTGTCCCCCACTGCCTCCTCGTGAGCTGGGCTCAGAGGATCCTCCCAAGTTATTTGTCTTTAGGGTCTTGAGGGGGTGGGGGAGCAGCAGTGAAGGTGGGGGGGCATGAGACGTATGGCAGGGGGGCATTCTGCCATCAGGAATGTCAGGGGAGGCATTTGGTGTCTGGCATTTCCCACTCCCCACCGGATTCCGGATATCTGGGGGTTGAAGCCAGTAGGGCCCCTGTGAGGACACTGATGCTATTCAAAGCGAGGTCATTGGCTAACCAACCAACTGACATCCAGGTGGTTATCCTGGATGAGGCCACCAAGCTTGTGCGTATCATAGAGACCTGGCCGGATGAGGCATCTGGGCCAATTCTGGCTCAGGTGGTGCCGGCCGGGTATTCCGTGCAGCATCAGCATAGGCTGGGAGGGGCAGCGTGGCTGTGGTTTTTAGGGATTCCTTGTCCTTCTGGAGGTATCCAGTGCTCGACTCATCTGGTATGGAGTGTGTCCATCTTGTGTTTGATTTAGCTGGGGATAAATTGGAGGTTCTGTTAGTGTACCGAGCATCCCACTGCACTGCGACCTCCCTAACTGTTCTAGTTCAGGTGGTCTCGGAGACGGTGTTGAGATCACCAAGACTTATTCTCTTGGGGGATTTCAACATTCATGCCAAGGCCAGCCTTTTAGGAGTGGAGCAGGAGTTCATGACTTCCATGACAATCATGAGCCTATCCCAGGTAGCAGTGGGCCCAACACATGCAAAGGGACAAGCATGCTGGATTTGATGTTTTGCACTGACCTGGAAACAGGGGGTCCAACTATTGGGGGTGCTGATATAACACCCTTGTCATGGCTGGCTGAAGGCTCGGATCCCGGGCCTCCTATGCCCCCCATCGGGGTGATGGACCGGTTAGGTTGGTCTGCCCTTGGAGACTTATGGATCCAACTGTGTTCCAGAACTCTCTACAGGATTTACCTACTGACCTTGACGGCTGCCCGGTCGATGACCTGGTCACCCTGTGGAATGACATTCTGACCAAGCCCATCAACAAAGTGGCACCCAGGCATCCATCCACTCCCAGCACTGCACCAACACAGGTTCCCGTGATATACGGAGGGCCTGAGGCGGGAGGGTAGGTGGTTAAAGCGCAGGTAGCACTCAATTCGTGCTGAATCCGACCAACTGCAGCATAGATCATTTTTTAAGTACTATGCTGTGGCTTTGATGGCAGCTAAGAAGGCCTTCTTCACTGCTATCATAGCGTCTGTGAAGTCTCGTCTGGCAGAGCTTTTCCAGGTGGAGAGGGGTCTGGTTAATAAGGCCTGTCTCCGCCAGGAGTTGGAGTCATCTAATGCCTGTTATGCCATTTTTATTAATTACTTTGAAGACAAAATCACTAGTTTTCACCACAACTTTGGCATGACCTTTCCTATGGCAGAGTCAGAGTTTGGGGCTGTGGAGGTCCAGCCTTGTCCTTTTTATTTGGATCAATTTCAGTCAGTATCACCCACCGATGTAGAGGATATGCTCGGGGTTGTGTGGACCACCAGTTGTAAATTAGATCCATGCCCAACCTGGTTGGTGAAAGTCAGTCAGGAGATGTTAGGGCCATTGCTGGCTGGGGTTCTCAATGCCTCCCTTTGGGAGGGCAGGATGTCGGACTCCCTTAAAATGGCGATTGTCGGGCCTCTGCTCAAGAAACTATCGTTAGATGCTGACTCCCCTGCCAGCTATCGGCCTGTCTCTAACCTTCTCTTTTTAGGGACAGTTACTGAGCAGGTGGTGGCTCATAAGCTCCAGGCCCATCTGGATGTTATCAGATTCCTGGACCCCTTTCCATCTGACTTTTGTCCTGGGCATGGAACGGAGAGTCTGCTTGTGGCCTTGTTCGATGATCGACGTCTGGAGATCAACAAAGAGAATTCCACCCTGTTGATCCTATTAGGCTTTTGACAATGTTGACCATGAGATGATGTTGCCTTGACTGGGACCTGGCAAGGGTGCATGGGACTACTCTTCAATGGCTTAGCTCCTTCCTGTCTAGGCGGTCTCAGCAGATGGTGATGGGAGATGGCTCGTTGTTGCCTCGTAATGTCCTCTATGAGATTCCATAGGATTTCAGCTTGTTCCCTCTCTTGTTCAATGTGTATATGAAGCTGCTGGGTGAGATCATTTGGAGGTTTGGAGTGAGGTGTCATCAGTATGCTGATGTCACCCAGTTCTACCTCTCTGTTTCAACCAACCCAGATCCTGCATCTTAATGTTTACCTGTAGCCTGGCTGCCGTGGGAGACTGGATGAGGGTGAGTTGTTGGGAGGCTGAAATCGGCTTTGTGATGGGGGGCAAGTTTCTGGATTCCAGTTATTGGATTCCAGTTATTGGATATAGAGTTATTGGATATAGAGTTATTGATGGTGTCCAGTCCTCCTGGTCACTCAGGTTTGCAGCCTTGAAGTGCTCCTGGAACTGCTGCTGCACCTGGAATCTCAGGTGGCGGCGATGGTAGCCTGGAGCACCTTTCACCAACTCCATCTGTTGAGAAGGCTGCAGCCTTTTCTTTCTAATTTGGATCTGGCTACTATCATCCATGCCTTCATTACCTTGAGACTAGGCTACTGCAATACTACTGTGCTCTCTACGGCTAGTAGAGCTATAGAAATGATTAATAGTAATGCACTCTACGTGGGGCTGCCCTTGAAGACTGATCAGAAGATGCAGCTGGTGCAGAATACAGCAGCCTGGATCCTTACAGGGGCGGTTCACCAGGAGCACACACCACCAGAGTTCCGGAATCTGCACTGGTTGCCTATTGTCTTCCAGGCACAATTCAAGGTGCTGTTTTTGACCTTTAGAGCCCTAAACAGTTTGAGACCCACTTATCCGGCAGGTCATCTGGCCTACCATGTCTCCGCCCTTGCAGTTAGATGGGGATGCCTGTCTGGAGGTACAGGTTTTTAACCTGGCCTTCACGGCAAGGAGGGCATACTCAGCCACTACCCCGCAGCTGTGGAACACCCACCCCTGGGAGGTTCATTTATGCCCAGGCATGAGCACCTTTAGGAGGCAGTGCAAAACTGTCTTATTTGTGAGGGTGTTTGGCAGTAGGGGTTAGGAGAGGGGGTGTTGTGGGAGGACAGGTGCAAGTTAGGAGGTTGGGGTGGAGGGGTTGGGCTGATGGTGGAGCGTATTACATTTTTGTATTTTTGGTTGCTTTTATTTTATATTTTGATATTGTAAGATGCCCTGGAGCTGCCACTGGCAAGTAAAAATCAAAGTTTTACCCTGCCATTGGTGAGCAGGGTAAAGATTAAAATAATAAATAAATTCTGTTTAATATATGTTGGATTTTGTAGTTTTGTACGTAGCTTTTTTTTGTTTCTCTGTTACAAGGCAAAAGCCGAATACAGGTTTACCAATCCACTACTACGCAGCAGTTGTTACAGTTAATTTTGTGACATCGCTGTATGCCTTATTGAGGGTAGGCTGAGGCTACCAACTAATGTTTGTGAGCTTAAAGCTCTGTAACACCAAGAATCTTTGATCACAATTACCTTGAACCCCCTACTGACAGAGAAGGTGATTCTCAAGGGTTTCTTGATCTAGAAGAGAAAGGCTCCTGAAACTGCTCACTGATGGATTTTTCAAGGCACCAAGTGCTTCTTAAATTCACACTTCATTGCCCTATAATAACGGTACTGAAATGGTACTAATAGACATATATTGATGTGTGTCTGCCCTCCATTGGTCTCCCAGGTACGGCATTTGGGGGAGGCTCCTCGATGCACAGCTCCGCCTGGATCTCCAGGTGGAGGTTGCGACAAGAAGTGCTTTTTGCCAACTATTATTATTATTATTATAAACATTTATATAGCACCAGCCATGTGCCTGGCGCTGTACAGAACATAGAAATAGACGCGGTCCCTGCCTGTGGCTTACAATCTACACCTGATGCAACGGCTTCCGCTGTTTGTTTCAAACTCTGACCTGGCCACTGTCATCCATGCTTTCATCATCTCTAGATTAGACTATTGTAACGCACTCTACGTGGAGCTACCCATGGTGACAACTCGGAAATTGCAGCTGGTGCAGAATGCGGTGGCCCGCCTCTTAGTGGAACTGGGCCGCCAGGAGCATATTACACCAGTGTTTCGTTCTCTGCACTGGCTGCCGGTGGTTTTCCAGGCCCGATTCAAGGTGTTGGTCTTGGTCTATAAAGCCCTAAACAGCCTGGGCCCTGCCTATCTGCAAGATCGCCTCACCTCCTGGGTCCTGGATCAGCCCCTGCGGTCATCTGGGGGTGCCCTGCTCGAGGCCCCCCAAGTTTTTCAGGGGGCCACGCAGGGGAGGACATTCTCGGTGGCCGCACCGCAGCTGTGGAACTCCCTTCTGGTAGAGACCCAGTTGGCCCTGGATCTTTCCTCCTTTTGGAGAAGTTGTAAGANTTTTATAATGTTTTATTTGGATGTTTTTAATGGATTGTAAGCTGCCCATGGCAGGAGGTGCAGGGTAACAAGCTTTTTAAATAAATAAAATAAATATAGTAGCCAACAGCTCTAGTAAATGGGTATTGATTTGGAAGGAATAACTTCACTTCCAGTCTTTACAAAAAGATGCAAAATTAAAGTATAAGGTAGCATTAGCACACAAAACAAAGGGCTGCAAAAGCTCAGTGTTAATTTGCCATTTAAAAACCTATATAAATAATAATAATAATAATAATAAATTTGTTTAAAATAGTTTTAAGTGTAAGAAGGTCCTTTGGTCTAGGAACTAGTTTAAACATGACATGGTATATATGCATGGTATACGAAGAGTGAGACACTGTACTCTTGTTTGTACAATGCATAGACTGGTGAGGCCTTGATCCCATAGGGTTCCTAGGCACTATTATAATATTAAGGCTGATAAAACAGGAGTAAAACATGGTCTCACTGCTCACCCTAGTGGGAAAGCAGTAAATACCAACACCACAAAAATCACATAAGCTGGCTGATTAGTCAGAACTTGGGCTGCAGCTCATGTCATAAGCTGCTCTTTTGTCAATCAAGTATGAATGCTTGCATACTGCCCATGCTCAGTGACCACCATACACTGGTTGCTGCAGTCACGTTAAAGCCTGAGCTTTCACTTCTAACAAGGTAGCAGACTGCAATTGGGACTGAGATGTCCATCACACTGCAGCACCCACAGAGAAAAATCCTAAAGCTGTGACCCACAAACCATTTACTCTGAATTAACTCAACTGAAGCTCACTAGAGTAAATGGGCAATTTCCCTCTAGCACCAGCTGCATGCTGTCTCAGCACTCTGGCTCCCAGGGCCATGAGTGCAACGGGCACGGATGGGAGGGTGGGGGTGGCACTTCCCCGTCTCAACTATGCTACAGTACCCCCGAGAACATATACTCGCTACTCCACCCACTCCAGTGTAGCTTACTTCCCAGACAATGTGGTGTGCACCATGGGGAACGGGGCAGGCTATGGGAGAAGCACTTACAACCCAGCAGCAGCTCGCATTCCCTGTCCCTTCCCCCATAGCAACCGCCACTACCACGGGAACGCAAGCGGCATCCGGAGAAGGGAGAGGGACGTCATTTAGCATTTGGAGGGGGCTGGGATTGTAAAGGCCCCAAAGTGCGTAAATCCTGAAGAGGAAGCAGTTTGTAGCGGGTGGGAAGAAGCGAAGCAAGAGGCCAGAAGCGCGCGGGAGCTTGGGAGGGGAAGGTCCAGCACCAGCCGAATTCCCACCCCGGCCCAGCGCACACCCGGGGCTCGGGTCCCACTCCGGAACTTGGTCTCAGCCCCGCTCCCTCACTCACGCTTGTACTCAGCCATAAGCCGTTTCAGCGCCGTCCCTGCCATGATCCGACCGGGCAGTCACCACCTCAATGACACCAGTCTAGAGGAAGCAAACTTCCGGAGCAATTGACACCATAGAGAACGCAGCTAGAAAGGCCAGCGAGCCGGAAACTCCTCCAAGCTCGCTAGTTCCAGGGCAGCTGTCTGGCATTATACCTGTTAGCGCATGCGCGCCACACACTCAAGCGCAGTACTAGCACGTGGCAGTTAACTCATGTTCTCAGCCATATGGAGCTGCACGGAAGAGCCTTTTTGCAGCAGCGGCAACGTTACCCATTATTCACAGCTGCCTCCTCGCGGTTGAGGCTCTTCTTACCATCTCTGCCTGGGCTGGTCTGTAAACCTACAGGCAGGCAGTTTCCCACTCATTCATTAATCTGAAATCCTGGCCAGACGTCTCCAATGTCTACTTCCAGTCCATATTTACTAGCCCTGCACTCTTCTATGTGAATGCTCGTTGGTTGGTTAAGTGGGATTTAGTTTTCCTACTTAATTTATTTAATCCAACATAACTGTCCATATGGAAATCTGTATGCATACTGGTTAATAACGGGCGGTGGGCCGGCTAGGGTTGGAGGGGCAATGTCCTCCCAGGACTCGGACCGGCCAGCCCGAGTCCAGAACAAAAAACGGGCACGTGCGCTGCACTGAATGTTAGAAGCCTCAGTCAGGCTCCAAAACATTCAGCGCTGCACCCATGGCTGCTTTCTGAGCCCGCTGCCTTATTCTCACTGGCTGTGTGTGCACGTGCACACGCACACCCAGTTACTTAGTCACACACCACACACACACCCGCAAGGCTTCCTAAGGAAGCCTTTCCAGGACAAAAGGGAGACGTTTCTCCCTTTATGCGGAATGGGCAGCTAAAAGCGCCGTCCATTCCGCATAAAGGAACCCTGCAATGGAACAGTGCCACAGGGGGCACTGTTCCATTGCAGGGGCCAGGCTGGGGAACAGTTCACACCAGGTCACTGCATACAGGTACTCTGGTATGAACTGCCTGTCTCGCAGCTGTGTGGGAGCTGGTAGCTCCTACTGCACGAGCAGCTCCCAGCCCCCTCATCAACTCAAACTGTTTTCTTCCAAACTGACTCGACTCTGGGAGGGAGGAAAGTCCTGCTGTGCAGCAGCTCCCAGGCCTGACTGAACAGTTCGGGCCTGGGAGCTCCTGTGCAGCCATCCATCACAGGACTGGACTCAGGAGCAGACAGGACATCGGCGCCGAGCCCAAGCCACCATGTGAGTAAATTGCAGGGGCGGGGGGCATGGGGGTTAGGAGTCAGGTCTCCTAGGTTCCCTGGGAGAGGAGTGGGCGGCTAGTGGGTTAGAGCAGGGGGATGCTCCAGGGAACCCAGCAGTCCTGGCTCCCACTCGGATGGGTGCTTTACAAGGATGGGTCCCTGTGTTTTGGGTTTATAAGATGTGCATGTAGACTGTTTTCTTCCATCTGATGTTAACCCTGGGAACTCCTTGCTGCTGGGTTTTGCCAGGGTTTTGGGTGTTTCCGTGTTTTGAATTATTTATTTTAAGCTTGATGTACACGTAGACTGTTTTCTTCCATCTGATGTTAACCCTGGGAACTCCTTGCTGCTGGGTTTTGCCAGCGTTTTGGGTGTTTCCCTGAGTTTTGGGTTTATAATATATTTATTTTAAGCTTGATGTGCACGTAGACTATTTTCTTCCATCCGATGTTAATCCTGGGAACTCCTTGCTGCTGGGTTATGCCATGCCACTGGCCTACCGTGCCACTGGCTCCGCCCCCAGGCCCGCCAGCCTTACTGCCCCAGTGCCCCTCCGACATCAAAACCCACCAGCTGTCCCTGGTTAATATCCATACTTGCCTTTTCCCCCTCAACCTGCCCCTCCTTCCACTAAAAGGAGAAAGCAGAAGTGTGTCAAGGCCTGGCTTTAAGACACATCTTTAATAAATACATAGCTCATCAGATATTCCTCACCAATTAGCAGAAGCAGAGTTGTAACATTTTCAATGCAGCCTATTAAAAACATCACATGTGACTATTTCAGTGCAAGATACGTATATGAATAAAGCAATGGCATTTCCATAACTAAGAAACCAGAGCACTCTGCCAGCATAAACTCCATTGAGTTAATACAGTATAAATTCATTATAGCATGCATCTTTATAGCATGAACTGTTAGGGCGTGGTGTAAGGCATGTTTCCCAAATACAGTGTTATAACGAAGTTGCAGTGTTTCAGAGAGTTCCTTGAAATTGGACTGTTCATATCACGTACAGACATTTAAAATACAGCAGCATCAAATATAAGTCAAGAGACAGAGTACCAAACTATATTTACTGTATACAGTAGTAAAGGACAACAAATAATGTACAAATTGGTGAATAAACAATGACAGATTTACCAGAATATCCCACCCTAACCCATATACAACCAGATGAAACAGAAAAAGGTTTTTCCCAGCAAGATTTCCAGCAAGCAGGAGATGATCTAACATTATCAAACTGATCAGGCAGATCTCAAAAGCAGATAATGGCCTCTTCAAGCAGCAATAAACAGCCTATTTAAGATCAACACAATGACCTTATAGGATTTCCATTTGGAGTAGATCCCAAAGCATCATGAATTGAAATGCCACACAAATACGTTTAAAATTCCATACTTTTTTTTTTGGGGGGGGGGGGGAGTAGCACAGCAAAGATCTCTTACAAGAACTTTAGGTTACCTTTTCAAGGTTCTATTTTCCAACCTTTCAATAGCACTGTCACACATACAATGTGGCCATGACACATCAAAAGTCCAATTGTTTTTAAAAATAAGACCGAATTTATCCGTCACAATATTAAAAGAAAATGGAGGCCACTTATTTGCTAGTACCAGGTGAAGAAATAGATACAACTTCTACTTTCATATTCAAAGGAAGATGCGGAACAAGGTACACAACTCTTTGTTTAACAAATGGATACTGAGAAGCGGGAATAGCCATTTTTTAAATACATCAAACATAAAATTACTCCTCAGTCATGAGCACCAATAGATTTGGACCAACAGTTCTAGTAATTTGATAACTCAATTGCAAGACACACTCATGGCAATTCTCCCAATTTTTCCATTTTTAAAATTTGACAAGCACATGTACTTTTCAAATATTTTAAATTTCTATTCTCTAAGTACTGTATCTTCATGTATGGTCTTCATCATATGCTGTTAAAGTAATTGTTTAAAAACTATTTTTTAAACAAAACAAAAAGTTCCCCCTTCCCCATCAGCCTATTTTGGGAGGAGATTTTAAATTTCCTACTGCAAAGCGAATATATTGAAATATTTACATGATCACAATTAAGCAGTGTGGCAAGAATATAACAAAAGCCAGGAGGAATGAACCATCTTTCTCCCATAATATAGGTGGATATTTAGGTCACAGGTTTATAGAAATAAGGTGACAGCAGACAAAAAAAACCCATATGTTACTTTAGCTGAAAACTTAATTTGATATTGGCCCAATTTAAAATGTAGATTAATCTCTGCAGATACAGTTTTGACTTGCACACGGAGCATGCCAGACAGGAAAAAAACTGGTAAATGTCCTCTAGAGTTTGAGAAGAATCCTGTGTGATTGGCATGTTCATTTGTTTACTATTTAATAGCAAATCCAAGGACAGATGAGAAAGTGAGGTGACATGAGGGTCTTTAAACTCTTCTTCCCCAAAGGACCAGGGTACTTAGCATACTCCACCCGTCTGCTGCTGAAACACATCAATAGTATCTTCGTCTTCCATCTCCAGCTGATAAATTAAAACACAAGATTTAGAATTTTTAATATTTAAAAAAATTCATTCTTTATACTATTCATTTAAAAAAAAAAAAAAAAACCATCAATCTTTACATAACATTTAATATTCTTTACCACCTAACACTGTCCCATACACCATACTGGGAAAAGGTTCCCCACCCTTGGACTAGACGAATGTGCACATTCTTGCTTGCTGATATTTTTTGGGGTGCGAGATGGGGTTTCCTGACACTACCTGGTAACAGCCATGAGGCTGAAGGAGAAACATGCACAGCACAGACAAGAGAGCACAATACTCTAGAAGACTGATATAAAGTGATTTTTCTCATGTTCCAGAGGCCACAAACTGCAAAGTCCAGACAATGTGCAATCCACCCTGTTAAAGAAGCATGACTGTGATTGAAGGAGGCAGGAGGTGAAAGGGTGTATCTTCACCATGTTGTCCTCCAAAGTCCACTACCAGGGTGTGTTGAATATCAAACAAGGGATGGATAACGTAACATTATCATGAGATGATATGTATTAGGTCTGTAAACGGTTGCTTGCCAATGTTAGAACATAAGAACATTGGAAATACCATAGTGAGTCAGACCAATGGTCCTTTGAGCCCAGTATCTTGTCTCCAACAGTGGCCTCCCTCAGTCATTTTGGAGAAGTATCCAAAAGGTCATAATGGAGTGCTCCATTCCGTCGTTCACTCCCAGCTCCCAACAGTCAGAGGTTGTATCCTCTAACCTACTTGGCTAATAACCATTTATTGACCTATCCTCCAAAAACTTATTTAATCCTCTTTAAAACATAGCTATACTACTGGTCTTGACCATATCCTCTGGCAACAAGTTCCACAAGTTAATTATGCACTGAGTGAAAAATACTTGTATTTGTTTTAAATTTACTGCTGGTTAGTTTTATGGAGTATTCCCTAGTTCTAATACTATTTGAGAGGGTGAACAACTCCTCCCTATTTACTTGTTGCACTCCATTCATGATTTTGTACATTTCTATCATATCCCCTCTCAGTCACCTCTTCTCCAAGCTGAAGAGCACTAAGCTATCAAGCCTTTCTTCATACGGAAGCCATTTCATCCCTTGGTCATTTTTGTTGCCCTACTCTCGACCTTTTCTAGCTCTATGTCTTTTTTGAAATGGGGAAACGAGAACTGCACACAATTTTCAAGGTGTAGTTGCACTATAGATTTATATAGTGGCATTATGATGTTCTAAAATTGTTTGCCTTTTGATCACTACCACATACTGAGCTAAGGTTTTCATTGAATTGTCCACAATGACTCCAAGATCCTTTTCCTGAGTGGTAACTCCTAATTTAGAGCCCAGCATTGTGTACATATAGTTAGAATTATTTTCCCCAATGTGCACCACTTTGCACTTGTCAACATTATTATTATTATATTATTATTATTATTTATTATTAAGAAGAAGAATAAAACATCAGCTATGTACCTGGCACTTTATAATAATCAATTATAGACAGGTCCCTGCTCAAGTGGGTTTACAATTTAAGAGAGACAAGGGAAGGAAGAGAAAGGAGAAAAGAGGGAGAGATAGGAATGCATCTGCAAATATGCTTAGCTTAGGTTCCCCTTCTCACTGTAACTAAGAAAATCAGAGAGGAGACTAAGGGGATGAGGAGCTAGGGAAAGCCTGATTGAAGAGATAGGTTCGAAGCAGCAGGCAAGGTGGATGACCCTGGCAGTGGAGTTCTGAATGGAAGTGGGGGTGGGAGGGGAGAGATAAGAGCAGGGATGGCCACTAAGGGCAAGGTTACAACAGTAAAGGTGAGAGATGACTAGAGCATGGACTAGTTCTGGAAGTGGAAACAGTAAGGAAGGACCAGATTTTAGCAATGTTGTGTAGAAAGTGACAACAAGACTTGGCAACAGATGGGATCCAAGGTTTAAAAGGAGAGAGAGAGGAGTCAAAGATATGAAGTCAGGCTATGTGCCTGAGACACAGGTTGAATGGTGATCCCATCAATGGAAACTGAGAAGAGAGAGGGAAAAAAAGGGTGGGGGGAGCGCGGGCAGGAGAGGAGATGTTCAGTCTTGGACATATTAGAGCACTGAATTTCATCTGCCATTTAACTGCCATCACCAGTCACTCAGTTTTGCAAGATACTCCTGTAATTCCTCACAGCCTGCCCGCCTCTTAACTATCTTGAATAACTTTATGCCATCTGCAAATTTGATCACCTCACTCTTTACTCCCTTTTCTAGATTATTAATGAATACATTAAACACCACCATTCCTCCCAGTACAGACCCCATTATTTACTTTTTTCCCTTGTCAAAACTGACTGGTTAGTCCTATCCTTTGTTTCCTATCCTTTAACTAGCTACCAGTCCACAACAGGACACTCCCTCCTCTCTCATGACTACTTAGTTTCCTCAAGAGTCATTCGTGAGACACCTTATGGAACGCTTTCTGAAAATCCAGATATACTAAACTGATGGGATCACCCTTATCCACATGCTTGTTCACATCCTCAAAAAGTTCCAATGGATTAGTGAGGCATGACTTCCCTTTACTAAAATCATACTGGCTCTCCCTCATGTTGTCATGTTTATTAATATGATTATGCCCAATAATTCTGTTCTTCACAACCATCTCCACTAGTTGGCCCAGCACCGACGTCAGGCTCACTGGTCTATAGTTTACAGGGTCACCTCTGGAGCCTGTGTTCTAGGGACCAAAGTTAGAACCTGGAGATGGGGATGATAGTTGTAGTTGAAGCTATCGGACCTAAGATTTGTAGGTAGAACTGGGCCCTTTGGATAGGCTCATATATAGGGTTTCCTAGGGTTGAAATATCTTGAACAAGAACATGTAATCTCCCCTGAGACAGGAATGCTCTGGCTACTGTAGTCTTAACACTGTTCAATGTAGAAAAGAGTCTGTGGTGGTTCTGCAGTCGTCACAGACTGCAGACCTCTTCTGCAAGAGATTTCTTGAAGTTGATAATAAGTATCAGTTGCATGGAAAGATCCTGAAGTACTGAAGGTGACCCTGTAACTGTTGTGTAGAACATGAGAACAGCCAGCCATCAAGGTAAGGAAAAATGAGAATGCCGCTTTTCCTGAGAGAAGCTGCAACTGGAGTGAGACACATGGTAAAAACTCTAGGAGCAGTGCTCAGGCCTAAAGTTAACAGTGCACTGATGTTTGTCACTAGAAACAGATCTAAGCTGTTCTGTATGCAGTGATCTACTGGAGATGTTGAAATACACCTCCTAAAAATTGAGAGCTGCAAACCAGTCCCCCCAGCAGGAATCAAGAGGGAATCCAAGGAAGTATCATCACCTGAAATTTAAAGTGACTGATATACTTATGAGGTCCCACATATACTAAATAGAGTAAAGACTCTGTCCTTTTCAGGAACTAGGAAATAGCAGGAATAGAATCCCTTCCACAGATTGGAGATGAAATGTCTTCAAAAAAACCAGTAGAGAGAAGGGTATTTATTCTGACTGGCTCAACCTCACCAGGAATAGAGTCAGTAGTGGGATATTTTAAGAAAAACATTAAATATTTTTTCATACCTGCGCAGGTGTGTCCGTTTCATTAAGTGGTTGCCCATCAAATCTGAATCTAATCTGTCTCATTGACAAACCCTGCAAGTTGAAAATAATTAATGTGAGATATGAAGCTTTGCTGCTGAATTCTATAAAACCAATATTAAAGCAGATATTTAAGTACTGTATTCTTGGAGTCCAAGGTCAGAAGGGATCACTAGATCATCTAGATGACTCCCTGTGTATAATAGGCCACCAATCCCTACCCTACCACAAAATCCTAAACCCCTAAATAAGATAAAAATAATATACCTTCAAAATGTTTAAATGACAGAAAATCTATTCTGAACAGCTCCAGTATCCTGACTATAATTTAGGAACATTTATTCCAACTGTAACTCAGTGCGAGTATGTTTGGACTCTACACTCAATTATTCAGGCAAAGAGGGACAGAGAAAACAAAAACACAGCATTAGTAATGTTGAAGGGACAGCAAAGAGAGAAAACTAAGTTAAAAGGAAAAAAATTAAGGAAAGATAATAATGAGAGACTAGGGCCAGAGGCCAAGACTCTTAAATGACGAGACAGTAGCCCGCTGGAGCCTGGGTTCGCTCCATGCAGCCCCTACGAAGCCGCCACTCACATGGTTCAGCAGACAAACCCAATAAATGGGGAGGTGTCATCTGCCCCACTATAACACTCAGCTGCAGTGACTCTGGGTACACGAAGCTGCCATGATGTGTTTTTCATCTGTTCTCCTTGTCCTCCCCCCTGCTTTTTGGAGTGCTCCAAAAGCGAAAGTAAACAGTCAAAGCAGCAGTGAAAGTGAGTGTGCTCGCTCCATGGACCGCCAGGAACTCTATGGTCCTGGCAGACCTGTATGCAGGCAGAGGCTACAAGCACCCCAATAGATGGGAAGCAGCCCCATGGGCGCACAGTAGCCAGGATTAGCCAGCATCTACCCACACAGCAGGCTCTGCATTCTCCGAGATGACACCATGAGTCAAGGCTAGGTGGTGACCTCGTGTCCAGTGGGGGCGAACATCTGGAAAACACCTATTCAACGGTGTGGTCTAATGTGGGCTATTGTCTCATTTGTTTTCACCCCAAGAGGAAAACAAGACAACTGAACAAGGATGCAGATCTGGAATATGTAAAATGTACTAAGAAAATATGTAAAATGTATTTGCAAGGAAAGAACTAAGCGAATGCTGCCATGGCAGCAGAAGTACTTCATTTTAACTTAACAATGAAATCACAGAACAAAAATCAAACAGAAAACCAAATAAAAGATCTTGGCTGCTCATACAGGGGCATGGGGCATGAAATTTCACATCAAACTCGGGGGGGAGGATTCAGTTGCCAGGCATTATTCTGATATTAAACAGTTCTTGCCCCACCACACCCCTGAACCAGTCACCAGCCTGTTTTCTGGGAACCACTGGCTCCCAGGTACCTGCAAATGTCATGCCCTGCATAAGATATTCCATTTCAACTCCATAACCTAACACCTTTACCAACTCCAGTTCTTTAAAACTCTTAAAAATAAAAGGGTTGTGATTTTTTAAAAATGCCTCTCTTCTATGTTAATTATACAGAAGGGCGCACAGATTTCCACCCTCCGCACAACACAATGACACTTTGAAGATCACTTTTAAAATCAGAAGTAGGTGTGTAATATTCCTGTTAGCCAAGCCACTGGCAAGAGTCAACAAAAAGTCAAGCTTCAACTTGCTGGTCTTCAGAAGTTGCTCCGCCTGGTAAAATCCTTTGGTAGCTGCTGTTTTATTGCAGGCACCACTGATATATTAACACTATCACAAA
The DNA here is from genome assembly GCA_003113815.1 of Sphenodon punctatus. Lineage (NCBI taxonomy): Eukaryota > Metazoa > Chordata > Lepidosauria > Sphenodontia > Sphenodontidae > Sphenodon > Sphenodon punctatus. The sequence goes on from QEPC01008833.1 coordinate 798,074, forward strand.
TATGTTTTCCAACTCCTTAGGTTTCTGATATATGTTGTAATTCTAGCTACCTAAATGTCTTGAGGAACATTCAAACATTTCAGATAACCCAGTGATCAGATAAACAGAAGCACATTACTGATGTCCAACGAAGTACCTACACATAGCTACGTGGGGGACACACCATGAATTCAGATAACTGGAATTTTTGGAAAAAGAATGTGGATGAGAGACTGTGGTACAGTAGTTTCATTCATCCTGAGGGGCAGGTCATCAGAGTACATTAGAATAATATAGAATGGAAGTAAAGAGGACATGACATGGTACAGGGGAGAGAATCAGTGAGGAAGCAAAAAGCATCAGGATCCCATAAACACCCAACATGCAATTACATACATGGAAAGTAAACAGTCTTGCCATGTCAGCAGGTAAGTAGGAGATTGCTTCTTTGAGGTCACCCATGTTCCGTCCCCCCATGCCCTATTGTGGCTCTTGTTTTATTGTAGCTGGAAAATAAGCTCATATCATACACACAAGAGGACATGGTCAAGTAAGTCTGTCAGACCAAACCACTCTTCTCTTCGTAGCACTTGGTAGTACCAAAGGATGATCCCTACCCTAGCAGAATGTAGCTTACTCAGGAGGGGGGACTAGAAATAACAGATGGAAAAGGAGTAGTCAACATGAAAAGACAACAAAAAACAACCAAGATAGATGAATAGAGACATATACACAAAAAAGCCACCAAAAGGAGCAGATTGAGTGACAGGGAAGATGTTGAGAGCTGCATCTGTACAAGATATGAAGATTCTGACCTGCCAATCTAGAGTGTTTTCAAATGAGACAATAGCCTGCTCAAGTCTGTGTTCGGTCCGTGCAGCCCCCACTCAGTCCCTACTCAATTCTTTAGCATGTAGAGTTACTCAATTGGCAGCTCCCTGCCTGCATTTCATGTGCTGGTGGTAGCTGCTCCTGGTAGTGCCGCTCAGTGCTTTCCCTCTCCCCAACCCTAGCTCTGATGGAAAAGGGGGGGGGGGGGGGGAATCACAGCCAGAGAAGGCTTTCCCTGTGACATCCCCCACTTTCCATCAGAAGCAGCGCCCACGTGCTCAGGCAGCTGCAAAAGGAGAAGGTCCTTCCTGCACCATCCCTACTCTCTCCTCTTGTAGTCGCTTCACAGCTGATCACTCTCTCGCAGCCGCCCAAGCATGCGAGCAGGTGGGTAGGAAGGACCTTTTCCTCTTGCAGCTGTCCGAGCACACGAGTGCTGCTTCTGATGGAAAGGAGATCACAGCCGGGGAAGTAGCCTTCTCTGATGGTGGGGGGGGGGGTGTCACAGCCAGAGAAGGCTTTTCCACTGGCTGTGACCCCCTTTCTGCCAAAGTTCTCTCGCTCTTTTCTCTCACAGTCTCCTATCAGCAGAGAAAGCATCTCTCCTTTAGCAGCCATGCTAGGCGCAACTCTGTAGTGCTGGAGGATCTGGATGCAGGCAAGGCTGCAGGCGAACTAAGTAGACAGGAGATGGATGCGTGAGCGCACATTAGCATGCACTGATCCGGATGTTGGGCCCGCAATGTCCTTGGACGATAATGTGACTGGGGAGTGAGTGGGGACTGTGGGCAAACATATCATGAACACCTAATTGTCAGGCGCTGCCACTGCCGGCGGCCCCGCAGGGGGCCTGAGGGCATAGGAGAAGCTATGGGCAGGTCCCGACCCACACAGAGGTCAGGAACGCCGGCACGCTTCCAGGACAACCAGCGCTGAATTGACAGCCCTGCCAGTACAGCTGCCAGCGAGGACGAAGCTGACTCCAGAGAGCAGCGGGGAGTTGCCTGGGCAACCCCGATGCTCAGCACGGCTCCAGGAGCAGCACGCCAGGAAGGGTGGGGCTTAGGGATTAAAGAGGCGGCACTGGCAGGTTCTCATTGCCGGTAATCAGTGCTGAGAGGCTGGCCCTTCCTGTTTGAAACCTAAGTATGTGTGGGTCTTGGGTTCTGAGAATAGTATTGTGTAGGGTTAGGAGAGTATTGCCTGTACCTTTTCCTTGTTTCCCAGCCCCCAGGGTGAACGAGTGTGACATGTCTACGTTTAAGTGTGTGGGTTGCTGTGTTTCCCCCTTCCTTGGGTGTTCTCCCAGCTTGTGTAGTGTGAAAATGTCCTGCACCCTACCCCAACTTCCTGGGCCCCTGTTCCCTGTGTCCCTCACCCTTGACTTCACCTGTTTGCCATCCCCCTTCCAATCCCCTGGGGTTCTGTGTGGAGAGCTTGTGAGAGTACGAGACCAAAGAGAGTGCCTCACCTCTGAATCCTGAGCCCAATGAGGATAGAGGCCAAATCCCTCAAGAATTCCAATGGACAACATTCTATCCTGAGGGGCTATTTTTCCACTCAAATGAGGGTTCAGAGGGAGCCAAAGGACGTGTGGAGCTGAGAATTCCCCTTTTTCCTCTTCCTATACCCATTCCCTCATGACACTAATAGAGGGGCTGGCAAACACTCACCTGGTGGGTGCTAATGTGAGCTATCGGCTTGTTTATTTTCACTCCTAGTCAGGCAAAGCAGGAAGTTGCTAATTCAGAGTCACTTGTTCTTCAAAGCACTTTACAAATCACTAAAGCCTGACATCACACCAATGAGATATATATGGTCAAATAGCAAAAGTGAAGATGAGAGGCTAATTGGCTCATCTAAGACTACAGAGGAAATTAGGCTGTGAAATCAGTGGAGTGAGACAGGCAGGCTGAAGCCCCCTCTGCCACCACCTGCTACAAGTCTCCAGAATGATTCTTCCTTTCTTGCTAGCTGCTTTTTTCTATAAACATGTAAATAAAGTCACTAAGGGGAATCCTATAAAGGTGAAGGTGAGCACAAAGAAAACTGCTTTATTTGGTCTAGGGGATTTTGGGGCTCCAATTCAGCAAGATCTGGTCATCTTGCACAGATCTAGGGCTTTCACTCTGGAGAAATTACTCTGGGATAATTATCTCCCTTCACCTCCATTCTCTCACACTGGAGAATGAGGGGTTAAAAAGCTCCTCTCCCCCCCCCCCCCTTGCAACTCACAGGAAACTTCCAGTAAAGGGGAGGGTGTAGGAAAGCTGGAACAACAAGCAAAACCACAGAAAAGAAACAAATGAGAAAGTACTGATGTTTGCTGGGACAGAGAGGACAAAAGATTCTCCTGAAACGTATATACAAGCATTCCCCAGAGTAGGAGTCCTCTTCCAACTTTTAACTCTGCTTGTTTGGAGAATTACCTCTCCACAAACACACCTCTCCCACCTTTATCCTCATTTTTATCCTGTGTTCATCTGAACACAGGTGAAGCTGGAGTTAGAACATATTTACTTCAAGACAAAAACTACTGCTCATGTGAACAAGTCCTTAGCACCAGCTGCAAAATTAGAATTTGTGGAGCTCATTGGTTCCTACAATATTTGCACTAGTGAAGCTGCACTCAGAATTGATTTGGCTATGGGAACTCAAGTACATTTAAGATCTTTGATATCCATATGCTGCAATACTCCAATATGATGTGCCTATTTGTTACTGGTACATTAGTCATTAATATTCACAGAAAAAGATGAGAACACCTGAAACTGTTTCCTAAAATAAATCATTTATGGACCTGCTACACACAGTATTCAGTAGTAGTACAAGACTATAACATATAACAGCTAAATTTTATTTGCATACCTGTCTCTCACAATAAGCCTTCATTAGTTTGCTTAAGGGTGTATGCCTTTTTATTTTAAACTGGACCACTGATCCATCCTGGCCAGCTACTTTTAGATTGATGTGGTCATTCTCTGTTTTTACTCCTTCCTGTAAAACAAAAGCCAAAAGATTGATATCAGAAGTTACAGTAAGTTACCCAGAGATATAGCAAAGACTTGTAGTACAATACTTTAGATAATGAATGCCCAACAGAAATGTTCCTTCCTGAGTATGAAGGCTTGAGGTTCTCCAAAGTGTACACATACACACACACACACACACACACACACACACACACACACACACACAAACACACACACACACACACAAAAATACCATTTTTGTGGCTACCTAGGAGACTTGCACAAAAGAAGTAAAGAGCAAGACATTTAGAATAGATTATTCAGAAGGAAATAAATTCTAATGTTTCCATCTGCACACTCTGACCTCCAACAGGGAAGCGCTAGGGGGCACACTATATACAATGCAACTTCTTCTGGATGGGAGCCAGGTGTAAGCCCTGATCCTGCAAATTCTGGTGCATAAACAATGTTTCCACCATGAATAGTCCCACTGTAAAACTACACACATGCAAAGTTTTATTTATTTTCCCCAAAAATATGGAAGACTATGTAATGTCCAGCACCTCCTTATGCAAACAATAAACAGAACAGCATATTCTAATTCTATAGTTTAAGTTAATTTTGTTTGTGATTTCTTTTGCACTGCTCACTTTTATACATTTTAAAAGAATTATTGGGCACATCAAGAATGCTTGGCAGCTGACACAAAGACAAGTCTTCCAGCAAAAAAGATACCAGCATGATGTGATAGCTTTGAAGCACATGTTCTCTTTTAAAAGTACAGAACCCAGAGCAGGAAGTGAGACTTCAAAGATTTTAAACTATTTCTATAGACTGAAACCTATTTATTTTTTTTAAAAACCAAAACATTTAATAGGTTTTAGCTGTTTTGTACTATACCCCGAACAATTCATTCTCACCCATATCATTCCAACCCTTCTCATATATACCTGTCCTACTCAGCTTATATATTTCTGACTAGCTACGCAACCTGTCTGAGGAAGGGCCCTCTGAGGCCTGAAAGCTTGCATATGCTCACCAACAGAAGTTGGTTCAATAAAAGATATCATTTGAACTACTTCGTCTCCATCTTTAACAGATTTTCACAGACACCAACAGTTAATCCATAACAAGAATGTATCACAGTTGCCACTCCCTGGATGCCCTGTTAATAAAGGCTCTAACAAATTTCATTACAAAAATGTGTACATCTTACGACTGTCTACAGCTACAGAAGTTTTAAGTTTACTTACTATCAGCAACTCTTACTCTTCTCACCTTGTTGTATTTCACCCCTTTGAACTGCGGACCTC
>QEPC01008833.1:804703-816760 GCA_003113815.1 Sphenodon punctatus
ACACACACACACACACACACACACACACACACACACACACACACACACACAAAAATACCATTTTTGTGGCTACCTAGGAGACTTGCACAAAAGAAGTAAAGAGCAAGACATTTAGAATAGATTATTCAGAAGGAAATAAATTCTAATGTTTCCATCTGCACACTCTGACCTCCAACAGGGAAGCGCTAGGGGGCACACTATATACAATGCAACTTCTTCTGGATGGGAGCCAGGTGTAAGCCCTGATCCTGCAAATTCTGGTGCATAAACAATGTTTCCACCATGAATAGTCCCACTGTAAAACTACACACATGCAAAGTTTTATTTATTTTCCCCAAAAATATGGAAGACTATGTAATGTCCAGCACCTCCTTATGCAAACAATAAACAGAACAGCATATTCTAATTCTATAGTTTAAGTTAATTTTGTTTGTGATTTCTTTTGCACTGCTCACTTTTATACATTTTAAAAGAATTATTGGGCACATCAAGAATGCTTGGCAGCTGACACAAAGACAAGTCTTCCAGCAAAAAAGATACCAGCATGATGTGATAGCTTTGAAGCACATGTTCTCTTTTAAAAGTACAGAACCCAGAGCAGGAAGTGAGACTTCAAAGATTTTAAACTATTTCTATAGACTGAAACCTATTTATTTTTTTTAAAAACCAAAACATTTAATAGGTTTTAGCTGTTTTGTACTATACCCCGAACAATTCATTCTCACCCATATCATTCCAACCCTTCTCATATATACCTGTCCTACTCAGCTTATATATTTCTGACTAGCTACGCAACCTGTCTGAGGAAGGGCCCTCTGAGGCCTGAAAGCTTGCATATGCTCACCAACAGAAGTTGGTTCAATAAAAGATATCATTTGAACTACTTCGTCTCCATCTTTAACAGATTTTCACAGACACCAACAGTTAATCCATAACAAGAATGTATCACAGTTGCCACTCCCTGGATGCCCTGTTAATAAAGGCTCTAACAAATTTCATTACAAAAATGTGTACATCTTACGACTGTCTACAGCTACAGAAGTTTTAAGTTTACTTACTATCAGCAACTCTTACTCTTCTCACCTTGTTGTATTTCACCCCTTTGAACTGCGGACCTCGTACCTGGATTCCGTCCTCTCCTCCCCTCCCTTTGCCATTGTTTCCAATCACGGTCTCTCTCACCGCTTTGTTCTGTCTATAGTTCTAACTCCTGACTTGCCTGACGAAGGACCCTGTGAGGTCTGAAAGCTTGCCTACCTCCACCAACTATAGTTGGTCCAATAAAAGATATCACTGTACTACTTTGTCTCTATTGCCTATATCTGGGACCAACATGGCAACCATACTTTCTTACACAAATAAGAGTGATGGAGTAATATGAATATAAAATGCATCCTGCCATTTACTGTTACAGTTCTAGTCATGACAGAATTCCCAATCTACCCGACCCTCCCTTTACCTGTTCAACTCTCCCTACTTTAGTGGAGATCTTCTCTTCATTGGCAAAGCCCTAACAAACCCGCAGACAAATCAGACTAATTATTTTCCTGAGTGGTAACTCTTAATTTAGAACCCAGCATTGTGTACATATAGGTTGGATTATTTCCCCCCACTTTGCACTTGTCCACATTAAATTTAATCTGCCATTTAGATACCCAATCACCTAGTCTCACAAGATCCTCCTGCAATTCTTCAGTGTGCTCTTGTTTTAACTACCATGAATAACTGTGTCATCTGCAAATCTGATCAACTCACTCTTTACTCCTTTTTCCAAATCATTAATGAATACATTAAACACCAGGCCCAGTACAGACCCCTGAGGCACTCCACTGTTACCTCTCTCCATTGTGAAAACTGACCACTTAGCCCTACTCTTTGTTTCCTATCCTTTCACCAGTCACCAATCCACAATAGGACACTGCCTCCTATCTCATTACTCTTTAATTTCAAGAGTCTCTCATAAGGGACCTTCTCAAACACTTTCTGAAAATCCAGATACACTATATCGAACAGCTCACCCCTACCCACAAGCTTATTTACACACTCAGAAAATTCCAATATATTAGTGACGCACCCTTCCTAAATCCATGCTAACTCTTCCCCATTAAGCCATGTTTATCAATATGACCAGTAATTCTGTTCTTAATAATCATTTCCACCATTTTGCAAAGAACAAATGTCAGGCTCACCAATCTGTAGTTTCCAGGATCGTCTCTGGAGTTCTTTTAAATACCAGTGTTAGACTCACTACCTTCCAGTCCTCGGGTACGGTGACAGATTTTAGTGATAGGTTACAAATATAGCAAACTTGTAAGTTGCTAATTGGATTTTTTCACTTGGGGTATAATTGACCCCTCAATACACTTGTGGTGAAATTTTTTCTGTACACACAGAAAATGGCATTTTATGACAAGAGACAAAATTCTACACTGTGTTTGGGGCAAACATGGTCCCATAAACCTGGGCTTATAGTGCTTTAATTTTCCTATTAGTGTTCTAGTAATCTCACGTTTTTAAAAAAAAACAACTACAACTGGGGGGGGGGGCACGAACCAGTGGGGCACAAGTGACTCCATATTCCATGTATTCCTCAACAATAATCAAGTGATATAGGTTTGATTTAAAAAAATAATAATTGTACAATTTCCAGGGTACCTTGAGACTACATAAGTGAAGGAGGGTAAACACCCTTGTGGCAGACTTATTTGGCAATCTCTCACCTAAATTATAGGGCCACGAGTTAAGACAGTAGCAAACTCTCATTGAACAGCACCTATGCTGTTCAATGGAAGTCAGTAAAGCAAAAACTTCTGGTTGGCGACCATTCTAGCTTTCCTCCAGCAACACACACATTCTGTGATTACAAACAACGAAGGGGAGTCCAGGGGCAGGGTGGGGGCTGAAGGTGGGGGGAGGGGTTCCCATCCCTCACCTGCCTCTGCCTGGTAGTGGGACACCAACTGGACTGGGAGATAAAGCTGTTTGTTTACAAACAACTCCTTCCCATGTGTGTGTTCAGAAGGTTGTTGCCTTGTAAAGAAGGGTTCTTCGAGATGGCTCCTTACATTCTCACAACTGGGTTGTGCATGCTCACCATATTCAAATAATACAGCACGTGATGGTCTCAAGCTCCTCTAGTATAAAAAGCACTCTCCCCCTCAGAATGACAGTTCCATCCAACCATTTATTCCACCCTTGTCTTTTAGATTGTAAGCCACAGGCAGGGACCACGTCTATTTCTATGTTCTGTACAGCGCCAGGTACATGACCGGCGCTATATAAATGTTTATAATAAAATAGTAATAATAATAATGCGGGGCTGGAAGGGTGGGTGTTGTGAGAATGTTTGGCGACATCTTGAAGAACCTTGTTTACAAGACAGCAACCTTCTGTTCTTCTTCGAGTGACTTCTCAAAGGCTGTTTTTACTTGGCTCTGCTAGGTGGTGAGTCCCCGCACATGCATCCCCACTCATCCACACCCATGGAGCAACCGCCATTTCCCCAGTGCATGGGGACAAGATGGAGGGTGAGTGGAGATGCGTGTTAGGTGGGCGCGCACATGCACCCCCACTCACTGTGGGCACACGCACTGCATCATTCACACAGGGCTCCCCCACCCATGAACGTGCATAAATCTGCGTGTTCATGGGTGGGAGAGGCCCATGTAAAAAGGGCCACATTCTCACAACTGTCTTACTTATGCTATCTTGGGTAGGAATGTAAAGATAATGTAAGATATACTATCTTAGGTAGGATGTAAAGCAATATCTATTCTATCTTGGAAAATCTGCAAATATGGTTCTGAGATGATTATGCTGCTATTTCACTAACTCTTCTTAATGAAGTTATTGCTAACAGGAATACTGTCTTTAAACCCCCACTCCATAACCAGTTCATTTGCACCCCACATATAATCAATTCACGCTGCCCCAGGAGCACAAATGAAATGGTTATGGATGGGGGGCAGTGTGAATTGATTATATTTATTTTATTTATTTTTACAATTTATATGCCACCCCCTCCTGCCTCAGGCATCTCGGGGCGGCTCACAATATATTAAAACATTTCAAACATTAAAATAAACCATAATAATCTCAGTTAGAACAATGTAAAAACCCCTCCCCACCCTACCCTAATGGGGTGTGGGGGTGCAAACTGATTATGGGGGCACAACTGAACTGGTTTTTTATATTATATAAAAAAGAAATATAGAATAAAAAAATCTTTTAATGGCATAATGTGCTCAATAGGCTGGCTGCATTTTGGGGGTCTTGTGTGTTTAATAGCAGCGCACCCAGGACCGCCAAGCCGGGCGGCACTTCTAGGTCCTCCGGCAGGACACAAAGAGGGGGGCCCATCTTGACTTCTTGGCCAGGGCCCATTGCACCTTAGCTATGCCCCTGGTCTAGTGTGCGTGACTCATCAATTTGAAGGAGCGTGTGAGGTGAGACTATGCGTGTGTATGGATGAGTGTGTGACCAATTTGAATGAATGTGTGCAATGAGAGCATGTGTATACTATGTCTGAATGATTGTGTGATCAGCTAGAATGAGTGTGAGAGGTGAGAGCACGTGTGTAAATGAGTGTGTGACCTCTTTTACACAAGACGCACCCACGCACTGGCATGGGTGGGTGTGTCTCGTATCAGAGCAGTCACTTGTGCGCGCCTGTGTAACACACACCTCCACCCATCACCCCTGCACAGAGAAACCTGCGAAAAAACAGGCTGCTCCATGTGGGGGATGTGGAAGGATGGGTGAGCGCCTGTGTGCACCTGCAGTGTTCTTGTGTCTGAGGCCAGCTTATGCATTGACAAAGTATTAAGTTTCAAAAGAAGGGCAAATTACCTAGACAAAAAACCTCTGGTTTAAGAAGCTTGCTAAGGCGGCATTACAAATTTTACTCAAACATTAACATGACAGTAAATTGTATGTTAAGGTAACTTTATTAAATATCAGACCAATCTATATCTTTTTCTTTTCTCATTCATTAATAAAAAAATTCTGACAACTGAAATTAAACTGTATACATTCCTCATCACGTATAAGTATTGTTCAGTCACCATACCACACATATGCAGCTTAATTTCAGTTAACTCAATGTTTTTTATTAATGAAGAAGAAAAGAAAAATGTATAGATTGGTCTGATATTTAATAATCCTTACTCTATACTTTGCAAGTATTTGTAACTCTCTGGGGTAACAAAGTACATTTAAAACAGAGATTCACAAAATGTGGGACAGGACCCCAAGACCCTGCCTCCTTACGGGGATGGGCTGCTGGGAGCACATTACACCGGTGCTCCGTTCTCTGCACTGGCTGCTCAGTCTTCTGGGCCCGATTCAACGTGCTGGTTCTTGCCTATAAACCCCTACATGGCTTGGGCCCTACCTATCTGCGGGACTGCCTCACTCCCCATGCCCTTGACCGGCCCCTGCAGACATTCGGGAGCGCCCTTCTCGAGCTGCTCCGTGGCTATAGAATTTCCTACTGGTGGAGGCCCAGGTGGCCCCGGATCTTCCTTCTTTTTGGCATCAATGCAAGACCTGGCTGTTCCGCCATGCTTTTGGCAAGGGTGGGTTGTTGGGATGGGCTGGGGTGTTTATTTATGGGTGGGATTTTAATTATAGGGGAAGTGATGCTCCCTTTTATTCCCTGTTTTGTTGTTTGCAGGGCCCTGTGTGAATTTGATACGTGTGTTTTTATTCCTGTAAGCTGCCCCAGGCTGCCTTTGGCAGGAGGGGCGGGGTAACAAGTGTGAAAAACAACTAAATAAATGAGGGGTCACCCCATCTGTGGATAGGGCCACAATCCCAATTGCCATTTGACAAATTCTGCATATTCCTGTTGATGTCTAAGCTCACAGGATTACAATTCATTCTCAAATTGTGTCAAACTGGGGGAAAGTCTTATAACCACTGCTCTAAATCAAAAAAGCTTTACACAGTCTGCCGAGATAACCTTTTAACTAAGCCACTTAAATCAATGGGATTTCAAGCAGACTCAGGTTTTTAATCTAGTTTGTTATACAGATTTTTGGGCAGTAGGTCCATATCCTTCCTAAATCTAAGCAAAACAGAGCTGCCAATTCTTGCCATGTCTCAATTCAGAAGAATTTCTGATTTTCCCCCTCAAGCCGTGGCAGTCCCAGAGAAGAGCTTGTAAGCGTGACTATGATGCACTCAAGATGACAAATTAAAAACCCAGGAATTTTGCTTTAAAATATGAAGACTGCAATCCACAGACCTCTTACTCTGTAGTGGTCCCACTGAAGGCTTTTAGACTACTCCAGCGTAAGTGGTTTGTGGGTCACAGCCAAAGACTCTCTCTTTCCGAACTCTACAGCCTCGTTAGAGGGTCACTGCTGCAGATGTGTTCTGCAATTATTACTTTTATTATTTATAGCCTACCCATCCCACAAAAAGAGACAATGCATGCTACAATAAAAATACACACATAAAACCACCCAATTAAATGTACCCCCTAATATTTAAATTTTAATCTATCAATTCTATTTCTCGATAAAAATATACTCGTATAATATTTTTTAGATTTCTATCAATGACGCCAATGTGGTCTATTATTATTTAGATTATTTAGAATTCTGTCCCACAAAAAAGCAGGCTCTGGGTCAGCTTCAATATGACCAAATACCTAGACCAAGAAGAAACTGAATCAATTTTTACCCCACTAGTATTTATTTAATATGCCCGGCTGAGCAGCTCTACTCCAAACAGCAACCTAGGAGCTCCGGCCCTGCGCACGCAGCACTGCTCTTTGCCCGTGCGGGGAACGGCTTGGCCCTAAAAGCAGCGACCAGAACGAGACATAACTCTCTCCCCACGGGGGAACCCTAGCTGGGCGGGCCCACAGGGATCGCTTGGGGCCACAGGCCAAACCGGGTTCCTGGCGCGCCTCACTCCAACGCCACGAGCTCGTAGGGCTGGGCCTGCGCGTAGCCGGGAAGGGGGTGGTACCGCGAGGGGACTGAGGTTCAGTCGAGGCCCCCGTTACCTTGGGCTTCTCCTCGGACATGGCGACGGGTCAGAAAAGGCTCTGAGGGAGAGCGCTGGGGTCCCGCTTCTCTCCCGCCGCAACTGCTCGCGAGAGCGCGCTTTCGCCCCCAAATTGTGAGGTTCTGATTGGCTCCAGGGGGTCACGTGGTGGGGCGCGCGCACGATGCGCGTTCCCGAGCGATGCATCTCCATCGGGGGCGCGCTTTGGGGCGGAGGCAGAAGGCTGTAAAAGTGCGTCATCGTCCGACCGGGCGGAAACCGCCCCGCGCTCGCTAGCTCCTGGGAGGCGGGGCCAGCTCCCCTCCCCCACAGGGCGTGGGGAAAGGAGCCAGCTTCTCTGAGAGCACGGGAGGAGGAAAGGGGCGGGGCCATCACCCCCATAGAGCATGTGAGGAAGGGGCAAGGCCAGTGCCCCATCCCCCGAGCGGGAAAAGGCGGAGCTAGCTCCCCCCACAGAGCGTAAGCCGCGCCCCCCGGAGTAAGGGAGCGTGGCAAGGAGGCTGAATCCCCGTAGGTTCAGGTTCCCTGGGGTGAAGGGCAAAGAGGCAGAGCCAGCTCCCTATACAGTGTGGGAGGGACGGGGCCAGTCTCCCCACAGGCGAGTCCTTTAGATAATACTGTCAGCGCAACCAGAAATGGGGAGTTACCCCCTATTCCAAGCTGGGCCTCCAGCCTCCAACAACTCATCTTCTTTGTCCCTCACTTTCCCAGCCATCCTGGCACGGTTCACGTCCTATCACCCCGATAGGGCTGCATTTATTTTATTTATTTAGACTTCTAGCCTGCCCTTCCCCTAAGGCTCAGGGTGACTTACATAAAATAGAAATCTAGTAAAACTCCCTTTAAAAACTTTATTTAAAAAAACAGAAAAATCACCCCTAACCGTGCCTGCCGAATGCTTTGCCCAAAAGAAAAGTTCTACACTGTCTCTGGAATAAGGTCAGGCATAGGCTCTGATGGACCACCAGGGAAAGGGAGTTCCAGAATAGTCGGGCAACAAGCGAGAACGCTTCCCTGCAGACCATTGTCCTATGGACAAGCTTGACTGATGGTACCAGCAAGAGAATGCACCCAGCTGACTGTAGGGGCCATAGTGAAGCATAGAAGGAAAGGCAGTCACTCCGATAGTAGGGCTCAGGCCATTTAGGGGTGCAAGGTACAGGACAGGAGTGCAAAGGCAGTGTTGGCCCATTCAGCCATGCAGCAGTCTCTTTCCCACACTTGGGTTGGAATGGGCTCTGATGCAGACAATAGACCTCCCTGTACTAGTACCCCTCTTTATGGCAGGGAATTCCTCTGCCCCAGGGAGCATGGGTCCCCCACACTTGTGGGTTCTGGTGCTGCTGCAGTGTCTCTATTATATATCCTTGCTCACACTTGCTGTTCCTTCCCCCCACACCACTCAGGCTTGGGAACACAACAGCACCTGTAGGAGTTGGGTGGGCAGCCTAGGAGCATGTGTTGGAGCCGGTGTGGGGGACTAGGGCGTCCCCCCGCCTCCATTCAGACTACTCTGTTTGTACCTGATTGCTGGGCATGTACAAATTGGTTTAGAGCTATTACCCTGAGCAAGTACAGGAGTTATGGGTGGGTAGCAAAGATGTATTCCATTGCATACAAACTAGTGAATGATTTTATTTATTTAAATTTATAAATAAATTCACTAGTTTGGGATTTCATTTTAGGGACAGGAATGAGGTGAGAGCCAGCCAAAGTGCAGCCCCAACAAGCATCGCTAGTTTGAATCAACAAGATACCTAGGGGATGCTCAAGAACTTTTTGACTTGCTCTGCTGCAAGCCCTCGTCTGGCTGAACTTCAAGATGTCCACAATAATACACATCCTGCTGCGAAATCTCAACCCTTGTTAGGAGAAACAGTGAAAAGTGAGTGCTAACTGGGCTACACAGTTCTGACTATCCAGGAGAGGGCAATGGTATATACATACATGCATAGCCCCAGGGCTGCTGTGTACTTTGTTTTCACAGCACAGTATGGGGAAACAATTATGGATGTTCATGTTCCACTCCCCACCCTTCATGATTATACACAGACCATCCCAGTCACTGTTGGTCAAGTAGGGTTGCCAGATTAAAATGTCAAAAAGGGATGACAAAGTGGTAGAATCTCCTTTCTGTGGTTCTATGAACCTCTAGGGTATCTGTTCTGCGGGTTGTTTGCTCTGTGGGTCTTCTGGGGAGATGCGCACTGACTGTTTTGTGGCATTCAGCATGTTGGCTATGGAGCTGTGGATTGTTTGTCCCATGAAACTCTAGTTTTTAAACTTTATTTTTTCATTATTGTAATCAATGTGATGAGTAAACATGCTGGCCGCGACGCGGACCTTCCCCATGAATGATAGTCCTGGACAGTCACTCTAAGTCTATTAAAATAAAACAATAAGTTTACTATTATCACACCATGGACAAGAGTACAACATTGTTACACCAATACATTGTACATCAAACTTATTCTGCTTATGAACTGGGTGCATATATGCTGTATATATACACAATCTACTATTTTCTACAAAATAAATCATTTTTGTGTTGGACCATGTTTCCAACCGGATGACCCGGTTTTCATCAGCAACACAAATAAGGATATGTGTTTATAAAGTATACCAAGTGGTGGAGCCTGTCAATATGATGAGCACATGGAAGACAAGTATATCTGTAGGGTACCAAAAAAATCAGTAACATAAAAATTCTCACTCCATTGTTAAATGCCGAGGTTATACCCAAATGACTATCCACATTATGTGGCCCTACATGACAAAAGCCAAGCAGTTCCAAAATAAATTGATAAATAACTCAAAAGTCTATAAATGTGGCTACATGACCTTTATAATCAATACTATAATGCCAAATTATTATAGCCATATATGGGTAGGTCTGATATTGAGTGAGTCTCAGTACTATAAAGTCCAATTATTGTATCCATATAAACTTTAAAATGTCCAACAATTCCTGAATATATAATTAAAATCAAAAATCTTCCTACAAGACCTGTAAGGTCACAATACTATAGAGCCACCCCAGGTATAATACCATGAACTCACCTAAATACACAGGCTCCCCAACCTCAAGTTAAACCACATATGAAGTAGTGTGTTTCAGCAGTATGCCTTGTCCTGTCTCCTACCCAATTTATATATTGAACCAATGAAACCCCTCCCAGGTGTAACTAATAACCCTTCTTAATGAACTGAATCCATACTCCTGATGATTAGCAGTGAGTCCATAATTCCAAATTGCATATACCAAAATTCAGGAAGGTAATCCTCCTCTACTTTCCATGTTATAGATCGGGGAGAACATCCTCCAGTATACAAGTATGCAGACACCCCTCACAAGATAGAGACTTTCTGAAAATCCTTCCTAGAATGAGGTATTACCCCATCAAGTGGTATCTCTGAATAATCCATTGCAAAAGCTTAAGCCATTTAGCTGTAGTGGCTCCTCCATAGTCAATCTGACCATATAAACTGGAGTGCCTCCTCCACAGTCTTTTTATAGCAATTCTCTTGATAGCCTCTTTCCAAAATGGGATGATTTCATATTCCTTGTTCTTCAAAAGAGACCTTTCTCTATGGCAGACTTCATATAGAGTCAATCCATTCAAGCTGCGAAGGCTCCTCCAAAGACTAAAGAGAAATTCTTCTAAAGGGCTCTTTCCAATTAGGAAAATTTCACTCCTTGATCTTCAAATGAGATGTTTCTTCCTGGCAGGTGAGCCCATAACCAAGCCCGGGGGAGGGAATCCCACATATCTGTCCAAAATGAATAACATAACCCCATATATCACAATTCTAAAAGTTCTCCCATATTTACCTGACCAATATGATGAACTGGCCCCACTTCTAAGTAAGAATAAAAAGACTCAGAGGGCAATTATAATATTTAATTATAAAATATTTATAATATCTTATAATATATACTTTTAGACCAATCAATGAAATCATTTAGAGTCTAAATAGACCAAAAGGAGCCAAAGTCTTTAATTTCAGAATCCATCTGGCCTCTAATTTCAACAGTTCTTGTTCTGAAGTGTGATGTTCAATACAACAGAACTTGATATCATCAACTGAATGTTTAAGATACATGAAGTGTTGTACCATTGGTTCCATCACTTTTTTACATCATATATTGGATCTGTGCTCAATAATTCTGACCCTAATTTTTCTCTTGTCTTACCCACATACTGTAAACCACATGGGCATTGTATGAGATATATAACCATACTGCTTTGGCATGTGAAGCTATTTAGAATCTGAAGAGGATATTGTACATTGGGGGATTGGATCATCTTGTTCCCCATATTGAGATGCAGTGGCGGCTGGTGGGTTTTGAGGTTGTGGGTCACCAAGGCCGGCTGGGCTGCCAGGGTGAAGCCGCCAGCGGGCCGGCAAGCATAGGGGCGGATTCTAGACTAGGGGCGGAGCCAGGCCAACGGTAGGCAGAGCCAATGCCTGCCCAAACAAATAGGTAGAAGTCACACCTGTGAACAAGTGCAGCATATCCAGCAATTTCATTTAGGCATCTATATTCACCTACTGCATCTGCCAAGTTTAAAAGCAGGCAGACAACCTTAAACCTCACATATTTAACACATGCAAAACCTCAGACAACCTTAAACCTCACATATTTAACACATACAAAACCTCAGGGCCTTTGGTATCATTTTAATCCTCGTGAAACACTGAAAAAAAGAATATAAGAAAAACACAAATCAAAATGAAAACCATGAAAACCAGACAAACACCACAAGCATCACATTGCCAACATTTTGAAAACATGATCACAAGACTAACAGTTACTTCTCAGGATTTCAAAACCTCAATTTTATCACAAGCATCACTTGTGCAGTTGGGTGAACACTCTGATGGGGGGAGAGGGAAACAAGGGGATCTGGGTGCAGGCTGTGGGGGGGAGGTGCCCTCTCCCCCTGATGTGTCCCCATGTCCCCCCACATGTCCCCATCTGCCCCCACATGCCCCATGTGCCCCCACATGTCCCCATGTACCCCCCTCCACCCTGTG
>QEPC01008833.1:819240-832291 GCA_003113815.1 Sphenodon punctatus
ACGGACAACACGCCCAATATACTCAAGGCAGTCCATGATGGGAGCTTCTCCAGCATCCCTTGTGCTGCACACACCCTTCACCTGGTGGTCAGGGATGTTCTGGACTTGGGAGATAAGGGGATTGGGGAAGGCACCCTTAGCTCCCTGATCAAGCGGGGGAGAAAGCCGGCGGGGTTCTTCAACCGAAGTGTGAAGGGCAGCCAGCTCCTCCGGGAGGAGCAGGCCAAGCAAGGTTCCCCAGGGCACCAGCTGGTCCAGGATGTGGCCACCAGGTGGAATTCTGTATCTGAGGAAGAAAATTGAGCAGAGTCTTTTTTTTTCTCCCCAGTATTTAATCCAAATAATAGGTTTAAACGCCCAGTCAAGGGCAAATTATTCATGTACTATGTAATGATGATGCTATTAACCAGGGTTATTGTTTTTATATTATTTTATGTTATATTATGTTTGTTAAGTCTGTCTGTTTGTCTCTACCATGTATTCCTTCTTTTTCTTTCGGCCATGGCGAAAGCTTGTGCCAATAAAGTACAATACAAAATAGGTGGAATTCCACCTTCCTGATGCTCGAGCGGCTTCTCGAGCAGAAAGCCACCTTGCATCAGGTTCAACTGGAGATGGACAGCAAGGCACCTCAAGGGTTTAATGGGGCAGAATGAGAGATCCTGGCTCACACGGTCTTTGTCCTGAGACCGTTCCTGGCCGTGACGGAGACCGTGAGCAGCTCCACCGCCACCCTTAGCTAGGTGACCCCTCTGATCCATAGTCTCCACAGGAGCCTGGACAAGATTCTCGAGGGGCAGGATTGTGGCCCTGAGGGCAGGGAGCTGGCCGATGAGGCGCTTGACCTGGCGCAGAAGCTGAAGGCAGGTCTGAAGGAATGTTTTGATGAACTGCTGAAGCACGAGAAATATGCCGTGGCAACCATGCTGGACCCCAGGGTCAAGGGCAGCATGGCACACGAGACAGCGCTCTATGGCCACTGGTAGGGAGGCAGAGTGGGCTCTGGAGAGTGTGCGGTGGCAGCAGCAGGACACCCCTGGGGATGGTGGGAGTGGGAGCAGCGTCAGCCACCCCTTTCATCCAGCTGGGTCTATCCCTGCCCCTAGCGGTAGCAGTAGCTCCAGGAGCAGCAGCACTCTTATTGCCACCAGAAGCAGCTCGGCCTATGTGCAGGCCACTCTGGGGAGCATGGCCCCATGCACAATAGGGCAAGCAGCGTGGCTGAGGGCAGTGGCAGAGGTGGTGCCCAGGCAGAGCTATGAGAGGGAGTCTGACAACGTAGCTGTAGAGACCTACCTTGAGTAGGAGCCCTGTATCAATCCCAGCAATGATCCCTTTGCCTACTGGACCAGCAACGCCAACGTGTGGCCAGCCCTGTCGAAAATGGCCAAGGGTATCCTGTCCTGCCCACTAACCAGTGTCCCCAGCGAGCGGGTGTTCTTCATGGCGGGAGACATTTGCTCCCTGCACCATGTGAGACTGGGGGCCAAGTTGGTGGAGCAGTTGCTCTCCTGAAGGTGAACCTTCCACTACTGGGATTCCCCAAGCTACCTCTGGACAAGGATTGATGGTGCAGTGGCACACGCTATCCCATGCCAGGGGCAGTCTTGGTATGGGGCGGGGCTCCTCCTCAAGCTGGGCAACTGCTGCTCTGCTGCTGTCCCTCCCTCCCAATGCCTGGTGCCTGCCCTGCCCCCCTCCTCTCTCTCTCTCTCATACTAGATGGCCTCGGACGCCTTATCTGACTGACCTCATGACACAGGGTGACATTGGGAAACTGCAAGCCTGCCAGCTGATCTCTGTGCAGACGATCTCAGCCCGCCTATTTATTTATTTATTTATTTAAAACTTATATCCCGCCCCTCCTGCCCAAAGGCAGCTCAGGGCGGTGAACAACATGCATACAAAAAAATTCAATAATAAAATATTTAAAAATAAATCTACAAATTTTAAAACAAGTAATAAAAACACACGCTCCCTCCCAAACTCCACCTTCCCCACCCTACTCCGCCCCCTCGCCAAAAGCCTGGCAGAACAGCCAGGTCTTACACAAATGTCGAAACAACATGAGGGTGGGGGCCAACCAAGCCTCCTCCGGGAGTGAATTCCACAGTACAGGGGCAGCCACCGAAAAAGATCTCACATCAGTGGCCACCCGTCTCGCCTGGGAACCTCCAAAAAGGTTCCCACATCCCCACAGACAATCTCAGGGGTCGCACGGGCACATGGGGAGTGAGACGATCCCACAGATAGGCAGGGCCCAGGCCGTGAAGGGCTTTAAAGGTCAAAACCAGCACCTTGAACCTAGCCCAGTGCTTTATGGGCAGCCAGTGCAGAGCCCGGAACACAGGTGTCATGTGCTCCCTGCGGCCCGCCCCAGTAAAGAGACGGGCTGCGGCATTCTGCACCAGCTGCAGCCTCCGGACCAGCTTCTAATCCAGCCTCGAGGTGATGAAGGCATGGATGACAGTGGCGAAGTCAGAGTCTGAGAGGTACAGCCAAAGCCGCCAGACAAGATGTAACTGCTGAAACGCACTCCCCGCCACGGCCACAACCTGAGATTCCAGGCTGAGCTGTGAATCAAGGAGCACACCCAGACTCCATACCTGCGGGACCCTGGGAGGGTGAACCCCTCCCCCCCCACACAAGAGGAGATTCAACCACTCCCAGGCCCTCACCCACCAACATCACTTCCATCTTGTCAGGATTCAGCTGCAGATGGCTCAACCTTATCCAAGCCCCCACAGCCGACAGGCACTGGGAAAATAAAGAGGCTGCATGGCCTGNAGAGGTACAGCTGAGTATCATCAGCATATTGGTGACATCGCACCCCGAACCCTCTCACAATCTCCCCCAGGGGCTGCATATACACATTAAACAAAGGCGGAGACAGGATCGAACCCTGCGGAATGCCGCAGGTCAAAGCCCGGGAGCTCGATGTTTCAGCTCCCAGCACCACCCGCTGGCTTCTCCCCAAGAGGAATGAGCGCATCCACCCAAGGACAGTCCTGTCCAGACCCCCCAGGTCTCCCAGCCGTCTCAGCAGCAGCCCATGGTCCACGGTATCAAAAGCAGCCAAGAGATCTAGCAGGATCAAGAATGTAGAACATCCTGCATCCATCTCCCGGTGGAGATCATCCACCAAAGCCACCATCGCCGTCTCAGTACCATAGCCAGGGTGGAACCCAGATTGAAAAGCGTCAAGGAAACCAATACGGTCCAGATGTGTCTGGAGCTGCAGAGTCACTGCCCATTCAATAACCTTCCCTAAAAAGGGAAGATTAGAGACAGGACGGTAACTGGCAAGTGCGTCCACATCCAGCGAAGGCTTCTTCAGCAGGGGGCACACCACAGCCTCCTTGAGACTGGGTGACAACCTCCCCTGCCAGGAGGCTTTCACCAACCAGGACGGGTACAGATCTAATTCACAACTTATGGCTCAAACAGACCCCAAGACATCCACTGTATCGGCCGGTGTCACTTCCTGAAACGCCTCCCAGAAAGATCGACCAGACAGTGCCTCCATAACCTCATGCTCCTCATCTTCTGCATCCAACCCGGTGTTGAAATCTGAGCGATTTTGTCTGCAAAGTAGATGACAAACTCCTCACAGCGGGCCCGGGACAAGTCCCCGTCCAGGCGGAGGGAGGCCGGACTGACCAGCCCCCACACCACCCGGAACAGCTCCACTGGACACGACTTTGCAGGCGCTATGAGGGCAGCAAAGAATTCCTTCTTTGCTGTCCTCACAGCCTCAACATATGACCGCAAATGGGTCCTATGGAGAAATCGGTCAGATTCAGAGCGAGTCGGACACCAGCGTCACTCTAGTCTCCTGCCTATCCGCTTCATACATCGCAGCCCCTCGGTTAACCAAGGGGCCCTGCGGTGATGAGACGGAGGCAAGGGACGTCTCGGAGCCACCCTGTCGATGGCCTCCCCCAGCAAGGTGTTCCAATGCTGTATCAGCACATCAACAGAGTGGCTGTCTGGGTCCAGGGTTAACTCCCTCAGAGCCTCCTGGAACCGCTGCAGTTCCATCAGCCTCCGAGGGCGGACCAACCTAACTGGTCTATTCCCCATCTGGAGGGGGTGCGCTAAGAGGCTGGCCTGCAGGAGATAATGGTCCGTCCATGACAAGGGCATAGATCTCACATCCCCCACTAACGGATCACCCACTTCAAGGCCAGAACAGAAGACCAGGTCAAGGATATGACCCCCCACATGAGTCAGGCAGTTGACCACTTGGGACAAGTCCATGGTTGCCATGGTGGCCATGAACTCCCGCTCCACTCCTACAAGGCCGGCATCGACACGAGTGTTGAAGTCCCAAAGGACCACAGGCCTGGGGGAATTCAACACTACCTCCGAGGCCAGCTCTGCTAGAGCGGCAAGGGATGCCACTGGACAGGAAGGGGCCTGGTATACCAGCAGCACCCCAAGCTTGCCCCCAACCAAATCAAACACCACGTGGAGGGCCTCCACACCTGGAATCTCCTGGACTGGATATCTCCTAACTGGCCAGTCTTCCCTAAAAATGATAGCTACACCTCTCCCCCCCACCCTGCCCCCTATATGAGGCTGGTGCTGCACAGCATACCCTGCCGGCACGAGGTCTGACAGAACAGGTCCAGCCCCCTCGTCCAGCCAGGTTTCCGTGATGCATGCAAGGTCTGCTGCCCCATCCAGGATAAGATCCTGAATAACTGGGGACTTGTTCACTACAGACCTTGCATTCAACAGCATCAGCCCCCCACAGGCGGACCCTGGACTCTGACCCATCCTCATCCTCGGTGGGGGGGGAGGTTGACTCTTCTGACCTCCACCAGGTACCTTGGTCCCCTGGGAGGATGAGTCACCTGCCCCCTTGGACCATACCATCCTCGCCCCAGAACCACCCCTATAGTCGCTCCCTCCCCCCGTCTACTACATCCTGACCCCAGCCTCTGGACTGCCCGCCCTGCCTCCGGACCCCATATCCCCCCTCCCTCCCTCCCCCACCTCTGCCTCTAATTGCTTCCCCTGCTGCCACCAGGGGTCGGCACCAGAGACCTTCCCCCTATTTTCTCTCCCCTCATCCTACCTCCCCCCCTTTCAGCCAGACCTCATGCTGTCACCAGAGGCCAGCATCACCCCACACACCCCAGCTCCCCCTGCCACAGAGAGCCGGGTACACCTTCCCACCTACCATCACCATACAAACCCTCCACCAGTCCATTCCCATGCTGCCACCATGGGTCTGAGCCGGGGACAACTCCCCCCTACCCCCATCCCTTTCCCTCACCCCCTCCCCAACCCTCCAAGGCAGCCCCTATACTCTCACCATGGGGGAATGCCACCCTTCCCACCCCAGATATGCTGTCTGTGCCAAGGGTTCTGTACCCCGGCAACCCACTGTCCTCGTCCAGCACCCGCCGCCTGCTATCCGCTGCCAAGGAGCCTGTCTCTCTTTCTCTCTGGCACACCCACACACAGACATAAGCCCTGCCCCTCCTGCGGGGCTGTTTGCAAGTTGAGACCCTGCTGCTGGCACATCTTGGGGCTAATACCCTACTAGTGCTGCTGCTGCTGCAGGTAGGGATTTCAGTGACAAGTATATATACAAGGAGATTCTGCCACCTGCTAGAGCTTCAGCACAGAGGGATTAAAGATTGGACTGGTCAAACAAAGCTATTCACAACAAATATAACCGTTAAACTTTTATAAAAACTTTTTAAACAATAACAACAACATACATTACAACTTTATAAAACAAAAACCAGACATTAATATACACAACAACAAAAAATTTAGTCTGTGTGCCTGTCCCCCGGAACTTTGGGGTAAGGGGAAATGGGTGCATGGGACCCAGGGGCAGGCAGCACGTCCTCCTCCAACTCATACCCATGCTGCTGGGCAAACTCCACGGCCCCTGCCACGGAGGCCTTCCATGTGGTGACCGACTGGCGGTGCACTTCAAGGTCCTCCCTCTCCGTGCGGAGGTACTTGGCGTATGCCTCTGCCTTTCGCTCCCTTGCTCTCAGCACCCGGAATCGCCGCACCAGCTGGTCCTCCATCCTGCGGCCTTGGACCCTCAGCACCACCATATATTGTTTTCTGGGCCTCTGCAGCTGTCCACAGAAGGCCCTTTCCTCCTATGACTCCTCCCGGTTGGCCATACACATGTTCCTCACCAGCAGAACTGGAGGTGGAAGGTCTTAGGTGCTGGCGTTTCTGCCGGGCCTTCCCCTCTTCCTTCCAATGCTGCTCCTCCGTGCCAGAATCCCTGCTGCCACTGTGCCTTCCCAACCCAGAAGGACCACGTGCCACATCAATATTATGGTTTTTTTCGATGTGAGCTATGAGCCCCGATGTGGTCCCCTGCCTGTGCTGCTTAAATCTTTTGTCGCATATCTAGAGAACATAAAAAGATAGGAACATAAGAAGTGCCATACTGTGTCAGACCAATGGCCTGTCAAGCCCTGCCTGCATTCTGTCTCCACAAGTGGGTGGGTGGCCAATCTCTCTCTGCAGGGGACTTCCTAACAGGTCATATGGCAATCCATTCCCTGTTGTTCCAGCCCCCGTGCCTTACCATGCAGATAGTGAATCCATTAGCCTTATCAAACCACTGCCAGACATTGGACCTTCTGCGCCCGCTGTCTGGCAGTGGCACTGGCGACCTCCGCCTCGGTGTCCTGCGCATGGCACCAGCGCCGGGGGGCAGCATCTGATTCCTCACCCTCTCTGAAATAGGAACACATAACAACACCTAAGTAATATCATGCATTTATGATGATGCCTCTAGTCCTCCCTCCTTGGAGTGCTAGGAATGGCAATGGGAGACGGTGACCCTGGCTGGCACGTGCAAATCCTGCCCTCCTTGGAGTGCTAGGAATGGAAATCCAAAAGACCCTGGCTGGCACGTGCAACTCCTGCCCTTCTTTGGGTGCTAGAGAGGGATGGCAATGGAGAGATCCTTGCTAGATGGCTAGCACATGTTTGGGTGGGGGCTTCCTTTGGCTCGTGCCTGACTGCTGGAAGAGCCCCCCCCCCCCACCAGTACCCTACCCTCTCTCTCTGTGGCAGACATCCGCTGCCACCCGCTGATGATGCCCACTGTTTGTGCCTGACTGCCCAACAACAACCCGCACCCACCCACCCGCACGCCAGTGAGCTTGCACTAAAGTATAGTATTCTATTCTTCTTGTCCTCAAAGTAAAAATAAAGTTTACAAACCTGGCAGCACGTCCTGTGCCCTCTTGCTCCTCTGCTGGGGAGCCGACCTCCACCACCGAAGGTTCCGCGGCAACAGCAACCTCTTCCTCCTCCTCCACCAGCTCCGCCACCTTGGCCTCCCCCCCCTCCCCCCCCAGGTCCTCTTCACCCTCTTCATTTTTTTTCTTCCAACAAAAACAGCCAAACACAAACAGTCACCCATCAACTCACCAACCAGACAAACCAACACCCAGTCAAACACAGCCAAAACACACAGAACAAAACCAAACAGCCAGCCAACCACAACACACACGCTGTCCCTCCACACAAGCTCTGCATGCACTCAAATTTCCAGTTTCCGGGTTCCGACGCAATCATGGGACCAACCACACGATACCTAGACCAAAACCGAAACCAATTTCCGAACAGCTGAACCAAACCGAACTCAACCGAACCGAACGACCGAACCCGAACATGGCTCCCAAACCGAACGACCGAACCCAAACTCAGCTCCTGAACTGAACGACCAAACAACCGAACCGCGTTCTGTTCGCACATCCCTACACTGTAGGCTGCTGAAGTAGCGGCACTCAGAGAATGAGCCTATATCTGCTAAGGCGGAGCCCTATAGGTCTCTGTGATGCAGCATGAAATCCACTTAGAGATATTCATTCTGGAAACTTTGTTTCCTCTTCTACAAGATTTAAAGTTAACAAACAAGGCAGATGATTTACGAAAAGCTGCAGTACGTTTAATATAAATCTTGACCGCTCTCTTGACATCTAAATGATGCCAGAGTCTCTCTTGCTCATGTTTAGGGTTAGTGCAAAAGAAAGGAAGAGAAATTTCCTGTGCCCTATGAAAATACGTGTTTACCCTAGGAATGAATGCCTCATCCAATCTCTTTGTAACTGCGTCTTGTCTAAAGATGCATAGATTAGGATCGTTGATAAGGTTCCAAGCTCAGACACACATCTGGCAGATGTAATTCCTATTTTAAAAAGCCAATTTGATTATTAGAAAATATAAAGAGATTTCCTGCAGAGGCTCAAAAGGAGCTCTCATCAGTGCCAGCAGTACTAGATTAAGATCCCATGAAGAAAACCGGTGTACCACCAGAGGGGAGTCTAACCTTGCTGCTCTAAGGAATTTTTTAATGTGCAGATGCGTGGACAATTTTTGTTGAGTGGTAGATGCTAGCATACTGTCCAGTGCTGCCACTTGTCTAGTAAGTGTATTAGGGCTAAGTCCTTTTTGCAGCCCAGACTGTAGGAATTCCAACACATCCTTAAGATCCAGCTAACACGGATCTATTGACTTGTCCAAACACCAGCTGGTGAACTTTTTCCATGTGTGTTGATAAATTCTCCTGGTGGAATCACGTTTGTCACCTAGCAAGGTGTCAGTAACTGTCTTGGAATATCCTAAGCGTTGTAAGGATCTCTGCTCAATCTCCACACAGTTAAGTGGAATATTTGGGGGTTGGGATGCAGAACCGGACCCTGAGTCAGTAGATCCCATCTTGCTGGTAGGTGTAGAGGAGGGGTGATTTTTAGATTGACTAGGTCAGAGAACCATGGTCTGCATAGGGCTGTCAATATGATCTGAGCCTTCTCTTGTTCGAGTTTGTTCAGAACCTTGCCTATTAGAGGAAGCAGGGGAAAGGCGTACAGAAGGCCTGGCGGCTAAAGCTGACCAAGAGCATCACACGCCATAGCCTTGGGATGACTAAACCGGGACATGAATAGTTTTAACTTAGTTGTTTTCACTTGAGGCAAAGAGATCTGTTTTTGGAGAGCCAAAAGTCCTGGCAGGGTGTAGGTTTCTCTGTTTAAAGACCATTCTCCTGACTCTATCTTTTGCCTGCTTAGCCAGTCAGCATGCACATTTGATAGCCCTTTTATGTGTATGGCCCTTATGGAGAGGATATTGACATAAGGCTTTTACCATTGTATTGTCTGTGTGGTCGAGTATGTGTTGTTCCCTGATGGGGGCGGCAAAGTATAGCAGGGCTAACCTTATGGCCTTTAATTCCAACCAGTTTATGCTGTGTGACTTGTCTGACCCAGAACAGGTCCCCTTCACTGAGCTCCCTTCCTGAGAGGCTGGCGTCCGTGGTGAGAGTGACCCTGTTTGACTCCGATAGAGGTGTTCCCTCCTTGAGTCTTTGAGGAGCAAGCCACCACCCCAGCGCCACTTTTACACTGTCTGGTACCTGAACCTTGAAGTTCTGACCCTCGGAGATCTGTATCTGGAATTTTCTGAGAAACTTTTGCAGGGGGTTGCAGGTGGAATCTTGCCCACGAGATCAGGTGTATGCATGATTACCAGCATGCCTAGCAGACTCGTCAAGGTTTTGAGGCAAGACTGTTCCCTGGAAATTACCTGTTGGAGAAGGTGTAAGATTTTTCCCTGTCTCTGTTGGGATAGAAAGACAATATTTAGTTCTATGTTAATCAGGACCCCCAGATGCTCTAGGGTCTGTTGGGAAGCCAGATGGCTTTTCTCTAGATTTACTTTGAAGCCGTAGTCTGAGAGGAATGCAATCGCCCTTTGTAAGTCCCTCATCGCTTGTGTGCAGGAAGGTGACCTTATTAATAGGTCGTCTAAGTAGGGGTACACATTTATTTCCTCTGTTCTCAACTTTGCTATGAGTACTACTAGGACTTTGGTTAACATTTGTGGTGCCAAGGCCAGCCTGAACGGGAGAGCCTTGTACTGCCAATGTTGGTGGCTGTAGGAGAACCGGAGCCATTTTCTGTGACTGGGGCATATAGGTATGTGTAGATAGGCCTCCCTGAGATCTATCAAGGTTAGCCAGCCCCCCTGCGAGATGGCTTTGTAGATTGACATCTGTTTCCATGCGGAAGGACAGCACTCACACAGATTTGTTCAGTGCCTTGAAGTTGAGAATGGCCCTCCAGTCCCCTGATTTTGGGGGGCACAAGGAAAAGAATAGAGTAGAGGCTTGTAGATTTTTCTACCTCTGTAACCGGTTCTATGGCTCCAATGTAGAGGAGTTACCTGATCTCTTGTAGCATAGCTTAATGTTTCTCTGGCTTTAGAGATCTTTGTGATGGGAGAACTCTGGTTAGTGGAATTCAGGAGAACTATGTGGAGTACCCCTGTGTTACTGTGTTTAGTACCCATGGATTTGATGTGACTTCTCCCCATTTGTGGGCAAAGTCTAGTAGGTGTCCCCCTATTTGTGGGTTTAGCCCTGGCGAGAAGGTTGCATAGTCATCCTCATTGTTTGAGTTTTGTTGGGGCTTAGTTTTTCTGTAGGAAGACGATCTGCCCCTGGGTTGCCATTTCTGGCGACCTCTGAACTCTGACTATTGGAATATCCTCCTCGTCCGAGGTAACCTCCATTGGAGTAGAGTGTTTTGTCTGGGGAACGAAAGATTTTCTTTCGCATGGTGACCTGGTGGAGTGAGTGATTTCTGGACTTGTCTGAAGCATCCTCGAGAACCTTATTGAGACACATCCCAAATAGCTTAGGGCCTTGAAATACTCCTGAAACTAGTAGGTTCTTTGCATGAAGGTCTGCCTTCCATGACCTGAGCCACAAGCGGCGGCGAGCAGCCACATTAGCCACCGTAACCTTAGCAGTCCACTTCAGCATGTCTGTTGTGGAATCAGCCAAGAAAAAGATTCCCAGGAGGAGCCTAGATGAGAGGACCCTGGCCATTCTATTTGACAGTTCTGGGTCCTGTGCCATGCGAATCCATTTGAGGAGAGCTAGCACACAGTAGGCTGACATGGTAGTCAAGTCATGCGTAAGACCATGGCTGAGGCCTCATAGTCTCTTCTGAGGCCCGCCTCCATTCCCCTGCCTCAGGGGTCTTTAGGGTAGAAGTCCCCCTCTGATGGCAACACTGATTGCCTAGCAAGGGATGCTGCTGCAGCATCTACCCTTGGCATCCAGAACACATCTGCCTTAGATGTGGCAAGAGAGTATCTGGCTTCCTGCGATCTAGAGAGCCTGGCAGATTTGCCTGGATGCTGCCACTCTGCTCTGATAATCCTTTCGAAGGGCTTGTCTAATGGGAAACCCTTGTCTTATCCAGGACCTTTTTGGTAAGTACTCTCTAGCGGCATCCTCATCTGAGGAAACTGATGATTGTTCCTCTTCTCCTAGTTGCTTAGGGTGTAATGCTTTTTTAATGAACCTGAATAGAGGTTCACTAAAGGAATTGGAGAATTCCGTGTCCTCATCGTTTTCCTTTTCCTCCCATTGGGGTATCGGGGATTTGACCCTCCTCCAGGGGCTCTCCCTCTTGATCATTATCTCTGCCTGCTTGAGAGTGGTTGCTCTGTTCCTCTCCCTCCTCCTGTTCCCCTCGTGCTGGGAAGCATTCCTTAGGGCTCCCACGTCCCTTGCCAGGGCTGCCTGATCTTTCTGAGAGAAGCCTTCCCTTTCTGAATCAGAAGTATCAAGGAGCAGGAATTTGCCTCGTTTGAGTGGTGTCTTTCCTTTTCCTGCGTTTTTGGCTCTGCCTTTGTAGGCTCTGCTGCGGGGAGGGGAGGGAAATCTCTTTCCATTTCTCTTTCTCTCTTTGTTTTTGTCCCTGCCTCTCTCTTCAGAGGAGAGCTTGTTGCTGAACTTTTCTATGGACTGGAGCATAGTGTTAAGCACCACAATTTGTAGGGAGGCTGCCTGTGGCTCAGCTGGGGGAGCTGGTCTGTAGGGTTCCTCTCCCCCCCTCCCCCAATTCCCTGTCCTGGGCCCGATCAGATCCCTGTGTATGGGGGCAGGGGCTTACTGGTGCCTTGTTCTTAGGTGGCGCCATGGCGTCTGTCTGTGGAGTTTTTCCCGGAGTTGGGGGTTTCTCCCACTCTGTCTCCCCCACGGGGGCTCTCAGCAGCTCGGGGGTGCGAGAGTGGGGACACCGAAGTGGGTCTCCGTTGCAGCTGCTCCTCTCCATTCCCGCGCAATTCGGGCAAGGGTCTGGAGGAAGCTCCAAGTGTTGTTGTGGGGTGGAAGTGTCCCCTTTTCCTTCAGGAATTGTGGTTTAACAGGCCTCCTGGCCTGTTGGAGATAAGCACTGCTGAGCTGCACTCCTGTCTGTCCAGAGGCAGCAGACGAACTGGTGAACTGGGAGCAGATCCACGCCAAGTATACCCAGCACGAAGATCAGTGCTGCTTCCTGCTGGTCACGACGCAGACCTTCCCCATGAGTGATAGACTTACAAAGTGATTTTACAGGATCCGACAGAGAATGTTGCCTCCCTACACTTTTTCACTCCATGATAAAGTTAGGCACCACTTATGGCTGAGGGAGCACTGACCAGGAGAAATTTCAGGTCAATAGACTGAATTTGGGATGGAGAAACTGACTGCAAAGGCCACTTGCAAAACAAAGCCACCTGCCTTTTCTGATATCCAGTTACACAGAACTCCCAGCAGAGTCCCCAACCTGATTTCAAAAGTGATGCTCCCCTCAAGCTCCAATAGCATCTTTACACTGACTGCAGCCAGCCCCCTTCCCCAGCCACCTTTCCTCTTCCATCTGCAAAATGCCTTTCCTTTACTTCAGTGGCATTGTAAGGTTGTGGTGGACCTGGGCTCATGTCCCAATTATGGGTCCCTCTCAGGACAAGGGGGTTGGATCTTCCTAAGTGGCAGCCTTCCCATGGCTCCCAGCCAGCTTCAGCCTCCCCTGTAAAGCTCTTCACAACCTCGCTCCCCCCTACCTCTCTACACTTATCGCCCTCCATACTCCAGCCCGTGCACTTCGCTCCTCCTCTGTCCCTTCTCTCACCCTTCCACGCCTTCCCTGCTCCCCTAAGCGCCTTCGTCCCTTCTCACTTGCTGCCCCCCATGCCTGGAACTCCCTCCCTGTCCACATCC